>CM061227.1:15609359-16209359 GCA_030844895.1 Ambrosia x helenae | reverse complement strand
CGTCTTCCGCAACAACGAAGCTTCCAACGCTGAAAAGCCGGGGAAACTTGCCCCAACTTGGGAAGGCCCTTACAAGATACAAGAAGTGTTAGGCAAAGGCGCCTACGCGCTAGAAAGGTTAGATGGCACTCCCATTCCGCGATCATGGAACGGCGCACAACTGCGGCGTTGTTATTTGTAATCATGTAACATGGCTACACATGCCACACTATCAATAAAAACGTTTCCTATATCTGTGTTTTCTACTTGTATTTTCCGCGCCAAAGTCTTCAAGACTTGGGCAAAATCACGTCGGACCAAAGCCGCTAGCTAATAAAGCAAGGTGTGCCTTCAAGACGCGCCACGTGCACGTCGGGCTTACGGTCCGGAACGGAACGTAATCATGAATTTACAGGTACGTTAAGGTAGTGTGAAATTTTATCAAGGTTTTTGGTAGATAACCAATTATAAACTCTAGTTACCTGTTTAGTATTTCTATAGTCAATTAACTCATGCATTTCTTTTTAAGATTCCTAAAACTTAAAGTTTAGTGTTTTGCTAGATTCTTATTCTCCTTGCTATTTTAGACGAACCTAATCCAACCCTTAAAACCCACACCTATCAAACCTCTTACCAAATTATTCGAAACAGTTTATTCTGTTACCTATAAATTCATGTCATGTCTTAACACAAATTTTCCAAACACAGTTGCCCTAATTTCTACCCAATCACTGTCAACCCGGTGTTTTTTTATAACTTCGGGACGAAGTTTCTAAAAGTAGGGGAGACTGTAACATCGCAAAATTTTCCCCAAAATTTTAATACATAAAAAGCCCTTATATATATATATATTTTTTTTATTACACCTTTATTATTAATATTATACAAATGTGCCTAAGTCTTTATTTATCCTAACTCACAACTTATATACATACATAAATGTATATAAATAATAATAATAATAATATGATTCTAAATTCTTTTTTTTTCACATACAAGATTTTTTTTTTAAATAAAGCCTTGAGTCAAATAGTCAAAGTCCTAGTCAAAGTCGTAGTCAAACAGTCAAAGTCTTAGTCAAATAGTAAATTCATCATAAAACCTTACTTTATGGTGTTGACCAATTTTAATGGCTAATTGAATCCAAAACTAGTATAAAAACCCACCTATGACCCATTATACTTTGCACCTCTAAATCGATTGTTTCAATCCGATTAAACTTTCCCTCATACCATTCTTCTATAGTCTATTACTTCTACAATTGAAGCTTTGATTATAAGCTCTTGTAATTGGCAACTTTGGGGCTACACATATTCTATTTCTCGAGACTTAATACTTTGCTAAGGTGAGTTTACGTAACCATGTTTATGCAATTCTTCATACTTGCAACATTATACTTAAGCAATTCTACATGCATGTCTAGTTGTAAACTTTAATGCCTCATGAATTAGACAACAACAACAGTTTCAACGAGTTTCAACATTACATAATCATTAGCTATGGCCAAGCCGGCGATACTCAATAATAGATCTATTGGATTGACAATCCCACCTGGATACGTGTACCTCCTACATAGGTAGCGTGGGTGATTGTTATCGTTCCAACATATTATTAAGGTGAACCGTGGATGACGGGATGGACCTAAACTAGTCGGAGGTTTGATTATGTCGATTCAACATTTCATGTTTATTCATGTAGACTTAAACTTACGATAGACATATGAATTGCTAAACTTTTATACTTAAATTTATTTGCTTGACATGGCTTATGTATTCTCACCAACTTCTAGTTGACCCCCCCCCCCATTTTTACAACTCAACAGGAAATAATGATCCGTGAAGATTAGAGTGTTAGCATGAGAAGACAAATTGAAGTTTATGCTTATTTGGTTATTTTGATGTATTAGATTCCATTTAAAACTCATTATGTATTTTCAATTTTGGATATTTTTACTTTAAATAAATTTCAATTAAAACTTGAATACCATGTGCTACTGTATACTCATTCTTACGTGACACCTCGATGTTTCCGCCATCGGTTGGGGTGTTACAAATTGGTATCAGAGCCTTGGTTATAGGGAATTAGGTTATTAGAAAAATAATCTAGTCTATAACCATAGGATTATAATCAGTACTTGCTCCTTTTTACTTGCAACCCTACTTGTTTCTATTCTCTATCTCCCTCCTACTTCTTATCCCTACTTTAGTCCATACAAGAAGATTGTTCTCCATCACAAGATCTACTCTTAGACTAATAGGACAAATCCTCAGGTTTAGCCTGAACCACCTTGAAGATCTCGTCGAAGTTCTAGATTTTAATAATGAACACGTGCAATCTGGAAGGGTGAACGCCTGTATTCTGAGTTTTCTGTCTAGGACTGGCATTGCGCATAAATCCCAATCAGACGAGGGACCCGGATGCCTACCTGGGAATTCTCGGGATGAGTGTTCACTTATAGGCTAAAGCATGTCTTCACTATGTTATTAGAATCTAGAAGTTTTGATAAGTCAACGTTTTCGTTATTCGTTTTAATTAATGAATAAATGATTACACTCACTTTCCCTAAACTAAGCTCTAAAATCTCAAAATTTTACAGCTTAAATCAATCTCATTTCGTAACCATCTATGGATTTCACAATCACACTTCACCTTACCATCTTAGCCACTTTTTAAATATTCAACACCCTACCCAAATCATATTATTTCATTTCTCCACATGTTACTTATTTTTAAAAACAATAACCTCATACCTTAGCACAAACTAAAGATTTCTAAATCTTGTTGTATTTTCATTACCTAGTAACTTTACAAAGTACATATTTTTGTCAAAAGATGTCCTCGAACTTAAATTCAATTGTTTATTTATTGACTTAACAAACAATTTTCTATATAATGCTTTAAACTATTAAAAATCACTTAATAGAACCTTGATCTTCAAAACCTAATGTCATGTTTGAAATCTCCAACTAACGGGAATATTTTAATCAAAGCCCACTTAGCTTGTATTATTTAACAACTTTTGCTTTATGTATAAAACCAATTTTGAAAATAAGATTTTTTTTTATCCATAGGAATAATATCTAGTCTCTAAATTCTCCATCGACAACTTGTTCAAATTTTTACAATATTTGGCATATACCACAATCATGTTTTCTTATACACTTGATTATAACCTTTGATCCAAACCCCAACATTTACACTGCTACATAATCTCCTTACTATAAAATAAACTCTTTATCAACTATCTTCACATTCACTATCTCTCACAACCTTGAATCTGCTTCAAGAATTTTCATCATCCTCTCAAGAACTAAATTCATATCCTTCACCTTCTCACACATGAGCTAGTTACCCATGATAACCAAACTATTGAAACTTGATTGTGTGTTGCATCAAACATAATCCTTAGTTATACATGAGGATTCGACTATCTACCATATTTGAACATTTGAAACTAGAATTCATGGAATATAAACTATTTGCTACAAACACACCTAGAGTCATTAACCTTGTCTAGGGCAACTCTATGCTATACTTGATACTCGATGCATTTACAAACTTGCTTACATGTATGTATTATCAATTTGCAATTTATGTGTGTAATAATTGGTACACTTAATCAAACAACTAATAGAGGATGAAGTACTTGCTCAACAGTTAGTAGAGTACCAAATAACCTACTCAACGATTGGTAGAGGTCATCATGCCTGCTCAACAGTCGGTAGAGGCCCTACAACCTGCTCAACGACTGGTAGAGGCTATCGTACCTGCTCAACAATCGGTAGAGGTTCTTACTCACTGACTGGTAGAAGTCTTTTTCCTGCTCAACAGTTGGACTCATTTTTGGATACATTGTATACGATTCAATCACAAGGTTATTTTGCATTACTTACATGTGTGTTTAGAGTCATAGAAGGACACAAAACCCTAATGTAAGGTAAATTGGTGATTACGGTCCGGAACGTAATCATGAATTTACAGGTACGTTAAGGTAGTGTGAAATTTTATCAAGGTTTTTGGTAGATAACCAATTATAAACTTTAGTTACCTGTTTAGTATTTCTATAGTCAATTAACTCATGCATTTCTTTTTAAGATTCCTAAAACTTAAAGTTTAGTGTTTTGCTAGATTCTTATTCTCCTTGCTATTTTAGACGAACCTAATCCAACCCTTAAAACCCACACCTATCAAACCTCTTACCAAATTATTCGAAACAGTTTATTCTGTTACCTATAAATTCATGTCATGTCTTAACACAAATTTTCCAAACACAGTTGCCCTAATTTCTACCCAATCACTGTCAACCCGGTGTTTTTTTATAACTTCGGGACGAAGTTTCTAAAAGTAGGGGAGACTGTAACATCGCAAAATTTTCCCCAAAATTTTAATACATAAAAAGCCCTTATATATATATATATATATATATTTTTTTTATTACACCTTTATTATTAATATTATACAAATGTGCCTAAGTCTTTATTTATCCTAACTCACAACTTATATACATACATAAATGTATATAAATAATAATAATAATAATAATATGATTCTAAATTCTTTTTTTTTTTCACATACAAGATTTTTTTTTAAATAAAGCCTTGAGTCAAATAGTCAAAGTCCTAGTCAAAGTCGTAGTCAAACAGTCAAAGTCTTAGTCAAATAGTCAATTCATCATAAAACCTTACTTTATGGTGTTGACCAATTTTAATGGCTAATTGAATCCAAAACTAGTATAAAAACCCACCTATGACCCATTATACGTTGCACCTCTAAATCGATTGTTTCAATCCGATTAAACTTTCCCTCATACCTTTCTTCTATAGTCTATTACTTCTACAATTGAAGCTTTGATTATAAGCTCTTGTAATTGGCAACTTTGGGGCTACACATATTCTATTTCTCGAGACTTAATACTTTGCTAAGGTGAGTTTACGTAACCATGTTTATGCAATTCTTCATACTTGCAACATTATACTTAAGCAATTCTACATGCATGTCTAGTTGTAAACTTTAATGCCTCATGAATTAGACAACAACAACAGTTTCAACGAGTTTCAACATTACATAATCATTAGCTATGGCCAAGCCGGCGATACTCAATAATAGATCTATTGGATTGACAATCCCACCCGGATACGTGTACCTCCTACATAGGTAGCGTGGGTGATTGTTATCGTTCCAACATATTATTAAGGTGAACCGTGGATGACGGGATGGACCTAAACTAGTCGGAGGTTTGATTATGTCGATTCAACATTTCATGTTTATTCATGTAGACTTAAACTTACGATAGACATATGAATTGCTAAACTTTTATACTTAAATTTATTTGCTTGACATGGCTTATGTATTCTCACCAACTTCTAGTTGACCCCCCCCCCCATTTTTACAACTCAACAGGAAATAATGATCCGTGAAGATTAGAGTGTTAGCATGAGAAGACAAATTGAAGTTTATGCTTATTTGGTTATTTTGATGTATTAGATTCCATTTAAAACTCATTATGTATTTTCAATTTTGGATATTTTTACTTTAAATAAATTTCAATTAAAACTTGAATACCATGTGCTACTGTATACTCATTCTTACGTGACACCTCGATGTTTCCGCCATCGGTTGGGGTGTTACACATCAGCCTCCGCCCGCTTCCTTGCAGCAGCGGCGGCCCGTTTGGCCTCAGCCTTTCGCAAGGCTTCATCGGCTTCCGCCTGTTTACGAGCAACCTCCTGCTCTTGCCATAGCCTCTCCTCCTCTATACGAGATGCCTCCGCGGATGGAGACACAGGAGGAGGAGTGGGAGTTATCTTGGGCGACACTGTCGAAGTAAAACAAAATATTAAGAGAAGAATTCAAAGTTAAAAATTCAAGAGGACAATGAACGTTGCTTACCAGGCGCCTTCTTCTTTATTAGCTTTTGGAAAAGCCGCTGTCTAGTCGGGGCAGCGCGAATCCCTACAGAGAAAACAGGGGCGCTCCCTCCTTGCTCCCCGGCAAAGCTGACTTTTTGAGTGCCAGCGACCTCAGTAGCAACCTCTAAAGCCGCCACTGATTCAGACATTTGAGTGGCACCCCCACTCTCGCCCCCACCAGCCGGGGCAGAAGACACATCCTCCGCAGTAGCAGCAATGCTGGTCACAACACTATCAACGCGCGCCTTCTTCCTCTTCTCTAGCTGAGAGGACTCAGCTTCCTCTTCATCTTCTGAGGGCGGACCATCCTTCCGCCGTCGGCGCCCTTTAACAACCTCTCCTGCTGAAACGGAAGAACCCGAGTCAGAAAGAGCAACCATTGCTCGATATCCATGCCTCCGCGGCGCGTGTTTCCAACATCCACGCCCCGCGGACGTGCTCATCGGCGAAATAATCTCTACTGAAAACTCAGTAGAATCATCTCCGAAAATGCTTGGGCCGAAAGGGTCTGAAGACTCACCGGCTGTATAATAAGGCTTTGGCGCGGTGGTGAGATCAGGGTAGTAGAAGCGGTCAGCAAATTCATCTATGCAAGAGGTCTGATCCTCCGCCAAAGGCCTCCACTTGATACCCTTCTCCTAGCGGGCAGCATAAAACTGGAACTTGTCCACACCTACAAAAATACACAATAAGAGAAAGGGCGCAGAAAATAATAATAATAATAATAATAATAATAATAATAATAATAATAATAATAATGATAATGATAATAAAGAAACATACCCTCCTCCGCAATATAAGGCTCTTTACCCGCCCGGATACCATGGCGGCTCATCCCAAGAAGGAAAAAGATGCCTTCTGTCAAATTATGTAACTCCAGCTTGGTGGCATTAGAGGTGAGGGTGAGAAACCAAGCCTGCTTCTTGAAGTCCTTGGGCACAGGCATGTCCGCCACACGCTGCCCATCCCCTATAACCTTCCAGGGGAGACTGATGGGGATCACACCCCTCTTCAAAAAGAAAAATTTCTCCTTCGCCTAATGCAAAGACTTAGGAGTGTGAGTAGCCATAGGCGGCACCTTTGGGCGTGGCTTAAACGAGAACCACATCTCGTCTCGCGCCATGAAATAGAAGGCACTAAACCGCTCAACGGTTGGCTCAATGTCCAGAGCGCGACACGAAGCCTCAAAATGAACTAACCTCAGAAGCCCAAAGGCGGTTAGTTGTGTAGGCCCAACACCATAGGCCACCATAGTGTCAACATGAAAGCGCGTACAGGGCAGACGGAACC
The DNA here is from genome assembly GCA_030844895.1 of Ambrosia x helenae. Classification (NCBI taxonomy): domain Eukaryota; kingdom Viridiplantae; phylum Streptophyta; class Magnoliopsida; order Asterales; family Asteraceae; genus Ambrosia; species Ambrosia x helenae. Next base: position 16,202,181 of record CM061227.1, on the reverse strand, counting down.
CACACTTAGTAAAGTGGGCCTCGTACAGCGCCAACTGACCACTACCGGCAGAAAGAACGGTGCTGGTCGGAGACGGAAGAGTGGGCTTCCATTCCGGCAAGATCCCATACATGATGCAGAACCGGTTGAAGGCCTCCTGACTCCAAACACAATAGGTGTTGGACATCAGTTTCCTCTCCTTTATCTTGCCATGCTCGACAAGAACCTCTTCCTCCACCACCTCCTCCACAGTCGGCTCCATCACAACATCCTCGGTGGATAGCAGTGGACTCACCGGAACTTCAGACATGATAACAGAAACTCAACAAATCTGGAAAAAATGCCAGAAAATATGAAGATCCACCGGAATCTTCAACGAAATTGAAAGAAGAACGGATTTCAAAAGATTCACAAACGAACAGAAAGGAAGCAAGAAACAAAGACACTTGAAGTTTCAACAATAAATCTTCAAGATCAGGAAAGCCTTTGAAGATTGAACGGAAACTTCAACGGAAGATGGCTGGAATTTTGAGAGAAAACTGAAAGCAAAGAAAAGAAGAAGAAATTTTGAGAGAATAACCGTTCAAATGAACCACGATGAGGTTTATATACTCATCGCATTAATGACAGAAGGGCCCACCAGGGGTGCTAACCGTCACACCTTTTCAAATTCCAGGCACCGGATGACGACACGTGTCAACAACACAAACGAGCGGCTCAGATGCTAGTGTGTGACAGTTGTATGCCACACACACCCGGATGATCGACACGTGTCGAAAGATCTCACGATCTCAGTAAAGGGAGCGCGTGATAACCCACGCGCCTGACAAAAAGCACGTGCCCACTGACACGTGGCACAACCTTAACCACGAAGACAAAACGTCAGACGCGTGGTGTCCCACGCTCCTGACATAGACGAGAAGTTGGTAACTGCAACCACGACGTGACGTGCCTCAGTCTGCACAACCAAACAGTCACTGAACACGTCAGCTACCATTAAACTTCCATCAGAAGTAACTGATCATTCGAATTCCAGGCGCATTCACTCCAGCTCATGAGAGACAAATTGAATGCCAATGATTCAGAATTTATCACCAACTCAAGACCCGCATTAAATCACTCCAACAGCATTTAATTCCGTGGCGTAAACTTCACGTAAGTTGACAAAAGACGTTCCCCGCCTAAATTCTGCAAAGTTAAGGCGGAGAACGCCCTTCATGGCGTAAACTTGACGTAAGTTGGCAAAAGACGTTCCGCGCCTAAATTCTGCAAAGTTAAGGCGGAGAACGCCCTTCATGGCGTAAACTTGACGTAAGCCGGCAAAAGACGTTCCCCGCCTAAATTCTGCAAAGTTAAGGCGGAGAACGCCCTTCATGGCGTAAACTTGACGTAAGTTGGCAAAAGACGTTCCCCGCCCAACGCCTGCAAAGGAAAGGCGGAGCACGTCCTTCTCGGCGCAACTTTGACGTAAACTGGAAAAGACGTTCCCCGCTGAACTTTTCAAGAACCCGAGTGTGAACACTTCCAAGAGCTACAACACAAGCAAATGAGCTTTCATCCGCGACTAACACATTTTGAGTCTAGCACTCCACCTCCTCATCAGCGAGCAGGAGAAGTCCTAGACTAGGGGGACTTGAAGGGATAGGGAGCCTAATCTGAAAGGCGTCCCTATCCCCGTGAAACAGCAACCCCACGCCAGATCATGGCGCGGGAACACACTCACGCAGGGACAAGCAATCAGCATGTCTCACGCGCCAGGCATACGATAAGCAACATACAACACCTGATACGCGCGTGCTACTACGCGCGGAATCTTCCCTTGGCACCTCTCATACGAAGTTCAAAGAACGGCAGAAGGAAGATTCATAAAGATTCATGTCAGAGTACACACCAGCAGGAGAAGGACATGTGGCAGATAGTACAAAAGGTGAACGGCTATACTGTGCATGCTGTCGTGAATAGTGACCAGCAGGCATTACCTCGCCAACTGTCAGACGTCACATCAGGCGGGCATTACTGTACACCACCAGAAATCCGCCACGTGTCTGGCTACAACAACGACCGCACTGTAGTGTGACGTCATCAACAGTAACCTGCCTCTTCCCGCCATTTTCAGAAGAACCATGGGCTTGGGCCTATGTTGGGCCCAGACCAATGGTGTCACCTGTGGGCCACTCCATGCAGCCCACTGCGGTGCCTATAAATAGGATTAGATGCAATCCTTGTAGGGGCATTCAGAAACAACCATCATTACTATACTCAGTCATTGTAATCTCTCTTGTTATCAATAACATTCCGGTGTACTTACAGTGGACGTAGGTCATTAACGATCGAACCACTTAACTCTTGTGTTCTCACACACCTCACACACACTCATTCGCATGAAACACTCACACGGGTTACCATCACGGTTTGGGTAAAGGATTAATCTGACAGTAACGTAAGTATTAATCCCCCGGTGATTAGTCCTAATCTCCGGTATACTTATTGTTTCTTCAGTGTGTTTTTGATGGTTTTTGATGAATTTGATGATGAAATTAGTTAGCATTTTATTTTTTGAAAGATATATAATTATTTATTTAATTTTTTAATTCCGCCTCGGGCTTACGCCTCGGTTCGCCTCGAGGCTTACGCCTCGTGAGGCGAAGGGAAAACGCCTCGAGGCTCGTTTCCGTTCTTTTAAACTTTGGGTGTGCCTAAGATACTGTAACAAAAAGTACATTTGAATTGGTTTTCAGTTCATGGCATTTCATCAAACACATGACGTGCACTAGAAAACTATCAGCTTAACACGTTCAATACAAAACTATCCCTTCCAATTAAGGACACTAAACAAACAAACTTATCTGAACAATATATAAAAGCATCACAGTAAAAACAAGGCATCAATTTGTTATAATAGGAGTTAAATAATTTATAACTAGAGCACAAGAAAACTCACATTCTGGCTTGAAATCTTACCATATGTAGATGAAGGATTTGCGATAAGCAGAACAGAGGTAGATGGGACACTGAGAGAAAATGGAAGGCATGGGCACTGTACAAAGTGATTAATTTATAACGGTCAAAACGACTCAATTCGGTTACAACATGTAATGTAAAACTCTTCAACAACATAAACCACAATAAGGATTATTAATATAGTCATATATCAGTTTCTTATAGCAATGACAATTGTATTAAGATAAAGAAAACAAACACATTTATTTTATATAAAAAAGGTTCCTAATGAACCAGCAGGACCGGATACTGGTTGTCGCGATGGTAGCACACGCATTCGAACCACTATTCGATTTGATTTTCTTGAACTTTTGATACAATCAGCCATTTCTTCATCAGATTTTAAAGTTATCCAGTCACCATCTTCATCGAGGTATTTGAGCTTATACGTCTTGTCACTTAACTCCAACCTCTTACTGATTTCTTTCTCAATATGTACAAAGGTTGCCTGGGAGACGGGGAGATGGAATTTGATAATATCATCTTCATACTCTGCTTTAATGGTCAGCTCAATTTTGTTTAGGTTAAGAGCTGATGTGTCCTCAATTGCTCCATTATCTTCTTCATTTGTGTTGAATTGAATAATGGACGAATCATTTTTGTTTCTCTTCTGAAAGTTTGGCCCTGGCCATTCTGGGATACCAAGTGCTTTAAGTTTTCGTTTGAACGTGGATAAAGAAACTACATCACAATATCAAGAAAGAATATTTCTTAGATGTTTTATATATGAAAGTACGCCCCACTTACGGTGTGCGCATATAATGTAATATATGTGTGGCCCTCGGGGGGCAAAAGTAAAGTTGCACTAGTTTTAACGTTATTTTACTAATTTCGTGAAAATAACGTTAAAAACGACGGACGGTTAATCATGCATCATGTGGTGGCGTTGATAGTCAAAAGACAAAGGGGTACATGCATCGATCGGGTTTGTCCCGATTGCTAAGTGTTCTGTGCCTTATGTCCAAGGCTTGATACCAAACCACATCGAGCCGGGGGTCTCACTGGAAGCAGCCTCTCTATTCTTAGGGTAGAGGTAAGGCTGTCTACATCTTACCCTCCTCAGACCCTACCTTAGCTTTGCTATAGGTGGGATTAACTGAGTATGATGATGATGATGATGATGATGTTTTATATATGAAAGTGCAGTAAAAGAAACATTTGGTATTAAAATAGTTAATCAAGTTGTGATTATAAAAGTTAATTATCATTAATTACCATTAAGGTTTTTTGCAGCATCTTTCATTGTGTTTCCAAATTGTTTCACAATGACTTCTCGAGGTAATACTTTTGGAGTTTTCTTGCACGTCACCTCGGAATGTGTTATGTAGTCAACAACCACTGATCTTTTTCCTTGAAAAATCTTAAACTTTTTAGTCCCATCGACTTCGGTGTGTATATCTATTCCGTCGCCTAGTTCTGCACCAGTTGCATCACCTTCGATGTATACATCTAATTTGTTACCTATTTCTACACCAGAAGCTAACTTGAAACTGGGTAAACAACTTTTTAATGTTAAGAGTAGAGCATCCAAACGGATAATGTTTGAACTCCACCACATGAACTCAAACACATAATTACAATCACTAGTGTCATTACTCCTCAAGCATATCGCAAGAGCACTAGCTGGGAGAGTCAGAAGACCACAACGTCTGGCCATATGAAAACGAAGTTTCGATATATAGCGTGATTTATAATCTTGAAGTGTCACAAGAGGAAATTCCTCCGCAATTGCATTGGGAGTTACATCACTAAATCTGAAGTATGGCACAAAACAATTATATGCACCATCTTTCATAGTATAAGAACCAGTCAATTTGATTGCTAACAATTGCTTTGGTTGAGTGTCCTCCAAAGAAGATGGCAAGAATGCACGACTGTTATCCTCATAAGGTATCCAAACTTGAGCTAGAGCTAAGTTATGTGATTTACCAACAACCTTTAATGCCTCTTCAATCTCGTCCTTAACGACTTTGAGACCATTTATAGTCTGTTTTAGAATTATAAACATCAAATTTCTAACACTAGGACAAAGAATTAAAAAGATCATTACTTTCAACTGTTGGAAAACACAAATTTACAGGAAGATTTAAGTTATTGTTGGTAGCAAGTTTTAGTTGAAGCAGAAAAATAATCACATTTTACTATTATTTTGGAAGCCTTACAGTGTATGGTATAAGATGTTGTACGTAAAACACATCCAGACCAGCTCTCTGCAAATAGGAGTAGCAAACGATATTAAAGGAGTTTAGAAAATATCATATGGATTGAACTGTAGGTTTTAACAATTTAAAAGTATTGGAAAGGCAATTCCTTTTACATGGATTTGTGGAATCTCACAAACACGTACATCTATTGCATCAACCGTACTATTAATAATATCCGCCAATTGACATTCTGAGTGGTCGAAAGTAAACTGGAGAACACCAATACAGTTGGTTTGAGAAGGGAAACAAATAGGAATCATAACAGAAAAGTTCAATCCCCCATAATCATCCAACTCCGATAGAAACCCCGGCAGTTTACTCATAGATGTCCGACAATTGAGGAAAGCAGTGGCGGGTCCACCACTTTTTATCATCTGATCCGGTTCAATGTCAAACTTATTCGCATCATCAATATCGATATTATATTTATACTTCTCAGAATAAAGTCTATACTTTGCCAACTTGTTGGAAGGTTCATCTACGGAAAATGGTTGAGCAGAAGTTGAAAGTAGGCGTCTGCCGCCGATTGTTACAGGTGCCCAGAACTGACCCAAGATATTCCACCCATCAAAACGATTATTAGAAAGTGCAGATATGATCATGTCATGAATGATGGAGTGCCAACATCAGCTGCGTAATTTACAGTATTAGTTATATATATGTTTTAGAAAAAAATGCAGATTTCAGTCCTCATATTACCAATTAAAAAGGAAAAGAGAAGGCACCAACTTACCTAAAGATGAATTATTTTCACTTCCTTCATATTCGCTCCAAAATACCCATGGATTAAAAAAGAATTCTGGTTTCTTGTGATTAAGAGATATTGAAGAAAAGTTTTGAAGGAATTCCGAGAGCTGTGATTCTGATTGTGAACGCATATCTGAATATAGTTGACTTTGTTGACTCACAATCAGCAAATGAACACCACAGCCTGTCTAAAATAGGCTACTTTTAACATAAGAGATTGCAGGAACATCCCTCATCTATTGTTAAATTACACTTTTCTCTCTTTTAGGTACTAAATTAATTGTTTAATTTTATATCCTTTTCTTTTTCCTAATAACCATAAAACCCTATATTTATGATAGATATAAAGTCCAAGTATAATACTAAAAAATATATCTAAATCTGATGTAAACTCTCGTCAAAGATATGATTAACTAACAGTAACTAGTTGTATAAAATCACGCGCGTTGCGTGTTTTACAATCGAGATTTAAATGAGGTATTGATTAATCAATGAATTATACAATCAAGATTACATTTTGGTTGTAAACGTTAAAAAAATAAAGAAATCTACACATAAGGTAACGCATAAAATTTGTAACGAAATTACATAATATTATGTTATTTATATTAATAGTATATAATATAATAAAGTTTTTAAATAAAATAATATGAATAAAATAATAATGAAATTACATAATATTATATTATTTGTATTAATAGTATATAATATAATAAAGTTTTTAAATAAAATAATATGAATAAAATAATATTAAGTTTACTATTCATTTAGTTTGTAAATTAATAGTATATATAATTGGTTTAAAAAAAAAATCTTTTCAGCCAAAATATATCAGAGGAAAAGATACTTATTATTTAGGAGACACGATTTTTGCGTGTGTAATCTTACAACCTGTTTTATATAAAAAAAAAAAATTTATGGCCCAAATATACAAGAACGGTATATAGTGAGAGAGATATAATAAAGACGTATGAATGTTAATCGAAACAATAGTCATGAGTGTTTGTATGATTCTATTTAAATTGCGTTTAGATGACAGTTTAATACAGAGCCGATTTGAAGTATATAAATAAGGATAGGCATGAACGTTTATACAATAAATTTTCATAATGAGAAATTATATTTCACAAGCATAGTTGATTAAATCACATTTTTTAAAGATTTTTTACTTTATTAATATTTATTTTGTAATATTTCAACATGTGATCCTATGAACTTATGTGGTTTGATTTTTGTTCAAATATTATTGTACCAATACTGAAGACTTCCAATTTGTAGACTAATTAGATAAACGTTACATAAGATATCCAAACTTGTTTATGAGCAATGTACATGCATTAAATGTCTATAACATGCAATATCTAAGGAAGTAATTATGCAATTGAAAAACTTTGTAATGTCAACCATGATATTGGTTATATTTTGACAATTTCAATGGTCAAACATTTTTATGTATGAGATACTTGTAAGATCGTCTCACTCTTTTTTTAAATCGAACTTATCAAAAGCAAGTTTTCTCCTGGACTAAATAATAATAATTTATTAGTTTCAAAATAAGTTTTATACACGTTATGTATTTAATTGTATTTGAAATACTAATAAAGTTTATCAAGATTATTTATAATATTGGGTTTGCTTAAAATTTAAATACTAACAAAAATATGGTGATCGCTGTCACGCATAACCTTTTAGGGTTTCGGAGGTAGCGGGTCACCACCATCCATCCTCGACACCGTAACCCAGTCATCATCACCATGAGATGACGACGTTCTCGTCATCGTCCACCACTTTGCAAGACCCATTATACATAGGAACAGAGGAATGGGTATGGCGGTGGATATGGAAGCCAGAGAAAGAGAAAAGGAATTACAAATATGCCATTAATATACTGTTCATTTTGAATCACTGTTTAATCAGTTTGAACATTAATAGTATATAATACCCAACATAATTGGGTTTGAAATGTTGTCTATTAAACTATGCAAAATGGAGGGTTTTACAAAATATTGTACTTCTATGTCAAATTTTCGTTTTCTTATTTTTTGTTATATTTTCTTAAAAAGGTTATGTCTGATTACATGCAATTTAACATAAAAGTATTTGATGATGCGGTCTATTGTTTCTTTATACTTCTATACTATTTCAAGACCTTGAAATAGGTATCCAGTTACACATTAAGAGTATTTATAAAATTTAAATTTGGATGAAAACATAGCAAGATTGATTTCCACAAACATTCAATGTAGCTTTTTCTAACTTTTGGTCATAGTCTTACCCCAAATTTACCCCATGCCTTGAATCTTGAACCTTGAAACATAGACCCTGAACCTTGGACCTTGGACCTTAATCTACACTATCCACACATGCTAATCTTAATAATGTAAGGTTGAAACCATATAAAAATATTCTTTGGACCACTAGCAACTTGCAAGAGTATTTAATGATAAATTCTATTGTTTTTTAATAATCAATATTCATATCTATATCTATAATAAAGTGATTGAGGTGGGAACACATATCACTTGATGAAATCATCTCCACCCTTGAATTCCTGCTAAAAATTTTAGCTTATAGATAATCCAATTACCCCAATACTAATTATTTTATAATCATTTTATTTATTATTACTTTACTATATAATAAATATTTATGATTATCTAAATTATTTGTCAGATGAAATAATATTATTAAATCATCTCACTTTTGTCTCTTATTTATTTTCTTAACTCATTCTTTTTATGTTTTCGTTTATTAATAACCATTAATTAATATTTTATTGGGTCAACCTCATGTAATATTAAATTTTATAGCCTAATAATAAATTAAAAAATGTTGCAACCCGCGTGATACACAAGTTTCTAATGAATTGTTTACACTAAATGAAAATGTAAATGATAGTTTTGTTTTCAATCAAAGCAGAATAGATCAAAACCATTCGTTTCTAAAAAAACTACACCTTTAAAACCACCGTCTTCATCACGCCCTGCAATGGTTTCTTCTACCTATGCTCAACCAAACGTACATTCTCTCTTTAATATACATTTTCATTCTTATTCACATGATTAAAATTGTTTTTTTCTCATATTATAGTACATTAATTTTTATGATACATCATAAGACACATTTTGTCACTTCATATTAGATTTGTATATACCAAAAAGCTCTTGGGATATAACCTTGTTATACCTATATATAATACTTATATTATAACGCATTTCAATTACAAATCCACTTACACACTTCACGCGATATCAAGATAGTATTTGAATGATGAATTACAAAACTTTATTTCTTTTTACGACTAATATTTTTGTCACTCGTGAAATTTAAAACATTACTCCTCTGAAATAGCAAAATCTTATCCAATACCTTAATATCACTGGGGCAAAGACTCTTCGGTTTTAGAAAACTTTATTTACTATTGGTGTAAGATATTTGATGAAATAAATTAAAATATTGAATAAAAAAAATTGAACTTTTAACAAAACTTTATTCAACTACAATGTAAGATATTTTTTACTTTTTTTATCATGATTCAGTGAAATGATTTTTTTAAGGTAACTTTCATTCAAAAACACCCAAAAGCAGTCCTTAAAGCAAGGACCCCCGGGCAACACAAGCGATTACATCGAATCCAAAGGATAATTACACCATTTTTTCCAATCGAAGTCTTTTATTCTAGTTTTATGACGAAACCAAAAGTACGAGGTAGTCTTGATGTTCTCAAACACTTCAACCGGTCTTCTAGACTTGCGTAAAAAGATGCGTGCATTTCTTTCATTCCAAATCGACCACAGTGCCGTGAAAATAATACCGCGAATAATGGACTTTTTCATGTTTGATACCGATTGGGACTCGGCAATATTGAGAACGTCCAACACATCAAAGGCATAAAAAGGGCATAAGCGACACCAAGCCATAATTCTATTCCAGATTTCAAAAGAGAAAACGCATCTGGTAAACAAATGCATTGCCGTTTCATGACCCGTTTGACAGAAAATACACATCATCTCTTGCAGTTGTACGCCTCGCTTTGATAGCTCTGCGCATGTAGGAAGGCAGTCCCGAATAGCTCTCCACACCATAATCTTGCATTTAATAGGGACCCAAACTTTCCAGTTTATAGTCGGAGTCTTAGTCGTATTAAAAGCATTGTATAGGAGCATCTTCGCTGAACGAACTGAAAACATACCACTCGAATCTCCCTTCCAACTCCATTTGTCAAAATCCCCTATCCATTGAAATTCAAACAGGTCCTCCAGCAAATGAAAAAACTCGAAAATCTCTACCTGGGAAGACGGATCAGCCCTCCAGCCCCAAACTAGAGATTTAACGCCGTTTTGGACCTTCAATCGGCTGCTCACAACGACCCATTTATCCGTATCTAATCTCAACAAACTCGGGTATATTATCCTGAGGAGCGTGTCGTGTAACCAGTTATCACACCAAAAGGAAATAGTGGAACCGGTACCAACTTTACCAACGAAATAAGAGTTTAGCGAACATCCATTAGGCAGTTTCTTTTCTCCGACCTTGACAATATCCTTCCAATTCCCACTGGCCGATGACGGACAAGGCATGGAATACCACCTTCTAGCCGAGCCGTTACAAGCCAAGACAATTCGCTTCCAAAGACAGTTCTCCTCCTTTTTAAACCACCAATACCATTTTAGGAGTAACGCGTCGTTCAAATGCTGTAAATTAGAAACGCCAAGTCCACCATCTTTCTTGGAAGTAGTTATGATATCCCAAGAGACCCATGGAATTTTTCGTTCAATACTAGAACCCAACTAAAAAAATTTCCTCATGATAGCTTCAATTTTTTCTATAACCATTTTGGGAGCTTTGTAGAGCGATAGGTAGTAAATAGGCAAGCTTTCAAGAACCGACTTGATGAGGATTAACCGACCACCAATGGACAAGCATCTAGCTTTCCAAGACGCGAGCCTATTTTTTATCACATCGATAACCGAATCCCAATTACAAATCCTAGACATGTTTGCGCCCACCTTTATACCAAGATAAACAAACGGAAGACTCCCCCTACGACAACCCAAAACCTCCATCATATCATCCACCTCGTTATCTTCGGTGCCAATCCCATATAAATTCGATTTAAAAGTATTAATTCAGAGACCCGAGCATAAGTGAAAAATACAAAGAATCCGAGCCGTGCTTTGGAGGTTCTCCCTAGACCACTCTCCCATTATTAACGCATCATCTGCATAAAAAAGATGAGTAATATCCGCTTCATTATCCGAAATCCTCATACCTTTCAATTCCCCAATTTCCTTTGCCTTCTTTAATAAACACGACAAGGCTTCCATAACGAACAAAAAAAGAAAAGGCGATATGGGATCACCTTGTCTCAACCCTTTCTCACATTTAACTCGAAAGTAGGAGAGCCATTAACAAGAACCGAAGATCGAGCAGAAACTAAAATTCCTTCTATCCACTTGCACCAAATAGGGGAAAACCCATTTGATCCATAATAGCTAACAAAAACTTCCAATTCACGTTGTCGTAAGCTTTTTCAAAATCAATCTTCAATAAGAACGCATTTCTCCCTTTTTTCTTTACCAAGTAATTAACTCGTTTATCACAAGGGGGCCGTCTAAAATGAAACGATCAGAAATAAACGCCGATTGGGATTCGGAAATAATATGCCCCATAACCTTTTTAAGACGATTAGCAAGGAGTTTAGAGAGCACCTTACTAATCATCCCAATTAGAGTTATAGGCCTATAATCTTTAAGCCCCAAAGGAGTTTTAACCTTGGGAATTAGAGTAATAAATGCCGACGCGCACCCCGGATTAATATAACCGGACTCATGAAAGTCCGAAACAATACGAAAAAAATCATCTTCAAGTAAATCCCTAAACCTCTTCACAAACCGAAAGTTGAAGCCGTCTGGACCTGGCGCCTTATTCGAACCACACTCAAAAACCACAACTTTCAATTCTTGTTTTGTAAATGGGACAACCAAATCATTACTGTCACACGTAGGAATAGTCTTCAACCCGGGAGAATTAAGAAACGGCCGATTGCTAACCTCTTCTCGAAAATGGTTGCGGAAAAATTTCATAACTTCTTTCTTGATCAACGTAGGCTTAGAAACCCACCTTCCATTAATCATCAAACCCGGAATCTCGTTTCTAGCTTTTCTACCATTCACCACATTATGGAAAAAACTCGAATTCTCATCCCCCATCGATGCCCACTTCACCAGAGATTTCTGTTTCACATCACGATTCTTTCGAATTTGAATCTCTTCTAAACATCTAGAACACTCGGACCACACCCACAATTCCTCTTCTTCTAACTGTTTTTTTCTCCATGAGAATTTCCATGTTTTCTTTGTTTTCCCGCAATGAAGCTTCATTTTCTTTCTCATTTCGGCTCCACAAACGGTACCAATTGGTAAGGCCAGCACGTAAGTTCTTCAGTTTTAACATCAAATTAAGATCACTAGGACCATTATCAGACCACCCAGAAAAAACCGGCCGTATAATATCCTCGCAACCATGTTTTTCCAGCCAAGAATCAAACCAATGGAACGGCTTGGCACCAAAATTATAATCAACCACCGAAAAAATGATAGGAGAGTGATCTGAGAGGTCTTTCTTCAAAACTCTAACACAAACATTCGGCCACCTGTTGAAGATGTCACACCCTCAAATTTCCACAGCGGGGTTTCTACCGCGAGGCACATGACATACCAGGATCCCATAGCCATAAGTCATATGAACGAACTCTAAATGCCCAACCCATTTAGTTCGTTTTCAAAACCAAGTTTAGTTAAGCTGCGGAAGCATAAACCAAATTTAAACCTTTTAAAACCATGCGCAAAACAACGCGCCCAAATTAAACCATATGAAAGAAAATGTAAAAGCATAATATGAAATTTAGGTGTATGCCCAAAACCCCAAATGCAGTGAAGTGTGCAGTGCTTTCTAATCCTGGCACCGGAAGCTAACTACCTGCAAAAGCATGTAAATCGTGGGTCAACAAACAATGTTGGTGAGTTCACTAAGTAAGAAGGTGAGTAAGTTAATGCGCTGGTTTCCAAAACCACGTAACCAAGTAAAGCGTAGGTCCTCCAGACCAAAATGTTCAAGAGTTATCAGTTTAAGCGTGTCAGGGGTAGCTAGCCCACTCAATGTAACTAAACAGGATTATTGGGACACCTTCAGTAAAATAGTAATTTGCCTCAATAACTGGTGTCTATCAACACCAGTTCTCAATTGTGGTCAGAAGTTCATGCCCGTGCCTCAAGCACCTCAGACATGAGGTTGCTGCACAACCTAATAGCGCTATCAACTAATACCCCGCTCGCCTCCAGCGATTAACCCAATAATATGCAAGGACTTTCCAAATGATAGAGTGTTTAGTTCACAAAGGACCAATAAGTTTTAAACTGATCAAAAACCCGATCCACACAAGGAATCGTAAACCCGACCCACACAAGGAATCAAAAACCTGAGTAGTCCCAAACTGGACTAGAAAAGTTAAGTAAGTTGTCTCAACCCGAGACGCATGCTTTTGAGAAAAGAGTAGTGAAACTCACCTTAGTGTGCAAGCAAAAGAAATCCAAACCGCAAGTAAAGTATGTTATCGACTCCCTAACATAAGTGTCACTAAGTAAGTATATGTGTAATACCATTACACCATATAACCCGTTTGTCCAAGACGTTTAAATGTTCAAAAGCGTGTAGGTGACACCTAGTAATTCTTCATGCATAAGTAAACCCTACGGACCCGTTGGTGAATACGTTGGTTACAATTAGTTTTACACTCCATATGCGTCTAATACAAGTGCCCATTCAATTACATATCAAATACATACCACCTAGGACTTCAATTAGTCACGTAAACACATAATACACAATCTGCGTTTTTAGGACAGATTGTGCGTCACCAAAACTAATTTATTTAAAATACTTAATCAGTGAGTTAGACTCCCAAATGTTTACTGAATATTCTTTGAGATTCATTTAACAACCCATATTTTTGTTTTATCTCAAAACCAAACACAAAAATTATTAAAATTCGTTCAACACAGCAATATTCAGAAAACTTTTACAACAGGTCAGTTTAGTAGGAAAATTCCCAAAAATTGTGTATTCATCCAAACGGGATGAATCCACATGGAAAACCCAAATTATTCCAATGTTAATCTTCTGTAAAAATTTCATAACCCTACTCTTTATATAACTCGAGTTATGATGACTCAAAGTCGACTCAGTTTATTAACCCGAAATTCTGATATGACCTATTTTCAAAGAAAATTCCAAAAATGACTCTACCGACGTCCAAATCACTTGATTTTACCCATTATGAAAAGCTAAGTCCATGTAAAATCTATTCATGCAAAGAATTGATCAAAACAATTATTTTCAAGCCACGAAACAGATCCTACAAGTCGACATTCAGATTCTGTCCAGATTCTAATCATGCAATATTATCAATTATATCAAACCCTAGTTGCATATTATCAATCAATAACACCTAATAATCATCAATAACCATTACCAAACATTCCTAATACCTTTTGTGATCAGATTCTATCATTATTCATGCAAAGATTACAACTTTAATGATCAAAACTTCAACAACTTGCGCAACAAGTAACCTATGATATTACTAATCGCCTATAATCATGTTTAATTCGTTTAATCTTCAAAAACCTCTAGTTTTAATAATTATCAAAAGCTTTCAGACCTGGACAAACCTTGTTATATGATTTTTATAACATAAAAATAAGATTAAAGCGTAAAGGATTAAAGATTATACCCCTAGCTCTTTGATACAATCAACCGAACGCCTTTGGAGCTTCCCAATCGATGATCTTGAGCCTTTGCAGGTTGTTTGGGGTTTATAATTCGTAAGTGAGGCAGTAGGGACGATTAGGATTAGGGTTTGAGTATAGGTGATACAAGAGGCTTAAGGTTGCTTAAATAGGTGTTTAAGGCGGTTTAGAGATGTCAGGTACCGGCGAGCGGACGCTCGCTCCCTGTGAGCGGCCGCTCACAGGGCCTTGGCCCGCGTGGGTGGCCCGTTTCGTCACCCGACGTGTTTTCCTTCGACGTTTTCGCTATTTCGGACCGTAATAAGTGTAACCCCATGTGTTAAGACCCCAATCATCCTAATGGTCCACCTTTAACGATTCTTATTAACGTATTTGGTTTAGGTTCACACAATCACATATGGTTTTCACATAATTTCACCTAATATCACAGAGACACATAATCGCAATCAATCCAAATTAGTTCAATATTCATTATTATTATTATACTTCATTATTCACCAACGTCCGAGGTTCACTAATCATGTATTCGGTTATTAACTCACAACAATGCAACGTGTGTCCTATCTAGCTAACCCTAGTTAAGTATAATGCAAGGAACGTAACTAGAGTTTAGTTAAAGTGAGAACCTGAATTTGCGGGGTATCACAGAAGATATCATCACAAACAAGAAATCGATCTATTCTGCTCATCTTGCAATGACCACGTCTAACCGTCAAACATGTAAACTTCATACCCTTCAATTGATACTCACGCAAACCCGCGTCTATTTTATTATCATGGTTTTCATTAAAAAAAAAAAAAAAAAAAAAAAAAAAAAAAAACATAGCAAGTTTGACTTGCACCAACATTCAATGTAGCTTCAAACTTTTGTTCAGTCTTACCCCCAAGTGGACCTTGAAACTTTGACCTTGGACGTTGGACCTTAGACCATGTTATCCGTGCAGGCTAATCTTAATCATGTAAGGTTGAAACATATAAAGATTCTTTTGATCACTTGCAACTTCTAAGAGTATTTGATCATAAAAAAATTTTTTAAATGATGAACGAATTTATATATATATATATAGGGTAGGGATCCTAAGAGAACCAACCCCTATTTGAGAACTGAGAGAACCATTCTGGGCCACATATTTCATATAAAGGCAAAAAAAAAAATTTTTTTTTTTTTTTTAATCGCACATTTTTATGCAAGGAAATTTTTTTTTTATTTTTTTTTTTCATTTATACATATGTGTATATGTCAATTATACATATGTGTATATAGCAATTATACATATGTGTATATAGCATTTTTCATCTATACATATGTGTATATTTCAGTTATACACATGTGTATATTGCATTATACATATGTGTATAATGCAATTATACACATGTGTATACTGAAAAAAAAAATACAAAAAAAATTAAAAACAAAAATTCCTTACATATAAAGCAGCGATTTTTGCAAAAAAAAAAAAAAAAAATTTGCCTTAGAGAAATGTGTGGCCCAGAATGGTTCTCTAGTTCTCAATTTGGGAAAATGTTCTCATTTGAACCAAATCCTATATATATATATTGGAAGTATAGAGAGGAAACCCTCCCAAATGAAAAAACTCTAGAAAACCTAACACTTGGACCATATTAATCCACCTCACCAATTAATATTTGAATCATAAAGGATACAATTGTCATTTCACTTCCCCCCCCCCATTTTTTTTCAAATTTTGAATTTTTACCCCCTATATAAAGACACACACTTCATTCTCTCTCATCCTCTCACCCTCTGCACCATACTCCAAATCCCTAAAACCCAATTCAAACAACAAACTACCTCCCACCATATACACCACCATCGACCACCCTAACCACCTCCGTCTACCACCACCATCATCGCCTAACCAATACACACCACCACCTCATTATCATCTGAAAACAACACAACCACTATTGTCATCATCTTGAACAACAATCCACCACAGAACAGCCACAACCACCATCACCGTCAAACAAGAACAGCAAAGCACCACAGAACAGCCATAACCACCGTCACTGTCACCGTCACCATCGAACAAGAACATCCAGAACAGCACCGTTATATCTCTTTTCGATGACGTTTGCAGACGATATTGAGATATGTACGTCTATGACTCTACCCGGTGGAGGTGGTGTGGTGCTCGTTATTACGTGGTGGAGCTGTGGATATGATGGTTTTTAATTTTGTTTTTCTATTTTCCCCAAATCTTATTAATACTAGATGTCAATCTACAAACCTGATTTGGGAACTAATCGATCATGATAGTGACTAGTGACTGAGTGGTTCATAATTATTATTCTTTTCTTCTTTTTTGTTTTGTTTTGTTGGGAGCAGCTGTTTGTTTTCTGAACCTGGTCTGGTTACATACGGTTGTAATGCAGATTCCAAACTTTGTGATGCATCAAAGGATCGGGTGGGTTTTGGTGTTGTTGGGCTGCTGAAATGGGCTTGTTAGTGGGTCAGATTGTGGGCTCAAGTGTGGCAGACTTGGGTTTTGCTTGGTGTAGAGTTGGTTTGTTGATGATGGCTTGAAATCTTTTGGTTATAAAATCTATTCAGAGGAACAAGAAGAAGATTAGGAGTTAGAAGCTCTATTAAGGTTTCTTCTAGTCCATTTGGATAATATAAATCAATTGATATGGCGGAGGTTTCTTCTAGTCCATTTGGATAATATAAATCAATTGATATGGCGGCTCCACCAGCTAGGGCTCGAGCGGATTACGATTACCTCATCAAGCTCCTTTTAATTGGAGACAATGGTATGGAATTTGGTTATTGTCTAAATTTTTAATCCATCAATGGTTAAGTCTCTGTGATTCATGTAGATGACATTTCTGTTTGTTGATTTAAATTTATAGAGGTCTGTCAAGTTTTGATTGTGATTTGGGTTAATTTACGGAATCATTATTATTATTATTATTATTATTTCGTTAAAAGAATAATAAATTAGTTTTAAATCCATCAAAATCCTACACTTTCAAATCGTAACGGACAAAAACAAAAGGTGTATAATTGTTTATTTACTTTTTATTACACTATCAAGTTTCATTAAATATAAAACAAGGTTCATGTTTTTATTAATCTCTTTTGCTTTATT
This sequence comes from Ambrosia x helenae, assembly GCA_030844895.1. Classification (NCBI taxonomy): domain Eukaryota; kingdom Viridiplantae; phylum Streptophyta; class Magnoliopsida; order Asterales; family Asteraceae; genus Ambrosia; species Ambrosia x helenae. The sequence goes on along the minus strand of CM061227.1, from coordinate 16,184,328 downwards.
AATTTTATTCCATCGAAAAATAACTTATTATTGAATTTTTTCCTTTTAATGTATGCTAATTTACTCAACATAATAAATAATATTATACATGTTTATTCTTTATTTGTTTAGAGTTAATTGTTTGAAAGAGACCAACTAACATGTGTTAGGGTTCATATGACATAGGTTTTTTCAGTAAAACATATGTTAGTATACGCCCCAACACATGTTAGTGATGTCCCATTATGTGTTTGAGGATCCCAACTAACATGCATATCTGTTCTAGTGTTGGTTTTCACGAGTAGGCTATAGGAAGAAGGCGGCGTTGGTGATGCGGCTGTTGATATACGTTAAATTATACATATATAAATCCCCGATTAAATTCCCAAATTACGCGTTTTCGACCATAATTGCACGAATTCGGTACTTAACCGCTTCATATGTTTATTGCAGGTCTTAAACGACGCCCTAAAGACAAAGTCGAAGAAATCTGACAAAATCTGGACTAAACGGACAGTTGCTGCACAATCAGGCAAATCTGGAAGATGTGCACGGCCGTGCACCCCCAAGCGCACGGCCGTGCGAGCTCATGTGGCACGGCAGTGCAGCTGCTAGTGCACATCAGATTCTCGGGCACCTTGATCAGCACTCCTGTGCACATGCCCGTGCGACCCAGTTCCTCGGCTGCACTACCAGTGCACCAGCCAGTGCACACCTTGTACCCGGACACCACCAGACCCGCACGGCCGTGCACCCCAGGTGCACGGCCGTGCGCAACCCAAGATATTTTCAGGAACCAATTGCCCACTTGCCAGTCACATCAAAAGTTAAAGTGCACGGTCGTGCACTTTATGTGCACGGCCGTGCACAAAATCAAAACTTGTATAAAAACAGAGCAAAACTTACTGATCAGATATTGGGTGAAATTGGGTATCCTAGAGAGGTTCTGAGGCGATTTTCTGGGCTAACGAAGTGCTGCACAAGCATGGAACAAGCCCGGGACGCCGTCCGATCCAACCATCATCATCCGATCCTTCACATTCAAGATTTATGGTTTGATCTATAAACTTTTAAGTAGTTCAAATCTGAATATTTTGGCTTGTTTGTGATGTTTATTTAGTTAATCGTATGCCTACGGGCAAGAACACTAGTATGTAGTATGTTAAACTATCGTTTGTATAGTTAATCATGTCTTGTATGAATTTGGCGTTTTTCATGATTAGATCTTGATGATCATAGCGCAACCTTGTTTCGTTGTTGATGGATTTGTAGCTGTATTTGAATGACTTTAGCGATTGTCGAATGTGTTAGGCGGATAAATGTTGAAAAACCGTCCGTTTAATCGTCCGGTAGTAGACTAGTTAACTTGTTAAATAGTTTATGCCATGAAACTGTAACCGGGTATTGGTTTGGTTAAAGTCAGTCGAATAACGGTTAAAAATGCTTACCGGCACGTAAAAGGGTTTAAAAAGCCTAATGGTGTCGTTACTAGTCTTTGACACGGTTAATGATCTTTGGTAGTTATTTTGGTAAAAATAGCGATCTTAGTAGATCTGGGTTCAAAGTTGGTAAAATGGAATAGGTTGTGAAATGCTCTACTTTATGCTAGTTTAGGTGGCTGTGTTGTGTCTTCGGTATCGCTTCCCTGAATTAGTGAGGTTAGAAAACTCTTAACGGATGACTAACTTATCTTTAGAAGATCTGCGTGAGATCATATCAGTTGCTCGCTAATAAACGACTTGAAGCGGTTAACGTGTGTATTCGTGTTAGCTTTCTGTATAGTTGTCATGTTAGGATGCCCGAAAGGGACACTAACTGTCGGAAAATGGGAATGTTGATCACGCCTTTATTTCTTATATAGATGACATGCTAGTATTGGCGTATTATAGCTTATATAGTTATATTTTCTATTTGGAGTCGTAGTTAAGTTATTTACATGTTTTAGAATTTATTTAGTTTTAAACAAAACTCAAACTTATCTTTTACTTACTGGTGAATCGGGGATAGAGTTTTAGTACCATTGCTCCGCGCGCGTCCATAGATCGATACTTGGTTCTTATCTGTACTTACTACATATATGACAGGGTACACTTGCCCTAGTGTGTATGTTTTAATATGAAGGTCGAAACCATTTTTATAAATATTAAAGCAAAAACGTGTGTTAAAATCCATTGTAAAATATGTATAGTTACGCACACGTCAAGTTTTTGGAGCCGCTGCCGGGGACGCGACGAGCTTTAGGAACGGACCGAGTCAACTTTTTACCGGTGTACATGCTTGTGAATACTTGTTTATACTTCGTTGATTCTTTATTTCATTCATTTATTTGCACATATGATTATTTGATTATTTATTAGATTTATCTGTCTGTTGATATATTGGATTGATTTTAGATTGGTTCATAGGTTTGCATATATATTTGTTCATTTTTATGCTTATAGGATCGATTCGATTGATTATTCGTTCATTAGGATGTTGATAAATTTAATTTATTGAATATTGGATTAGTTGGTTTGTCTATGAATTTGATTGATTCATTATTTGATTTGGAAAGTTAAATTCTTTATTTATTAACCATGTGTTCATATGTTTATCTGTTTATATAATTTTAATTTTTTTTTGTATATATAGTTTTTTATTTTACTTAAATATACAATGGAAGTCTGGGTATGTTACGTTTAAATTTGTTGATTCGGATGCCTTTAAAAAAAAAAAAAAAAAAAAGGTTTGGGTTTAAAAAAAATGGGAAATTTATTTAATATAGAAGTGGTTTTAATAAAAATAATTTTCTGTGAAAAATGCTTCCTTGCGATTTGCAAAGAAGCTGGGCTTATGGTTCCGCTTTAGCGAGTTCCTAATTACCCCGGGTTTTATCTTTTATTGTTCGTGATACGCGAACAGGATCACCAGAGTCCTTTGTGTAACGTGAATAGCCGTTATCTTCCGTTTTTAACTCATTTCATTGGCATCAATCATGGTTTCTATCCATCAACTTCCGTTATATTATTTTTCGGTGAAAAAGGGTTGTTTTCGCGCAAGCAAAAAGACGGTCTTTATCTTGTTGCAACGCGCGAGCGCCTTGAGTCATTGTAGTCACTTGCGCAACGCGAGAAGCGGTCTATACTTCTTCGCGATGCGCGAGCGACTCAGATTTCGCTGAAAATATTGTATATTTTCATATTTTATATATTATTATAATTTAAGTTTATTGTATAGTTTTTGGTATATTGATTTGTGTATATCTCTTCCATTTTTCTTAAATCGAGTCTGTAATTATTTCTTCTGTAATTATTTCATACATTGCGTCAATTTAAGTGTGTGGATGGCCGATGTTTCTTCATTGCTCGATCGATCTTCTAGCCCGTACTCAATCTCCATTCGGGCGAAAGCGATCTTAAAGAAAGTCTTTTATGAAAACGACCATTCCAAGAAATTTAAAGTCCATATGGACGAGTCCATAAATCAAAATGGACTAAGTTTAAAAGTCAACGGTCATCGCTTAAAAACTTACATTGATGGACCGGTTGACCCGACTGTGGATGTACTTGAACTCCATGCTCCGCGCGCCTAGAGAAGCGTGGGGAAGTGAGTCTAGCTAGCGACTCGTTAATACAATTAGCGCGACGTGTATGGGCGCGCCAAAGGGTAAATATGTAAATAGTGTTAATATTTCTTTGTTTATTTTAAATTTCGTAGTTTAACGTTTTTTCGAGTCTTGTGCAGGTTCGTACCGGTTTTTGAGCGGAGCGGGAATGAGCAATGGAGTGAAAAGGGTCTACAAACAGGTTATATTTACTTAAAATGATGTTTTCAGACAAAAGAGGGCCGCTGCGCGGAAAAATGCAGCTGCAGGCTGCATTTCTGCAAGTCTGCAGGTTGTGCACGGCCGTGCGACCTTTGTGCACGGCCGTGCGAGCCGAGCTGTTCAGCATGCCTGATCAGCACCCCAGGTGCACGGCCGTGCGCAACCCAAGATATTTTCAGGAACCAATTGCCCACTTGCCTGTCACATCAAAAGTTAAAGTGCACGGTCGTGCACTTTATGTGCACGGCCGTGCACAAAATCAAAACTTGTATAAAAACAGAGCAAAACTTACTGATCAGATATTGGGTGAAATTGGGTATCCTAGAGAGGTTCTGAGGCGATTTTCTGGGCTAACGAAGTGCTGCACAAGCGTGGAACAAGCCCGGGACGCCGTCCGATCCAACCATCATCATCCGATCCTTCACATTCAAGATTTATGGTTTGATCTATAAACTTTTAAGTAGTTCAAATCTGAATATTTTGGCTTGTTTGTGATGTTTATTTAGTTAATCGTATGCCTACGGGCAAGAACACTAGTATGTAGTATGTTAAACTATCGTTTGTATAGTTAATCATGTCTTGTATGAATTTGGCGTTTTTCATGTTTAGATCTTGATGATCATAGCGCAACCTTGTTTCGTTGTTGATGGATTTGTAGCTGTATTTGAATGACTTTAGCGATTGTCGAATGTGTTAGGCGGATAAATGTTGAAAAACCGTCCGTTTAATCGTCCGGTAGTAGACTAGTTAACTTGTTAAATAGTTTATGCCATGAAACTGTAACCGGGTATTGGTTTGGTTAAAGTCAGTCGAATAACGGTTAAAAATGCTTACCGGCACGTAAAAGGGTTTAAAAAGCCTAATGGTGTCGTTACAAGTCTTTAACACGGTTAATGATCTTTGGTAGTTATTTTGGTAAAAATAGCGATCTTAGTAGATCTGGGTTCAAAGTTGGTAAAATGGAATAGGTTGTGAAATGCTCTACTTTATGCTAGTTTAGGTGGCTGTGTTGTGTATTCGGTATCGCTTCCCTGAATTAGTGAGGTTAGAAAACTCTTAACGGATGACTAACTTATCTTTAGAAGATCTGCGTGAGATCATATCAGCTGCTCGCTAATAAACGACTTGAAGCGGTTAACGTGTGTATTCGTGTTAGCTTTCTGTATAGTTGTCATGTTAGGATGCCCGAAAGGGACACTAACTGTCGGAAAATGGGAATGTTGATCACGCCTTTATTTCTTATATAGATGACATGCTAGGATTGGCGTATTATAGCTTATATAGTTATATTTTCTATTTGGAGTCGTAGTTAAGTTATTTACATGTTTTACAATTAATTTAGTTTTAAACAAAACTCAAACTTATCTTTTACTTACTGGTGAATCGGGGATAGAGTTTTAGTACGATTGCTCCGCGCGCGTCCATAGATCGATACTTGGTTCTTATCTGTACTTACTACATATATGACAGGGTACACTTGCCCTAGTGTGTATGTTTTAATATGAAGGTCGAAACCATTTTTATAAATATTAAAGCAAAAACGTGTGTTAAAATCCATTGTAAAATATGTATAGTTACGCATTTCTGCAAGTCTGCAGGTTGTGCACGGCCGTGCGACCTTTGTGCACGGCCGTGCGAGCCGAGCTGTTCAGCATGCCTGATTAGCACTGGGTGCAAGGGCTAGTGCAAGGAGGTTGCACGGTCAAGCGCACTACCGTGCAGCTGACCGTGCGGGCCAAAAAAAAAAAAACTAGCCCAGAAATGGGCCTATATAAGCATTTTTAACTTCTAAAACATAACCCTAACCCTTGCACACCCGGCTGCACCCTCATTCCACCTCTTTTTGGCCGAGAACATCATCTTTTGGTCTAGATTCTTCACTTCTCACTTGCTAATCCTTCAAGGTATGATCCCCTTCATAATATTGCACATCTTTTACATATTTTTAGTTTAGATCCGTGTGTTTTGTGTTCTCTAGGTTAAAGATTTGAGGGTTTCTTCATAAACCTTTAATAAACCCACGAATCTTGTTAGTTTTTGTTTAAAGTATGTTAGATTTTTGTTAATATTGTTGAACCCGTGCACTTCCCTACCTAAATTTGTTGTTTTATAAGTTTTATTGATAAATGTAGAAGATTTGGGTGATTTTGGTTGAAAATTTTTGAAAATCTGCAGGGCGTGAACGGGAGTGCACATAAACTGCACGACCGTGCGGATTGAGGTGCACCAGACCAGGCACTAGCAGTGCAGCTCGGAATCACCGAGCTGAACTGACCTGCACGGCCGTGCGACTTAGGTGCATAACTGTGCGTGCCGAGAAACTAAGGTTGCACTGCCAGTGCACAAGGTAGTGCAGCCTCTGACCTGCAAACCAAACATACCCGCACGACCGTGCACCTCAGGTGCACGGCCATGCAGGTTAACTAGAATCAGGTCTTAACTTACGCAGGTCCGTTTTGCGCAACCAGGACCTCATTTTTTATATTACTAACAGCTGGAACATTGTTTTTTGTATGCAGATGGCCCACGACTTTGTTTTTGTACCTTTTTACCGGCTTGGAGTCGGTTCATCTGGGTTTCTTCAGGAACCCGCCCTCGTTCCCATATGGAGCACCATGTGGCGACCAGGCGGCTCCGGTCACCACCACAGGGACGGGGATGACCAGTAGCCGATTCCACTGCATTTCCAGCGTTTGTTAGTAACTTTCAGTACTTTTATTTTGAACATTTCGGTTTGTATTGTACTTTGATTTCAGTATTTAAAATTTTAATTTAGTTTGTTTATGTTTGTGATGATGATGAGTGGGTTTGATGTGTTTGCTGTGTCAAGAATGTTGACTTTGCAGGTAACTGGCGAGCACCGTTGTCGATGCTCTTGCCGTTCATTACTCCACTGTTTCTTCGACACAAGGGGTGTATTATTCTCCTTTTTCACGTTATAGATAGCTAATTCATAAACGCTTTCTATTGTCACATTGGGGACAATGTGAGTTTCAAGTGTGGGGAGGGATTATATCTTGTTTGTCCTCTTCTATATATATATCTTAAAAAAAAAAATACCTTTTAAAGTACATATATATGGATACATTTTCTTATAAACATCAAGCCTAACTAAATTTTTGATAAAAATAACTTGAGGCGCGACAAACAGACGAGATACGAGCATGTTAAATTCGTACACTTGCACCCATTTCCTTCCGGTTACGTGAGCATTTGAGCCTTAGAATAGATTTTCATTTCTTTGACATGCTTTCGAGTGAGCCGGATGTTTTGTGTAATTTAGAACTTGTCATTAGCATACTTGTTTAGATCAGAAACGTGTGAGACTGTATGAATATGATTGAGGCATTTAGGATACCCTTTTGTTTTAGCCTTTTCTTTTTGTTTTATCTGTTTCCCGCACCCAAATGTTATCCACTAGTTAACCATGTTGAGCCTATATCCGTGTTTTTTCTTACTTAACCCACCATTTCACCAGTAAACCAAATTTAGCCTTTTTCTTTTAAACATTTTGTGTTGGAACTCGGTTTAGGTTATTGTTTGACTCGTTTTGTGTTATAGTTCATGTTCGGGCTTTTAGATCCCGTGTTTTGTGTATATTCTCGTTATAGTTTTCAGTTATATTCAGTATTATAAGCTTGTTATTAAAAAGAAAAAAAAAGAAGAAAAAGAAAAAAAAAATCAGAAAAATCCAGAAAAATAGTATACCCTAAAATAGGGTGAATTAGCAGTGTTCGAGCAGTTTTCAGGGCTATAAAGTTAGAAGTTATATATGTTTAGCTCGATTTAAATAAAAATCGCGTATATTCGCGTGTGTTTTGTATAGTTGTGTTTGTTAGTTAGACTTAACCGCCGAGTTTTAGCCGTTTCGTCACTGTAAATATCCCTTTCGCACCCTTACCTTTGCCTAACATTACAACCCTTATAAGAACTCTTGATTTGTCCTGACAAAATCTGGACTAAACGGACAGTTGCTGCACAATCAGGCAAATTTGGAAGATGTGCACGGCCGTGCACCCCCAAGCGCACGGCCGTGCGAGCTCATGTGGCACGGCAGTGCAGCTGCTAGTGCACATCAGATTCTCGAGCACCTTGATCAGCACTCCCGTGCACATGCCCGTGCGACCCAGTTCCTCGGCTGCACTACCAGTGCACCAGCCAGTGCACACCTTGTACCCGGACACCACCAGACCCGCACGGCCGTGCACCCCAGGTGCACGGCCGTGCGCAACCCAAGATATTTTCAGGAACCAATTGCCCACTTGCCTGTCACATCAAAAGTTAAAGTGCACGGTCGTGCACTTTATGTGCACGGCCGTGCACAAAATCAAAACTTGTATAAAAACAGAGCAAAACTTACTGATCAGATATTGGGTGAAATTGGGTATCCTAGAGAGGTTCTGAGGCGATTTTCTGGGCTAACGAAGTGCTGCACAAGCGTGGAACAAGCCCGGGACGCCGTCCGATCCAACCATCATCATCCGATCCTTCACATTCAAGATTTATGGTTTGATCTATAAACTTTTAAGTAGTTCAAATCTGAATATTTTGGCTTGTTTGTGATGTTTATTTAGTTAATCGTATGCCTACGGGCAAGAACAGTAGTATGTAGTATGTTAAACTATCGTTTGTATAGTTAATCATGTCTTGTATGAATTTGGCGTTTTTCATGTTTAGATCTTGATGATCATAGCGCAACCTTGTTTCGTTGTTGATGGATTTGTAGCTGTATTTGAATGACTTTAGCGATTGTCGAATGTGTTAGGCGGATAAATGTTGAAAAACCGTCCGTTTAATCGTCCGGTAGTAGACTAGTTAACTTGTTAAATAGTTTATGCCATGAAACTGTAACCGGGTATTGGTTTGGTTAAAGTCAGTCGAATAACGGTTAAAAATGCTTACCGGCACGTAAAAGGGTTTAAAAAGCCTAATGGTGTCGTTACTAGTCTTTGACACGGTTAATGATCTTTGGTAGTTATTTTGGTAAAAATAGCGATCTTAGTAGATCTGGGTTCAAAGTTGGTAAAATGGAATAGGTTGTGAAATGCTCTACTTTATGCTAGTTTAGGTGGCTGTGTTGTGTATTCGGTATCGCTTCCCTGAATTAGTGAGGTTAGAAAACTCTTAACGGATGACTAACTTATCTTTAGAAGATCTGCGTGAGATCATATCAGCTGCTCGATAATAAACGACTTGAAGCGGTTAACGTGTGTATTCGTGTTAGCTTTCTGTATAGTTGTCATGTTAGGATGCCCGAAAGTGACACTAACTGTCGGAAAATGGGAATGTTGATCACACCTTTATTTCTTATATAGATGACATGCTAGGATTGGCGTATTATAGCTTATATAGTTATATTTTCTATTTGGAGTCGTAGTTAAGTTATTTACATGTTTTACAATTAATTTAGTTTTAAACAAAACTCAAACTTATCTTTTACTTACTGGTGAATCGGGATAGAGTTTTAGTACCATTGCTCCGCGCGCGTCCATAGATCGATACTTGGTTCTTATCTGTACTTACTACATATATGACAGGGTACACTTGCCCTAGTGTGTATGTTTTAATATGAAGGTCGAAACCATTTTTATAAATATTAAAGCAAAAACGTGTGTTAAAATCCATTGTAAAATATGTATAGTTACGCACACGTCAGCTGTTGTAAGTGATGTTTTTTATAAAGATTATGAATTTTTAATCTTTTGATGAATGGGGTGTTTAAATTGAGTATGATACACTTGGCACTGCAGATTTGTTGTTGTTTATACACATATTAGTGTTACTAACACATGCTAGTATATGCCTAACTAACAGGTGTTAGGGTTCATATGACATACGTTAGTATATGCCCAACTAACATGTGTTAGGATTCATATGACATACGTTATTTCAGTAAAACATATGTTTTAGAATACACTACACATGTCAGTGATGTCTCATTATGTGTTATGGAGAGCCCAACTAACACGTGTTATCTTTTTTTGTAGGTGAAGAGATGTTTTGTGTTAAAGATGAAGATTGGTATTAAGAACGAAGCATAGCTAGATCTTTTTTATGTTGTTATGTTAGTTTTTTTTTTTTTGTCATTCACAAATAATTATGTTTGTATTAAACGTTTTTAAATACATTTTTAGCATTGATTGTATTGATTATTTTTATCATTTCTTAAATAAATATACATTTTAAGTGTTCTTTTTATTTTGTTCTTTTAGTATATGCCTGTTAACACATGTTAGCAATGCCTCACACGAGGTTAGAATTTTGTATCACAATACTAACGTACGTTAATATTCGTGCTGGAAAAGTGTCATCAAGTAGGAGAGAGGTGACTTGACAAGTGTCAAATCAACCTTTTTAAACATAGGATACAGAAAATTAAATTATAAAAAATTAATGTAAGATTACCTTAATGCCCTTAATTCTATTTTTTATTAAGGTGGCCCACTTGCTTTTTGATTATTATATACAAATAATCATAGACCATTGATCAAACTTGATCAATGGTCACTAGAGGGTTTGCAGGGTTTTTTCATTAGATAGGGTTTACATATTATCCACCCTATATATATATATATATATATATATATATATATATATATATATATATATATATATATATATATATATAGGGTCATGATCTTGTACAAGTGTTTTTTTTTTTGTGAGAAGGTGTTTTGGCCATTAGATCATCTTAATCAATGGTATGGATTAATTGGATGACCCTTTTGTAATTATTGTTATATTTTTTTTCAATAAAATAGATGATGTAAGGGTATAAGAGTAAAAACATAATTATCTTTTAAAGTCTCCTCATCAATTTCTCCTTTTTTCACGTTTGTTTCCTTTTATTATCTTTCTTTTTCCCACTGTCTCTCTCTCACACACACATATAATCAAACGAATTCTACTTTCCATCTCTGTGTCTCTTTGTTTCAAACACACACAACATAAACATACAAATCATCAAAAAAAGATGTAATCGTGAGACTTTAAAATCAAAAAGAGGAAACCGAAAAAAGATGGGCTTAAGCTTCAAAGTAAAGATAAAGATTCCGATCATGATTCAAGTCATGGTGTTTTAACGATCTGGATGATTGCACACGTCTCACGTCAAGATGTTTTAATTATCTAACTGATTACTGCACCATTCCGATCATGATTCAGGTCATGGTGTTTTATCTTTAGCAAAGATGTGTTTTATTGTGTGTTTTATCTTCAGTGTGGTGTTATATGTGTTCTTGTCTAATATGTTGTTTATGTGTTTGATGTGTTGAATATAAAACACATATGTTTATTGTGTTAAATATAAAACACATATGTTTGTTGTTCGTTGTTTGATGTTTTGAATATAAAACACTAAGGTTCAATACGTGAAGACTGATCTTGACCATATATACACATGTTTGTTGTTTGAATATTTGAATATAAAACACACCACAAAGAATTACGAGTATAACTTTTAAAACACATAAATGAATATAAAACACATATGTTTGTTGTTTAATATTTGAATATAAAACACACTACAAAGAATTACGAGTATAACTTTTAAACTTGAATGCAAAACACACCAGAAAGAATTTACAAAAAGCGTGTTGAATATAAAACACAATACTATGATATTTGAATGATCGATGTAAATGAGTGTGAATTAGAATTCGTGAATACTGATTGTATACACAAACTTCATAAAAAAACGTTTTAGTCAAACAAAAATCCCTATTATTGCTCATAATTAAATATGTAATTAATTAGATAATTATCTACTATAAATAAGATTATCAATACAAATTACAATGATGCCCTTTTTAATAAAAAAAATATGTTGCCACATGTCACTCTATGATAGGTTCTCACACTTCTCACATAAAATGGGTTTTGTACAAGAACCTAAACCTATATATATATATATATATATATATATATATATATATATATATAAAGGTCCATCAAGCTAGTGACAAGAGATACACCAAACCGTAAAAAAAACACAAAATAAAATTACAGCCTATCTATTATATCAAAATGAAGCCACTTTTCCCGTATCGGAACCTCCAACTTCGACCGATTGGCAACCCAAAAGTAAGCATCTTCTTTTTTTATATAATCTATATCTATAATAAAATGATTGCGGTGGGAACATATGTCACTTGGTAAGACCATCTTCACTCTTGAATTCCTGTCAGAAAGTTTATGTAATATATAACCCATTTAACCCAATATTAATTATTTTATAATCTTTATCTTTATTATTACTTTACTATATAATAAATAAAGAGTAAAGATCAAATATAAATGAGTTTAACCTACTAAACAGTTGTTAACCTAATAGATGTTATATTTGTGATGATGTATCAAAGTTATACTTTAATAAAAACATTTTCCTATTTAATCGTACTGTAGAGCTTTCCATAATTAGTTATCATTCATTTAGTGTTCCCCCTCTTGTATCAACAAATGTTTGCTAACAGTTGTTTCTTTGAGACTATTTAAGAGTGTGTAACAGATGTTATCTACTTAATAAAACATCAATGTTAAAAACATCTCAACTCTAATTAATTTGATAATATTGACTTTGTTTGACTATTTGGAAACAAAACACTAAGGATATGTTGGTATGGTGTAATGGAATGGACGAGGGAATGGAATGGAGAAGGTAATGGCGGTAGTCGGTGTGGTCGACGGTGGTGGTGGTGGTGGTCGGTGATGGCAGTCGGTGCTTGTGGCAGGTGGTGGAGGTTGAGGTGGCGGTGGGTGGCGGTGGTCGACGGTCGTGGTGGTGGTGGTCGGTGATGGCAGTGGTCGGTGGGTGGCGACGATTGGTGGTCGGTGGCGATGGCGGTGGTCGGTGGTGGTGGTGGCGATGGGCGCTAGTGGTAGAGGTGGGTAGTGGTGGTGGTTAGTAGTGATGAAGGGTGACAAAGGGAATGGAATGGAAAAAAAAGGGGGTGCATGGAATGAATATGGGGTTTTTAGAGGGAATGGAATGGAGGAGGTAATGGATGATTCCATTACCTTGACCAACCAAACACCTTTTTTTTCATTCCATTCCGCCTCTCATTCCTGCGTACCAAACGCTACCTAAACGTTTTATACGCCAACTAATGATAATATTCATAATAAGCAAAATAATACCAAAGACATACATATATAATCATAAACCTGATATATTTGAGAAGAAAACGAATAGATAACAGAAAGCTAATTCAACATTTCAAATACTACCAATCAAGTCCAAAAGTCATGACTTGAAATTAAGTACCATCTTACATGATGTTAATTATGTTCTCTTAAAACTGACAAACAGATGTTTCAAGTTCAAACATTCAAAAAAGTAAGTGTTTTCTACTAAACTTTCATAAAACATGTTACTTCACAACCACCTAACTTTTGTTCTTAGATAATCTATTCCGGGTTCTTTTGCAGGTAGAGGATAGCTCACCAACATTTAAGATATCAGCATTTTCAACACTTCTTTTTCCATTGGGGCTTGTACCAGAATCCTTTAAAGCTCCAACGACGGAAGAGTCGCCGGTAACAGACACAACATCCTTGAAACAAATCGCAAAAAACTAATGAACTGTTAAAATCAAGAAAACGAACTATGTCAACAGCTTAAAGCACTTGCAAAAAGACATACTCACCTTTGACAAGACTTGGCAACCCCCCTGCAAAGATTTGGAAAGGTTAACACACTTGAATTCAGCATCTCCCTGACTAACCTAAGAAGTGCTCATACACAAAAAAATATAACAGTCAACTTCACAATCTTTGGAAGCACAACTCAAAAATAAATGCATATTACAAATGAAATTAATTAAATACCTCTCCAGCATTATCATCTCCATTATCATTGGTCGCAACCAACTCAGCAATTATGACGGGATCATCACATATTTTCTAGACAGTGTACACATGGTAGTCATTTTTGAGATTGTATTCAGAAACATCAATCTTGAAAGCCAGCACCTTATCAACCAACCAAAATAATTCGTGAGGCAAACCTTCACTATCATCCAGCTTCAACTGTCTTTCTCTTATATCACTTGTAGATGAACCAACGATACTCGACACATCTCTATCAAACAACACAAACGGTACACTACCACTCTCATACTGAACCATCACTTGTACCTTGAACCTGAAATAGATAACTTACAATAGGTTGGATGAAATCATATGAAACTTGAACAAAGTGTAAATAAACATTTTTCCTTACTTTGGTGTGATGGATGTACATTCACACTCGCATTTAGGACAAACCAAAGCAATAACTCGCAAATTCAAAATTTCTTTAGAAAGTTTTTCAGCATGTTGTATTTACTGTGATTTAGTTAGCACCTTTCTGAAATATTTTTGACACGCAACATAAAACTAAACAAAGCCTTCCTGCACAATTTTTATAGTTGCAACCACGACACAAGACATTGCTTGCAATATAACAATATATTCAACATTGTTTTCATTTAGATATAAAAAACAAAATAGATGTAACAAACTCAATGAAGAAATATGAAAGCTATGTAAAAAAATATTGAAACCCTGTCTATCTTGCTAAGCTCGTCAGCGTGATTCTTTTGCGCTCCAATAATGAATTCTTGATGCAATGGGTAAACAGACGGGGAGAAAGTAGTGTTTGAGAAGTAGAACCAAATTCTTGTGGTTGTTTCAAAAGAAGACTAAAAAAAGGTACAAAGAATTAGTATCCAAAATTAACTACAACTCTCAAAAAAAATGTCAAATATAAATATAAATGCAGCCGTTCTTATAACATTTTACATCCTCCTTAGCCGGTTAACTTTATCAATTTCTTCATTGAGAAAGAGCCGTGTTCCATACTTGTCGCTTTGTACAGTCAATTGTTCTAAATATAGCAATATACATACATTTAGTGACTTCATTTAAGATTAACTGTTACTTTATAAAACCATAAATCTAACAGAAATTACCTTTCCAGCCCTTAACCTTCCCATGTTGTATAATAGCCATCACATGCTCATTAGCCGTGTTATTAGAAATGAAGTTCTTAAACTGTAGTGCATAATCGTTCCACATGGTACATCGTAAAATGGTACCTCTAAATGCAAACAATAAATTTATGTAACATTTATTACATCACTAAATTAGGTAGACCTCCAAAATAATACAGTCACTTGAGGAGTATATTCGTGATTTCATTTATTACACCACTTCATTAATTCTTGCCATTTATTATACAAATGATTGTAGTGTATTAACTTTTGAAAACATAAGAATAAACAAAATCTATATAACAATATAAAGCAATGTTTACTCCAAATCTTGAAGATTAAAGTTCATTCGTTTGGTTTCTTTTGGAGGTTGTCCAAACACATCCAAACCCTACACCAAATCACACTACCAGCAACATCTATAATAAAAATAAAAAATACAACTCTATCAAACATCTATACAAATAAAGCACAAAAAACAAAGTAAACTGTTTATTGAAGTTTATTGTAACATAAAGAATAATAGACAAACTAACAGTCAATAGTTCATTTGCTTCTCCTTTTAGAATATCTTTAAAAGGAATGAACCTGAAACCATACTCAACACCTTCCCACCCATTAACATGGCTGACAGTAGTACAACGATAAAAATTGATTTTAAAATCATGTGCAACAACACTGTAGGGTCCTTGTTTTCACCAACCCCGAATTTAGATAGAACAACAACATCATCCTCGTGAAGTTGACTGTCAAAAACTTGTACCAAATAACCCTTAATGCAGGCCTAAATCTTATCACCCTGAAAATAACCATAAACAAAACATCAAGATGAGTCACAGCAACTTTCATAACATATACATATAACCATATGATGAAGATAAGAGAACATCATTAACCTCAAACAAAATATATAAACATAAAAAATCACAGTTATGACATCACATTCTCACCGACCAATATCAGCTCCATTTTAAAATTTTGATTCCATTTTCGTATGACTCGTCCCTTCATATACCACATATCTTTGGCTGGGTTGAGATCACAAATATAACTAAGATTATTGTTCTCAGCGTCCATTGACATGACTTTAAAGAATTTATCTGGATGAGAGGATAGTTAGAAGAAACTCTGTAGAAGTTTAAAAAGTGATTTTATAAATGGTTGTATTAGTTATGTACTTACGTGGTTATATTTATAAAGGAAGCTTAGTTATTATGATTACACCTGCAGCATACTTAATGAAACACACTTACCTGTGTTAACTTAAAACTTTCCCACTTAAAAGTTCAAAACTTAGGCGACTTAACAACTACCAACAGATGTGTATAACATCTTCTTGTTAAGAGTGAAGCTCAATTATTGGTCTAAACATCTGTTCGCTAATCGAGATCAACAAAACAGATGTGCTGACCTTAGCAGTGTTATGTTAATATGAATGACCCACATATTTTTCTGAATATTTTAAACAGATTAATGACATCATTATTCACATCATACATTCATTATTGGCTCACCTCTATGATTGACACGTCAGCTTTCTTATGTCACTCACGACTCTCCTGTTATAGTAAGTATAGATACTACTACTATAGTTGGGCATATATTAGGCCCAACTGAAAACCAAATCCTCATTGAAGAAACATTCAGCCATCTATCCAATATTCCAATCCATATTCTATGTTAGAGCCTTAAGGGTTAAAAAACGGGTTTATTACAATACTCGGAAAAAAACCCGCCACGTATCAAAAATTGGTTTCTACGTTGTTTATCGGTTCCATACCCTATGATTTAAAACGCTTCCAACCTGGTTATAGCTGGCCCGAACCGATCAAAATCCGGAAATGAACCGGACCCGAAAAAATTCAATCACTTTTTTTTTAAACCCAGGTTCCATACCAAAACCGGTTATCACAATACTCGGTCTTTTACCTACCCTCTTGATTCTACCCATAACCGGTTCTATACCCAGAAGCAGTTTTGAAAACACATGATTTGTGCATCTCAGCTCAATATTTCATAGTTCTATGCTTATTACAATCATAATACTTTAAAATAATACAAAACATTTTTGTTAACGACAAACAAACTTTATTCATCACCCAAATTATACAATACATTGTACAAGTAAGACAATAACACAATGTAGGACACCCAATATATCTTCTACCCCATGTCCTATAAACACCAAGATCTGAAACCTTCTAAATTCCCCACCACCTACATCACCTTATCCCCTTTACTCTTGACTTAGGCTTCTCTTACGCCTGGACCACTTTCTAGGAACTGTCATACCTTTTTGGCTCACTCCCCCCCCCCCCTGAACCAAAGAAGTAAATTTGATCTTTTTTATTAGTATCTTTTGAGCCAACCTCGTTTCTAACCGCATAATTGCCACCATCCACAACATATGTCGAAGAGCCATCACACAGGCTATCGTGGTACTCCGACGTAGATCCGGCGCTAACATTAAGATCGAAAAAATTCCCATCTGCTTCCTCGCCTTCCTCTTGCATGGACCGGTCATGATCAGATCTAAAATCCCTAAAAACCTGTTAAGGTCAAATGGGTCTTCCTCGTCAATCCTACTCCATTTTTTGGGCCTTAAAACTTCGCTTAGGCTGCTTACAATAGATTGGGTTTTGATATGAGGACTCCCTTGCATCTAGAATGCGTGGCAACTTTTCTTTGACCCTTAGGGGATTTGAAAAAATAAATGTCCTTTAGACAATCAAATGCACAAACACATAGCTATCCCCACTTTTGCTCATCAGTGCCTGACAACTTTTCTTTGACCCTCAGGGGATATGAAAAAAAATGTCCTTCACATAATCAACTGCTTAGAAAAGGAATCCAGATCGATGAAAAGTTGAAGGTTACGATTGGTGACCGGTCCAAAGTGAAATTTTGGACAAATCGCTGGTTAACGAGGCTTTCATTTAAATACATGTTCCCTGATCTTTTCAAAATCATGGCTAAAAAAATGTTTGGGTGAAGGACTGCTTATGTTTAGCAGGTAACGCTAAAGTATGGAATTGGCAATGGAAAAAATTCCTTCTTCTGACTTGGAAAAATTGCAACTTTATTTGCTGCATAGTTTATTGGGCCAAGTAACTTTTGGATGGGGTTTGGATAAATGGGCCTCGGCAATTGTGTTGGGCCTTTATTTTCGGTGAAGGTGTTAAGATCAGAGGTGGGTTCAGCGGTGCACCAAGTGAATTCAGAACTTGGTTATACCGGGAATAATTGGGCTCTTCTCAAAGATAATTTTTTTAATGTAGTGTGTCTTGGAAGGCAAGGTTGCTACGAACGTTGAGTCGGTTAGACGTGGGGTCAATTTTCGGATACGAGATGCAAGCGATGTGGTATCTGCGATGAAGACCATAATTATGCTTTTGTTTCGTGTATTTGGGTGAGAGCTATTTGGTGGAATATACTTAGGTGGCTGAAAATAATGTGGCCTACGGACCTGTCTAATTTTACAGACTTGGCTTCATTTGTGGAGAAGACTCTGGCATCAAAGACTTGGAGGAAGACTATTCATACAGTTTTCATAGCAACAAATTGGAGAATATGGAAGGCTAGGAATGTTAAAGTTTTTGAGGATCACTTCGAGACTGTTCGGGTCACTACATATTTGATTAAAGAAGAGGCGTTTTTTGGCTTGTTAAGCGGTCAAAATTTCGTGCTATGACGTGGGAAGATTGGATGCTCTTTGATGTAGTCAAGTACTTGTGTTTTTTTCGGTTTTGTTTGTCCTTTGGTGTTGTGGTGTTGTGGTGTTTCTCGGCTTCTTGCCGACTCTTTATATATATATATATATATATATATATATATATATATATATATAGGGGATGGATCCATAGAAAACCCTAAATATTTGAGAAAACTCTATTAAACCCTTAAAAAAACCTACTTCCCGAGCTTTTTTTTTTTGAAAAAATTAGGGCATGTAATATACATGTTTTTAAGTGTTTTGAGCCAAAAAAATCAAAAAAGCGCCGAAGGTTTTTTTTTTCAAAAAATAAGTTTTGCATCATAACATATGTTACCAGTGCAAAAAAAAGCTAACATATGTTATGGTGCATAACTTATTTTATTTTTTTTTAAAAAAAACGCTCGGCGCTTTTTTGATTTTTTTGGCTTAAAACACTTAAAAACATGTATATTACATGCCCTAATTTTTTCAAAAAAAAAAAGCTCGGAAGTAGGTTTTTTTAAGGGTTTACTAGAGTTTTCTCAAATTTTTAGGGTTTACTATGGATACTTAGCCTATATATATATATAGAGAGAGAGAGAGAGGGGGGGATCCGGATCATTTCAGAACTCGGGCGAGTTGTGAGAACCGCGAGAACTCCGATGTAAAATGTGAATTTTAAATTTTTTTATACAGTGATGTAATAACGCCCAACTCCGCCAAAAAATATGAAAAATAATAAATTATTTTACTACGGTTTACACTGGTGTTAAAAAACGGCCACATAAACCATATAAGTAAATTAATATTTTATTATGGTTTAATTTACAACCACAAATTCATTCTTGAATAAAATAAGTGTGTGGTTATAAAATGAGTTCTCATGGTTCTCACAGCTTAACCAAGTTCTCAAATGATCCCATCCTTATATATATAGGGGAAAGTTAATTTGAGAACACCTATATTTTGTGCGAACCGTGAGAACGGCATCTAAACCCATTCAATTCAAAATTTCTTTTTACATTTATCTTTATTACTAAAATACAATCTCAAAAACACAATTTACGCATAAAAATTCAAACGTATATGAAAATAAATTGTTTTTACACATGTGTAAATTTACTGTTTATACATCTGTAAGCTGATTCATTTACACATGTGTAAAAAGTTAATTTGAAAGTGTTTTTTGCAAGAAAAGATGAATTATTCGAAAAGAACATTCATTTATTAATGTTGTATTTTGATTATAATGAGGTTTGTATTAAAAAAATTTGATTTTGATTGATTTTTTTACTTGTTCTTGCAGTTCTCACAATATTTAGCATTCTCAAGATAACCCTCCCATATATATATAGGGTCAAGATCCTGTACAAATAGTGTTTTTTGTGAGAAATGTAAGAAGTGTTTTGGGCCACTAGATCATCTTAATCAATGGTTAATATTTAAAGAGTGGCATTTTCGTAAATTGTGTTTAATTATTACTAACCAAAAACAATTCAAAAGGGTAGTATAGTCAAATTCTATTGTCATTTAAAGAGCCGGTTAGATTGTTTTTTGAGAAACCGCTTTCTTTCCTTGATTCTCGCTCCATCATACCTAAAACAAACCTTTGATTTTTATGCAAGAAATCTCTCATTTATGGAGAATCAACAACGATTTGGGATAATCTACAAACGTGAGTGTGTTTTTTTTCTTTATCTCCTCTGTTTCGTAACATTTAGGGTTTATAATCAGTCGAAAAAATTTTGGTTCAGGGAAAAGGATGAAGAAGACCAGTGATGATATTGTTAAAGATAAAACACCCAAAAGAAAAGCAACAATCCCGTTTCTTCCAGCAAGGTTTGGGTTAGGTATGTTTTATTAACTTTATTTAGGGTTTTCATTGTAATTTTTTTTTAAATTATATATTGTGTTTTTTTGGGTTTAATCAAATAATGTGTTTTTTAAAAATACAAAATATTAATATTTTGTGAAACACTGATTTGTAGTAAAAACACACAATGCATGTGGTTTTTTTTAAAAATCGTTGTGGTTTGTGTGTTTTTTTCGGTCTATATAGTGTTTTTTTTATAAATTCTTGTTTTTAGTGTTTTTATGGTGTTTGTATTTGAAACACTATGTGGGTATGGTGTTTTTTTTAAACTGTGGGTTGTAGTGTTTTGTTGTGTTTTGAAAATGAAACAGACTTTGGCTACTGTGTTTTTAATAAAACTCTGTTTTAATTGTTATTGTGGTGTTTTGTACATAAAAACACCATTTTGTGACTATAATGTTTTTTAATAAACTAATGTTTTAGTGTCTTTGTGCTTTTTTTGTGTACAAAACCAATGTTTTAGGGTTAGTTGGTGTTTTGTACATAAAACACTCTGTGTCTGTAGTGTTTTTAATAAACTCTGTGTCTGTAGTGTTTTTAATAAACTCATGTTGGTTCTATTGTTTATGTGGTGTTTTAAGTGTTTATACAAATGGTAAAACACATCATTAATGTTGTGTATTAATAAAACTCTGTAACAACAGTTAGAAGGAGCGGTAGAATATCTAAAAAAGGTGGTTCTAGGAAGTGGTCAAATACAATTGACCAAGCATTGATTATAGACGACTCTGATGAGGATACATTAGTTGATTCAGGTAAAAAAATAATTTATAAAAAAAATACATGATTATATCCGTGTTTTTTCATTATCTTACTACTACAAAAGTACATAACATATGAAATCATTGAAATATATTGTAGACAAGACGGATTTGGTGAAAGGAGAGGTTAACAAAGGAAAAGAAGTTGGACGTAAGTTAAAAATGTTATATGATATACGTTAATAGGAAACTTGAAGTGGATAAAAATTAAGTATGAATAATGTTATTTATATCTGGTGTTTTAGGTACTGATTACGATCCAGATGATGATTTTGTTGACCCACTGCCGCCACCAAAAAAAATGTGTATTGAAACAAATTTGAAGCAGGCAATGCCTCGAACACACGTAAACAAAAGCAAAGACGCGCGTCTACCAGCTAAAGAAAAAACAGCACCAAAGGTTGTACCAGACAAGAAAACACCTCAAACAGCGCGTGCTAGTGTGAAACCATATCTTGAAAATACCGGTGCTAAGCTAAAACTGAGATGTAAACTGAGCAACGTATGTGAACTGATTAGCAAGTTGAATAGCAAGCAAAAAAAGGCCATAGTCGACATTGGATTTGGTGGTTTCCTAGACTTTAACATGGATTCAGTCCCTACCAAATTGGGGTTTTGGTTGGTGAATAACTATGATGCAGATACAAGTACTTTGAACGTGGGCAGTCATCTTATACATATAACACCTACGCTGGTACATGATATTTTTGGTATACCAATGGGTGAGTGTATTATTGAGGAACACAAGATGTTGATGCATTTTGCGACTAAGGATTGGATATACTATTATTAACATGTGTTAGTAGATAGCCGAAGGTGATTCAAGATGGGCGAAGGTAGATTAAACTGGGCGAAGGTGCATCAGAATGGGCGAAGGTAGAACTGAAGTGGACGAAGGTAGAATGGACTACAACAGAAGATCACATTCGACCACTTGCAGTGGGCGAATGTGGAAAATGCCCACATTCGACCATCTGTAAGGGGCGAATGTGCAGAGGCTATATATAGTTTTTGAGTTTTTGATTATGTAAGAGAGTTATCATTTGTGTCCAGGTTCAGTTCAGGTTTAGGAGTGTTTTTGAGAAAGTGTCTTTGTGATTCTAGATTAACATAAACAGTGTAAATGCTTATTGATTGAAAGTTAATCTATGAAAATGATATTGAAAATGATCTTGATTGTGTCGTGATTTGTATCTTATCAATTTGTTCAGATCTAGGGTTTCCGCACCTAGATTTGTGACTTGTATGATCATATAATCCTGTTTTAGATAAAATCCAACGCTCACACAAGAGACCGAGAAAAAGTGATACGGTTGTGGCAGAGTGGAAGGGGCAGTTTGAGGAGGGTGTCACACAGACGTTACTAGTTAAGTTTAAACAGTACATGGAGGAACAACGGGATAGTGGAAGAATCTTCGTACTCAACTTTTTGATTCTCTTTAACACATTCATTGGTGAGACAACTCAGAACAATACTGTGAATTTGTTTTTCCTGCCATCAATAGAAAAGGGAGTGGACATAAAAGAATTTAACTGGTGTAGCTACATGGTAACTATGCTCAGACGTAGCAAGAAAAAATGGGATGCGGATAAACCATTTCATGGACCCATTGCATTGCTTGCGGTAAATATATTTTTTGTGTTCTGTTGTTTAGTTATAAATTAATTTAATATGACATAACTAAATGATGTTTATTGGGATGGTTTACGTTGTGGTAACACAGGCTGCGTTGGCATACGACCAAAGATCAAAAAAGAAATCTGTTTCCGGTAAAACACCTCTTATAGGCGAATTCAGCACGGACGTCATAGATGAATTGGGGCTGAAATTGGATACCGCTGTGTTTGAACAGCAACTTGCTAGAGAAGAAGGTTTAAATCAGCCTCAACGGTTTGTTTTTGTAAAGGAAGGTGTTAAAACTGTTGAAGGTAACAAATCAAAAAGCGCTCGAAAAAATCAGTGAGCAAAGAATCATCTAAAAAAACAGGCTTAATGAAGGTTAAAAAACACACTGAGACTGGAAAGAAGGTTGATCCTGAAATGTACGTGAAAAGGCTGATGTATCATGTGGGGCTGTTAAACAACCTGAAAAAGTAGTTGATAATGCAACTGTGAGCTCAACTGATTTCTGTGACAACAGTAAAGGTATTAAAGATGGCGACAAGGGTGAAGTTCCAGAGGGGGGGTTAGAAGGCGATTACAAGTTGGATGATTATGTTGAAGCTGATGATGATCACCTGGGACTCTTTAAACATTGCGCGGACTACTTTATCTCACAAGATGATTCTCAGGCTATATAGCCGTACGTCGCATCGGATGGTGAGTTCTGGATACCAATAGTGCATGACTACGAAGACTTCACTCAGATGGATAACGAGACCGAGGTAATAGTGCATTACATATTATATGAACAAAAAAAATGTAAACATGATATATAACACAGTTGTAAAATATGTGATATGTTGTTTTAGGCGGAAGGAGATAGAGATGGAGCAGCTTGTGAAGACGTAACAGGAGCGAATGAAGAAAAGTTTAAAAGTAAAGAAGAAGTTGAGGTACAATTGCATAAATTTAAAATAAATATATATAAATACACAAAAAAAAAACAAATAATGCTCATTATTTCCGCTCAAAATTGTAGGTTACTATCAAGTTGCTAGACGATCATGTCAATGAGTATCGTAATATGGTTGAAAGGATAGAAAACACAATAAAAGCATCATTGTTGAAGTACCCTAACAATGATGTGATCAACCAAAAGACAAAACACCTGGCTGAATTGGTTGGAATAAAACAGACTTCACAAGGTTTTGCTGGTGAGGACATTGGGCAGACTGATAAAACACCAAAAACAACAGATAAGCACTTTTCAGTTTTACCACTTACACCATGTAGTATGACTGATTCGTTTATCGCAGAAGTTGACGAAATTATGAGGAGTGGGAATATTGACAAGACTCCAGAGGCAAAGGTAAAAGTGTTCGATGTTAGACCAATTTCCTGTTCTAACGATGTTGTTAAAAAAGCCAATGTTGAAGGAAAGAAGTTTCCTGATAAAACACCAAAACCAACACGAAATTTTTTTTTTGCCTGAAGCATTGTGTTCCCGTATGTGAAACGCGTGGTCTCTTTGAAAGACAAGTTAGATAAAACAGAAGATGATGTTTCTGATTACATGTTCTCGGCTTGGGATAATAAATGGTATGTACAATGTTATATGTATTTTTATAGTGTGTAGTTCTTTTATCATAATTGAATGTGATTGTGTTTAATTTATAAAAAAAATAAACGTTGCCTTGACTAGGGATGAGGTGTTCATGGCTAACCTCGGCGCAACAGTTATGAGGGCACCATTGGAGTCGTTGCGCCCGGGTATTACAGTACATGTAGGAGTCATAATGGCATGGGCAAATGTTATAAATTATGAAGAGAGGTATCGACGCAAAGGAACATTACCACGGCTGTTTTGTTCGCCCGTTATGTTGGTAAGTTTTTGAATAAAAAATACGTAATGAAACACCTAAGGTTGTGTATGAAAAAACACCTAAGGCTGTCTATATATTGATTATGAAATTTGATAGTGGAAGGATGATTACGATGCATCGGAAGAAGCAAGAGTAGAACACTTCAGTGAAAATATGCGATCAGTGTTGGAAACTACCGAGTCAAAGTCGATTAAGGGGATACAACATGTATTGATTCCAATTAACAGCTCAGAACACTACTACCTTCTGTCTTTCAACTTTGGGACATCTGAGATACTGATAATCGACAACAGCGCAACAGAACAGATTACAACGACAGATACAAAGGATGGCCTGAAAAAATGGTAATTAACAGCCAACAAATATGGTGTCGTATCATGTTAGCGTGTAAAACATAAATAAAAAAAATTAACTTAGTTTGTTTTTCATGTAACAGCGTGACGCATTAGCGGCTTACATGGAAAATGTTTCGCCTTCTATCGCTGAAAAGCTAAGGAAAACAAAGCCGGAGAGGATAGAGTTCACGTGGAGGACTATGCACAATGTGATCGATTGTGGAGTCTTCGTAATGCGTCATATGGAGACGTATAAGGGGACACCCGTGAAAGAATGGAATTGCGGTTTGTCAGACGAAATAGACACCAGAAGTGGGACTAATGAGAAGCAAACACGTGAACTGGATGCGTTGAGGCGTAAATATATCACAAAGATCCTGCTGAGTGACATCAACCTATCAAAACAGATGGTGGAGGCTGGAGTTCAGAGGTATAATAGGTTAACTGAGCGGTACAAGAATCGCCTAGATGGTCATGCAGCCAAGAAAATACCGGAGCGTCTAAACAGTATCTAGTTATCACATATAAAACTTTGGTGTTTCTGGTGACCTAAACAGTAGTGTTCTGCTGATGTGAACAGTAGTATGTTGATGATGGTTTAAAAACTCTTTTATTTTGTTTTGATAATCTGAACAGTAGTGTTTTGCTGATGTGACAAATAGTGTTTTGTTGATGCTTTACAAACTATTTTATTATGCATCTAACTTGTGGTGAATTACTGTAGTAATTTTTTTATATGTTTCTATGATCCTGTACACTTTTGTATTGAAAAAAGCATGTAAAAAACGTATAAAACACTATAAAAAATAAGGTTGGTATAAAAAATAACACATGAATAAAGACACGTTTTGATAACTAAAGCACTAATTCGTACTAAACCATTATTAAAAATGACACATGAATAAAGACACATTTTGATAACTAAAAACACTACAAATTTGATAACTAAGACAACATAATATAATTTGATAACTAAAAACACTACAAATTTGATAACTAAGACAACATAGTATAAAACACTACACATTTGATAACTAAGACAACATAATATAATTGGTATAAAACACTACGATGTCATTTGAATAAATATTTTGTGGGCTTCAAAAATAAAAACTTAGATAATGCAAATTAAAAACCACAAAAAATGTCTCAATCATAACCACGCTTTAAAATCCAAAATGAAAAAACCAAACCAAAACCAAACGTAAAACATAACAATGTTAAAAAACCAAAAAGTAAAAATGACATAGAAAATAAAAAGTTTTAAACACGCAAAACAAGCCTACTCCTCATCACTTGACTCGTGATTTTCAACCTCCTCCTCCTCCTCAGTTGATGTAGAACCCAAGTCATCGTCATTAGCAACCTTCTTTTGAGCCTTGCATGTACGGATGTTGTGACCGTAACCCAAACAATTCTGACATTGCCTTCTTTTTGTTCCAGATTGACTAATCGCTTGTTCACGCTTAGACATCGTGCGCTTCGGCTTGCCCATTCCTTTAAACCTAGTGCCAACAGGAACACGAACCGTTATAGATGATGGTTGGCAGTTACCTGTAAGTTCAGCAAACCTATCCCTGCGACTCTTGCGTGGTACATTCATGGCGGCTTCATCCGCTTTAGGGCCAAACTGGTTAACATGATCTCTAAACGAACAAAGAGCTTGAAAATTAGAAACCAACTTGTTTATGTTGGCCTCAATTCCATATGTAATCTCTCTAACAACCCGTGACACCTCAACACTCTGATCAGTTTGACCCTCATATCTAAGAATTGCATTGGGATCACTGTTTGGAACAGCTTCTCTCGTCCAACGACGTAAAATATACTGCTTGGGAAACTCTCTAATGTCACCCATCCGAAGAATACAAAAGATGTGACGGCATAGCAAACCATACTGTTCGAATCGGTTGCAATTACAATAAACAGTCATATCTTCCCTCCTTAGCATAACCTGTGATATTGTGCATTAAAAAATTTAATATATAAATGACGAAGTTAGGAATAAAACATGAAAAACAAAAAAACACTTTCTGTACCTCGTAAAATGTAGTGCGTAGCTGATCCCAATCCTTAACATAAAACCTTATAAAATCACCAACTTCTACAAAATTGCAGCTTTGGGTTCTATGGATGGCAGTTTCTATTTCCAGCTGAACATCGAAAAAAATAGTCCTTGTATAGACTTCGGCAACTTGCCTTTCAAGTGGGAAATCACTCTAAATATCAGGAAAAGTGTTTCGAGTGTCGTGATCATTTTTCCTATGTTCATGCCTCTGAGCCTCAATAGCTGCATCAAAATGTCCAAGAAACTCAACCAATGTGCATTTGCGATTGCAGAACTGGCCAAAAAAATGGTTTTCACTTTCAGATCGAGATGATGTACGCATTAGGCCGGACATTCTCTCATGTCGATAATATGCTGGAATCCATATTTCCTTTAGCTGGTAAATGGAATTCAACCACTCATGATCTGTCAGCTTAAAATCATTCATGATAACCGCCCATTCCTTCTCGAATTCTTCAGGTGATAGTGTATCAGTCCATACGATAAAACACAATCTTTGCTTAAAATCAGTGGTGTTACATAAAACGTGTCCAACCTGAAAATTGTTATTTGGTTTACACATCATCATAATAAAAAAAAACGAACTGAATACGTAAGATTAATACCTTGCCAGTAAGTTTGTCCATCACATGCCACATACAAAGCCTATGCCTACTTTCTGGCCATGTATCTTCTATGGCCCTCCTCATTGCGGGGTCTTGATCTGTTACAATAACAGGCGGTGCGCTACCAAACACCCTTTTAAACACAGTTAAAAGCCACTTGTACGTCTCAGCGGTTTCGTTACCCAATATTGCAGCCCCAAGCGTAACGTTTCTGTTGTGGTTATCTATCGCAGTAAACCGTACAAACATCATGTTGTACCTACAAAAACAAAATTTTTACAAACATAAAATAAAACACAATCTATTTACATAAATGCAAAACAGAAATCTACAAAAAAAAGGTGATATTTTATTACCACGTTATAATACTTACTTGTTTCGCTTATAAGTAGCATCAAACGATACAACATCACCAAACGTGTAATAATTACGCTTTGATTGTTCATCAGCCCAAAAACACCCCTGTAAAACACCATCATCAGTTGTAATGAATTCAAATAAAAATTTGGCAAATATTCAATCTTCCTTTTTAAGCGTTTGATCAACATATCGGCGTCAAACTCTTCAACGTATAAATTCATGTCCCTTTTGAAATTTTTAAAGTCATTCTTTGTTGCGCCAACTTTGTCGAAACCACCACACAAAGTTCTCATTATGTTAAAAGCTCTAACGGGTCCAACATTGAGAGCGCCCAGAGCAGTTATTGCTTCTTCTTGTGCATATGTCAAAGCTCTTGCCGTAGGGAGAAAGTGTCTGTCCATTTCGTCGACAAAAGAGTGGTTGTGCTCTTCCTTAAAGTAATACACTTCATACAACTTCTTTTCGTTTAACTTAATTCTAATGCTAGCTTCACAACCGGTGCGTATGGAAGGTATTTTACGAGTCCCCCTACTTGATGACTGATCGTTCAAACTATCAAAGGCCTTCATCTTCTTAAACCCCTCTTTTGAGCACACAAAATATTTCGACAAAGTTACATCATGATTCTTAGTCTCTGTACTTTTCCTGATAGACCACCCGCCTGCACTTGCATAATTCTTGTAAAAGTTGTAACCTTGTTCAACTGAAATGAACTCCATCCCCATGACAGGCTTCAAAGAATCGTCAACCATTGGGGAATAAGTCTTCCTTCCAGAATTGGGGGATACATGTTCGATACCAACAGGAACATAACTTGGCCCGTCTGAAAATAAGAAATTATAAAACACATTAACAATACAATTTATATAAAGCAAAAAGATAACTAAGTACGCATAACAAATGTAATTAAAAATAACTTTGACAAATACAAGTAGGTGTAAAAATCTAAAACACATTTCTAATTAATACACTACATTATGTGATAAGTTTATAAAACACTGAGATATAATAAAACACATCAGAGTCATAAAAAAAACATAAACAAAAACAAAAAAGATAATCAATCGTAAAACAAACAAAATGGATATAAACAGTCAATAACCATTATTACTAACCAAAAAAATGGAAAACAAATTGAAAAAAAAAACAAGTCCTTTAAAACATGTATACATATGGTTTATAAAACACTAAGGGATGATGGGGTCCATTATATCATTAATTGACCTAATATAACACATCATGATTTATATTCCAAAAAAAGGACATATTTTATGAATATAACATAAGGAACATCTGTAAAAACACATTAGTATGAATTGATGCCTAAAACCCGTATACACAAAAATTTTGAACAAAAAAAATAAAACACATTAATAAAAATGATATATGCAAACGTGAGTTGACAAAAAATCAAATCTATAAACACAAAAAAAAACATTTTGTTTATAAAAACACTACGGATATAATGGGTTTCATGATATCATTATTTGAAATAATATATAACACCCCTGATTTGTATTACAAAAAAAAAAAGGCTTCGTTTCTGTTTTTCTGTATATAACAAAAAAATGGTTTCACAATGCTTGTTACGTAAACATGTAAGTTATATTATACTGTAAAGAAACATAACTTTACACGAAAAAAAATAAAGAAACATACCACCGACATGATCATCTATTGAATTGTCCATTCGAATAAAACACTACACAATGAATGCTTTATGATGGTTGCGAATTCAGTGAATGAATAAAGATGTGCTGTATGTTTATAAATATTGAAGAAATACCCGTTCAAAATATTAAAAGAAAAATCCCTACTAATCCTCCTAATTAATCACGATATTAATTGAAATTATCTTCTAAAAATAACATAATCAACTCAATTTACATTGTTACCCCTTAAGATATAAAAATAGAATGCCATGTGTCATGTTAATATTGGTTCTCACATTTCTCACAAAAAGTGGGTTTTGTACAAGAACTTAACTATATATATACCTATATATATATATATATATATATACATGGGAGGGTTATTTTGAGAACGCTAAATATTGCGAGAACCGTGAGAACAAATGAGAAAACCAATCAAAAACAATTTTTTTCAATACAAAAATCATTATAATTAAAAATACAACATTAAAAATGAATTTTATTTCCAAATAATTCATCTTTTCTGGCAAAAACACTTGAAAATTAACTTTATACACATGTGTAAATGAAACAGTTTACACGTGTATAAATAGTAAATTTACACATGTGTAAAAGCAATTTATTTTCGTATACATTTGAATTTTTACGTGTAAAATGTGTTTTTGAGATTGTATTTTATTAATAAGGATAAGTGTAAAAAGAAATTTTGAATTTGAATGGTTTTAGATGGTGTTCTCGCGGTTCGCACGAAATATAGGTGTTCTCAAATTAACTTTCCCCTATATATATATATATATATATATATATATATATATATATATATATATATATATATATATGAGGTTCGGATACAAAAGAGTGTTTTTGTGAGAAGAGTGAGAAATAAATGTGTCCATTAGATCACATAGATGGATGGATGAGATTAAATGGGTGGCAAACTTGTAAATTATCTTATAATTTAATTAAACTAATATGTGATATGGGGGTATATATGTAAAACACTTGATTTATATTAAAAACTCATTAATTAAAACCCTCTATTATAGGATCCCCCCCCCCTTTCTCTCACCAGATCTCTCTCTACTCTCTCTTTCTTCCCCACTTTTCTTTTTCATTCTCCATATCAATCGCCGGCCACTACTGGAGTGAGAAACAACGATTTATATCATGTACTTGTGAAGGATGATGTTATATGTTTTTCTCTTTGGAACGTGTGCTTTGTTTTATTTTCAAAAGGAGCATTTAGTAAGTCTATGAATACCTTGTGACCTCATTAATTTGGTTTAGATCTGAGAGGGTTTAATGTGCATTTTTAGATGCATCATGTACAAGTGAAAGTGAAGGATATTATTATGTGTTTTCTCTTGGAACATGTGCTTTGGTTTAGATCTGAGAGGGCACTTTTGAAAGTTTATCACAAGTGGATTTGTATTTGACTTTGTGACTCGTGACTCATGCTTCGTTTTTTTAAAACACTGTTTTTCATGTGTTCTGTGTGGTTAACGATTGTTTATGGTATTGTGTTTTATGTGTATCACATCTGGTTAACATGAGTTTAACTTGAGTTTAAAACACAATGAGTTTAGATGAGTAGTTAACATGAGTTTAAGACACACTAGGTTAAAACGAGTGTTATAAACAGATGGTTTTGATAGAACACAATAAGTTCTTATGGTAATTTAACATGAGTTTGAAACACACGACGTTTTTGATAAAACATAACAAGTTCTTATGAGTTTAAATCACACGACGTTTTTGATAAAACACAATAAGTTCTTATGTGTATTTAACGTGAGTTTAAAACACATAAAATATGAGATTATAAAATCCCGAAAATATCTCAAATTAATTATAGATTGAAATTTCCATAATCTTGAATAGTTATATAATTACTCTAATGCCCTTTAGACTTAAATAAAACATTGCCACATGTCACCCTCACAAGTCTTCTCACCCTTCTCACAAAACCACCCTTTGTACCTTAACCCCGTTTTGCCGTTAAAAAAAGTCAACAAACTTCTTGTAAATTTGACCTCTACTAAGCGAAGAGATCAAAAGTGTGCAAATTGTAAGAATCTTGTGGAGTATCTAGAAAGTATTTCCGAGTCAAGGTCCTTAACATATGATGAGTTGGAGTCGAGGGCTAAGCCTAGGAAAGAATTGTTAAAGGAGGACCGGTTGAAGTCGTTAGATGTAAGGCAAAAGTCAAGGATTAAATGGGCATTGGATGGGGATGAAAACTCAAAATATTTCCATGGCATCATATGGCTTAATACAGCAAACGACCGGATCCATGGGGTCCGGTGTGAAGGTACATGGATTGTAGATCCTACATAGGTCAAGGACAAAGTAGCTGCCTTTTTTCTGAGAAGTTCAGTGCAAAGATTGTATCGAGGCCTTTATTTAATTGCTCTAATATCAGCAGATAGTCGGACTAGGATGTTGTTAGTTTAGATGCTCCTTTCTCGTTAGAGGAGATTACGAGGACGGTCTGGGACTGTGATGGCAGCTAAGCTCTGGGGCCTAATGGATTTAATTTGACATTTATTAAAAAGTTTTGGGGTGGTTTGAAACAAGATTTTCTGAGGTTGTTTCAGTATTTCCATGAGAAGGGGTATATTAGTGAAGGTTGTTTCTCGGCCTTTATTGCTTTGATTCCAAAAGGTCGTGATCAGGCGACATTATTTGATTATCGTCCTATTAGTTTGGTGGGGGTGTTGAATAAGGTAATATCCAAGGTCTTGGTTCTTAGATTAAAAGTCGTGGTGTCGCGTCTTATCTCAGAGGAACAATCAACGTTTTTAAGTGACCATAATATTCTGGATGGTCCTTTGATTTTAAATGAGACTATCTCGTGGTTGAAGAGGACTAGATCTAAGGGGATGTATTTTTAAAGTCGATATTGACAAAGCATATGACTCGCTTTGTTGGGATTTCTTAGAAGGTATGTTGGGACAAAGGAATTTTTCTGTAAAATGGAGAGGTTGGATTATGTCCTTAGTCAACAACGTCCGTGCCTCAGTTCTTGTTGGGTCTGCTGACCTGGAGAAGAACAGATGATTAGAAAGCCAAAACATGCTATCAGTTTGATCCTTGAATAAACAGTCTTTACAACTTACTTCTCCCAAAAGACTGCTGACCCTAACTACTGTTCTATCCAAACAACTGCTCAACAACTGCTGATACAAAGAACTGCTGAGGAAACAACTGATGAAGAACAACTGCTGACCAAAGGTCTGATGAAGAACAACTGCTGATACAAGTACTGAAGATCAAAGCACTGCTGGAACCAACAGCACTTAGGCTCCAGCAGTGGATACAAGACCATCAGAGTTTATCTTCAACAGATATTTAATATCAGTGCTTTCAATGTAACAGTAGTTTGTAATAGGCCGATGTTTACGTTTGTTATTCTGTTAGAGGTCACTGTCTTAGGTGACGTCAGCCTAGGTCATCAGTGCTTTGAGTCTGTCTATAAATAGAACAGTGCTTGTACTGTTCTATTGCATCACACACACACAAACATTCTCTCAGACAAACACTGTGTGATCAGGCTGAGGGGGAGTAATTGTACGATTGTAATCTTTTGGATTAATGAAAGCTTTCGATCTGAAAACATTTACTCTCTTGTTTTGATTTACAGTTTATTATTCCGCTGCACTTTCATTCTATATTCATTTCATATTACCATATTTAGTTAAACAATCAAAACAAACAAACTCAGAT
The DNA here is from genome assembly GCA_030844895.1 of Ambrosia x helenae. Lineage (NCBI taxonomy): Eukaryota > Viridiplantae > Streptophyta > Magnoliopsida > Asterales > Asteraceae > Ambrosia > Ambrosia x helenae. The sequence goes on along the minus strand of CM061227.1, from coordinate 16,151,014 downwards.
CCTAACAATTGGTATCAGAGCTTGGTCAATTAAATTCGATCTAACAAATCAATTTAATAATCAGCTCACAATTATTGATATCGTTTGTCTGTTAGATTGAAAACAGAGTAATAGTTTAATTTCGTTTCAACCGTTTTTAAACAGACTTTGTTTTTTGAAAAATCAGAGAATGGCTTCTATCAATCACGATCCACATAACACTGGCACGAACAACAAGCCACCGATGCTTGTCAGATCTGAATACAATATCTGGCAACGTCGGATGAGCCATGTTCTAGCTCAACAAAACACTGGGTGTTGGAAGTCGGTTATCTTCGGACCACATGTTCCGACTGTGCCAAGTACTGAAGATCCCAAAGTGTTTGAGCCAAAGAAACTTGAAAACTACTCCGACCGGGATTTTCAGAAAATTGAGCTAGATGCTAAGGCCTTCAGTATTGTGGCCATGGCTCTACCCAATGATATATATGATGGGTTGTTACACTGTAACAGTGCAAAGGAGTTGTGGGATGCACTGAAAGAACAGTTTGGTGGGACTGAGGAGGTTATTGAAAACAACCGTGAAATACTTAACCAACAATATGAAACATTCAGTCATGTCAAAGGAGAGTCATTAACTCAACAGTTTGAGAGATTTAATTGCTTAATTAGTGAACTAAAATTGGTTGGTCTTACTTACCCTCATTCAACCTTGAACCATAGGTTTTTAAGATCATTACCAGACAAATGGGACACTATTGCTATTGTGATGAGAAACTCAATAGGATTTAAAGACCTATCACTGACCCAGCTTCATGGTAAGCTCTTAACCTATGAGAGAGAGCTTAACCAGAAAAAGAAGCTCCAGGACTCTGGAAAAGTGTCTGATGACTATGTGTTTGGGAATACAGCACTTTTGGGTCATGATGAGGTGCCTGGAAACACAAAGGATCAGAGTTATGATCATTTTATTGACATAACTTCAGGTTTTAACTCAGGTTTTAACTCTGATTCTTATTCACCAAACTATGCTTTCACAGCAAGTGGTGGTGATATACAGGCATCTGACAATATATCCTTTGAGTATGATGACCTGAAATACTTTGACCCTGATGATTTGGAAGAAATGGACATTATGCACCAATTGGCCCTTCTCAGTGTAAGAACTAATAATTTTTACAAGAAAACTGGTAGAAGGTTTCCAGGGTTGACTGGCAGATCTAAGGTTGGGTTGGATAAATCAAAGATCAAGTGTTATAAATGTCATAGGTTTGGTCATTTTGCTAGGAAATGTAGGGGTCAACATGGTACACCTATGATAACCTATCCAAATCAAAGACCACAGACCAACACTTATCAGAATTCCTATAATGCCCCTGGACCAAATGTGCAAAACACTGCTCATTTTGCACAGTCCTCAAACACTGTTCCTGTCCAGTATGTCCAAACCACTGTTCCTCAGATCCACTATGTGCAAACACCTGTTGCTCAAGCACCTGTGCAAAGGACTGTTGCTCCATCCTCTGCTCCTGCAGAGACCAGTCAACATAGCTTCTTTACACAAGGCTTTGTTGATTGGAGCAGTCTACCTGATGAGCTAACAGATGAGAATTTTGCACTAGTTGCAAAAGCTGAAAATGAACCAGAAAATTTCTGTTTCATGGCTATGGTGGATGAGATTGAATCTGAGGAGCTGGTACCTGAATCTGATGTTGTGACTGATGATGTTGTTAGTGAAATTGTTACAGGTGAAAAACCTGAAGAAGAGGTTGTGAATCTCACAGATCCCTGGGGTGCATCTGATGACTGTGAGTGCAAGTGTGATTGTGCATTGATGGCTGCTGCTAAGGTATCTCCTCAAATTCTTAAAGAGTTGTGTTCTGACAAATGTGTAATAGCATTTGCTAACATCAAAGAGGTGAATGAAAACCTTAGAAAGAAAATTTTGGATGATGAAGTTAAATTTGAAAAACTCACAAAAGATTTGAAAACAAATTTAACTGCAAAAGAATCTAAAATTAACAGCTTAAAACATGAAGCAACTATAACCAAAGACCAGCTCCAAACTATGATAACAAAATATCAAAGTTGCAAAAGTGAGCTTGAGTCCACCCAAGTTAAATGTAAGAAATGGGTGGAATCATGTAGAGGATTTGAGATGCTACTCAACAAACAAACCAAAAGTCATGTGAAGTTTGGCTTTGGTTTTGCAACCACTGCTCCAGCTTTTGAAAACACTGACACAAAGAGTCAAAAGTCTGTTGAGATAGTACCAACAAACCTGCAGGGTCAAGAGATTAAAATCACTGAACCAAATGGTAAGAAAATTGTTCTTGAAAAACCAGAAGGTTCCTCATCTTTTGCTGAACTTGAAAAGTATGAATTTAAACCTACTTGGTCTGATGAGTGTGATACTCTTGAGAATTTCAAACCTGTTGATTTTAAAACACCTGAGGGAAAGACAGCACCTCAGGCAAAGGTCATTCCATTGGCTAAAGTCATTCCCCTGAAAAATCTTCCAGCAGATGCTCAAACATCTGCTGAAAAGAAGACTGAAAAGGGGAAGAAGAAAGAAAAGACTGTCAACTTGTTCTGTGATTTCTGTGAAAAGAAGAATCATGTCACCAAAAACTGTTTTCTTCTAAAAGCATATGATATTAACAAAGGGACAAGTGAATGTCATTCCAAAGCCACATGTTCAATATGTGGGAAAAAGAATCACAAGACCAAAGAGTGCTTGTATCTCAAAAATTTTGATGTTAAAATACAAGAATACAAAGCTAAAACTCTTGCAAACCCTGTGGTTAGTACTCCAAAAGGAAAGCCCAAACAGACCTTCACCCCTGTCCAAACATCTGTTACAAAAAGGCTTGAAACATCTGCTTCTAGAGATGTCCAAGTAACAGATGCTCCACCCACAAGCAAATACCCAAGAGGTTATGGTCAACCTCCATGTCACAGTCTGCCACATGTTTATGAGGAGCCAAAGAGACCCTCTAAACCAAGAGTGAACAGAAATCCATATGGGTATTATCATCTGTCAGGAAGTGATCAAACAACTGCTGCCCCAAGTGTTGACATTCAAGCACTGGCAAATGGTTAGCAGCAGTTGTTGACCTTAATTCAGAAATTGGTCCAAACCACTGATCACCTTCCAAAGCTTGAGTCTGAAAGGTCTGAGGACCCATCCAAAGCCAACTTGGCTTTGGACACTCACCAAAACTAATCATTTACTGATGTGCAGGGAACTTCTGCTTGTTTAGATAGTCTTTGGTATGTAGATAGTGGAGGTTCCAGGCACATGACAGGATGTAGAGCCCTGCTTCTGGACTTCTTGGCTCATGGAGGGGGTGATATATCCTTTGGTAATGATTCTAAAGGTAAGGTGTTGGGTTCAGGGACTGTACAGGCTGGAAAACTCAAGTTTGAAAATGTCAATCTTATTGATAATCTCAAGTTTAATCTTCTGAGTGTTTCACAAATGAGTGACAAAGGTTATGGCTCATTTTTCACAAAGAAAACTTGTAAGATTATTGGGCCAGAAGTGGTGAAAAAGATTGATACCATTATTGCTGAGAGCAAAGCACAACTTGTTGCTCATAGAAGTGGCAATGTGTATGTTGTTGATATGTTAAAGGACAATCCTATGGCAAATGTCTGTCTGTTTTCTGCTGCCTCCACTAAGGAGACAGAATTGTGGCATAGGAGATTGGGTCACACCAACCTTAATACTATCAACACACTCTCCAAACAAAGCCTTGTCAGAGGTTTACCATCAAAAGAATTTAAATGTGATGAGCATTGTGTTTCTTGCTTAAAAGGGAAACAACATAAAAGCTCTTACAAATCCATTGATGAGTCCAAAACTAGTCAGTGTCTACAACTGTTGCACATGGACTTGTTTGGCCCTGTTAAAATCATGAGTCTAAGAAGAAAGAGATTTTGTCTTGTCATAGTTGATGATTTTTCTAGGTTTACATGGACTTACTTTTTACATTCTAAGGATGAGACTGCAGGTATATTGAAGGACTTTGTCACCAAAGTTGAAAAACAATATGACTTGCCAGTAAAAGTCTTCAGGAGTGACAATGGAACAGAGTTTAAAAATAAGGAGTTGGATGACTTCTGTGTGTCAAAAGGGATTGTGAGGCAGTTCAGCATCCCAAGAACACCAGAACAAAATGGGGTGGTTGAAAGGAAAAATAGAACTCTTATAGAAGCTGCAAGAACCATGCTAGCAGATTCTGGTTTGCCACTGTCCTTTTGGGCAGAAGCTGTAAACACTGCTTGCTATGTTCAAAACAGAGTTTTGATCAACCCCAGACATCAAAAAACTGCTTATGAAATTTTGTTCAAAATCAAACCATTAATCTCATTTTTCAAAATCTTTGGCTGCACATGTTTCATTTTAAATCTCAAAGATTCCATTTCAAAATTTGCAGCCAAAGTAGACTGTGGTTATTTTCTGGGATATTCTTCTACTGCTAAGGCCTACAAAGTGTTTAACACAAGGACTAAGACAATAGAAGAAACTCTGAATGTAAAGTTCAATGAACTTTCATCTCTAAAAATCCCTGCAAACCCTGCTGAATTATTTGATTTAGATAAATTCAAATTTGAAGATATCACTGTTAAAACTAACAATGCAGGTATTCCACAGTCTCCTCAACAAGATTACAGAACAGATGTTGTGATCCCCAGTCACTACAAAGTCTATTCTGCCTCAGAGGAAGCAGCTGTTCAAAACAATTGTCAAAACTCTGCCACAGCTGTGTCAACCACTGTTGGCCAGTCTTATCCTCAAACCACTGCTTCACCCCTCACAACCACTGACCTATCATCTGTTGACAAAAGTCAATCCTCTGTTGGCAAAAATCAGTCAAGTTTCACACCACTTGGACCCATTCCTCCATTACCATTCCAAACATCTGATGGCACTACAGAAGTACCAACAGATGTTACACCAACAGAGTCATCAAACCTCTGTCCATCACCTCAAAATGCCATTGTTCCATATCAAGGAGATCTTATTTACTTAAGAGCTCATCCACCAGACCAGATCATTGGCAACATCAGAGAGGGTGTGCTCACAAGAAGCCAATCCTCAAATATCTGTCTTTTTGCAGGTTTCTTATCCCTCACACAACCTGTCAAGTACCAAGAGGCACTGAAAGACAACAGTTGGGTAGAGGCCATGCAGGAAGAACTCCTTCAATTCAAAAGACAACAAGTATGGGAGCTTGTACCACTTCCTAAGGATGTTTGTCCTATAGGAACAAAGTGGGTCTTCAAAAACAATACTGATGAAAGGGGTATTGTTGTCAAGAATAAAGCCAGGCTTGTGGTTCAAGGCTTCAGACAAGAAGAAGGAATAGATTATGATGAGACTTTTGCTCCTGTAGCAAGACTAGAGGCCATCAGACTCTTTTTAGCCTTTGCTGTCAACCACAACATAAAGGTGTATCAGATGGACATCAAATGTGCTTTCCTTTATGGCAAAATTCAGGAGGAGGTCTATGTATGTCAGCCACCTGGTTTTGAAGACACATTCTATCCTGACTATGTCTACAAGCTCAACAAAGCTTTGTATGGACTTAAACAAGCACCAAGGGCCTGGTTTTTTGAAAAATCAGAGAATGGCTTCTATCAATCACGATCCACATAACACTGGCACGAACAACAAGCCACCGATGCTTGTCAGATCTGAATACAATATCTGGCAACGTCGGATGAGCCATGTTCTAGCTCAACAAAACACTGGGTGTTGGAAGTCGGTTATCTTCGGACCACATGTTCCGACTGTGCCAAGTACTGAAGATCCCAAAGTGTTTGAGCCAAAGAAACTTGAAAACTACTCCGACCGGGATTTTCAGAAAATTGAGCTAGATGCTAAGGCCTTCAGTATTGTGGCCATGGCTCTACCCAATGATATATATGATGGGTTGTTACACTGTAACAGTGCAAAGGAGTTGTGGGATGCACTGAAAGAACAGTTTGGTGGGACTGAGGAGGTTATTGAAAACAACCGTGAAATACTTAACCAACAATATGAAACATTCAGTCATGTCAAAGGAGAGTCATTAACTCAACAGTTTGAGAGATTTAATTGCTTAATTAGTGAACTAAAATTGGTTGGTCTTACTTACCCTCATTCAACCTTGAACCATAGTTTTTAAGATCATTACCAGACAAATGGGACACTATTGCTATTGTGATGAGAAACTCAATAGGATTTAAAGACCTATCACTGACCCAGCTTCATGGTAAGCTCTTAACCTATGAGAGAGAGCTTAACCAGAAAAAGAAGCTCCAGGACTCTGGAAAAGTGTCTGATGACTATGTGTTTGGGAATACAGCACTTTTGGGTCATGATGAGGTGCCTGGAAACACAAAGGATCAGAGTTATGATCATTTTATTGACATAACTTCAGGTTTTAACTCAGGTTTTAACTCTGATTCTTATTCACCAAACTATGCTTTCACAGCAAGTGGTGGTGATATACAGGCATCTGACAATATATCCTTTGAGTATGATGACCTGAAATACTTTGACCCTGATGATTTGGAAGAAATGGACATTATGCACCAATTGGCCCTTCTCAGTGTAAGAACTAATAATTTTTACAAGAAAACTGGTAGAAGGTTTCCAGGGTTGACTGGCAGATCTAAGGTTGGGTTGGATAAATCAAAGATCAAGTGTTATAAATGTCATAGGTTTGGTCATTTTGCTAGGAAATGTAGGGGTCAACATGGTACACCTATGATAACCTATCCAAATCAAAGACCACAGACCAACACTTATCAGAATTCCTATAATGCCCCTGGACCAAATGTGCAAAACACTGCTCATTTTGCACAGTCCTCAAACACTGTTCCTGTCCAGTATGTCCAAACCACTGTTCCTCAGATCCACTATGTGCAAACACCTGTTGCTCAAGCACCTGTGCAAAGGACTGTTGCTCCATCCTCTGCTCCTGCAGAGACCAGTCAACATAGCTTCTTTACACAAGGCTTTGTTGATTGGAGCAGTCTACCTGATGAGCTAACAGATGAGAATTTTGCACTAGTTGCAAAAGCTGAAAATGAACCAGAAAATTTCTGTTTCATGGCTATGGTGGATGAGATTGAATCTGAGGAGCTGGTACCTGAATCTGATGTTGTGACTGATGATGTTGTTAGTGAAATTGTTACAGGTGAAAAACCTGAAGAAGAGGTTGTGAATCTCACAGATCCCTGGGGTGCATCTGATGACTGTGAGTGCAAGTGTGATTGTGCATTGATGGCTGCTGCTAAGGTATCTCCTCAAATTCTTAAAGAGTTGTGTTCTGACAAATGTGTAATAGCATTTGCTAACATCAAAGAGGTGAATGAAAACCTTAGAAAGAAAATTTTGGATGATGAAGTTAAATTTGAAAAACTCACAAAAGATTTGAAAACAAATTTAACTGCAAAAGAATCTAAAATTAACAGCTTAAAACATGAAGCAACTATAACCAAAGACCAGCTCCAAACTATGATAACAAAATATCAAAGTTGCAAAAGTGAGCTTGAGTCCACCCAAGTTAAATGTAAGAAATGGGTGGAATCATGTAGAGGATTTGAGATGCTACTCAACAAACAAACCAAAAGTCATGTGAAGTTTGGCTTTGGTTTTGCAACCACTGCTCCAGCTTTTGAAAACACTGACACAAAGAGTCAAAAGTCTGTTGAGATAGTACCAACAAACCTGCAGGGTCAAGAGATTAAAATCACTGAACCAAATGGTAAGAAAATTGTTCTTGAAAAACCAGAAGGTTCCTCATCTTTTGCTGAACTTGAAAAGTATGAATTTAAACCTACTTGGTCTGATGAGTGTGATACTCTTGAGAATTTCAAACCTGTTGATTTTAAAACACCTGAGGGAAAGACAGCACCTCAGGCAAAGGTCATTCCATTGGCTAAAGTCATTCCCCTGAAAAATCTTCCAGCAGATGCTCAAACATCTGCTGAAAAGAAGACTGAAAAGGGGAAGAAGAAAGAAAAGACTGTCAACTTGTTCTGTGATTTCTGTGAAAAGAAGAATCATGTCACCAAAAACTGTTTTCTTCTAAAAGCATATGATATTAACAAAGGGACAAGTGAATGTCATTCCAAAGCCACATGTTCAATATGTGGGAAAAAGAATCACAAGACCAAAGAGTGCTTGTATCTCAAAAATTTTGATGTTAAAATACAAGAATACAAAGCTAAAACTCTTGCAAACCCTGTGGTTAGTACTCCAAAAGGAAAGCCCAAACAGACCTTCACCCCTGTCCAAACATCTGTTACAAAAAGGCTTGAAACATCTGCTTCTAGAGATGTCCAAGTAACAGATGCTCCACCCACAAGCAAATACCCAAGAGGTTATGGTCAACCTCCATGTCACAGTCTGCCACATGTTTATGAGGAGCCAAAGAGACCCTCTAAACCAAGAGTGAACAGAAATCCATATGGGTATTATCATCTGTCAGGAAGTGATCAAACAACTGCTGCCCCAAGTGTTGACATTCAAGCACTGGCAAATGGTTAGCAGCAGTTGTTGACCTTAATTCAGAAATTGGTCCAAACCACTGATCACCTTCCAAAGCTTGAGTCTGAAAGGTCTGAGGACCCATCCAAAGCCAACTTGGCTTTGGACACTCACCAAAACTAATCATTTACTGATGTGCAGGGAACTTCTGCTTGTTTAGATAGTCTTTGGTATGTAGATAGTGGAGGTTCCAGGCACATGACAGGATGTAGAGCCCTGCTTCTGGACTTCTTGGCTCATGGAGGGGGTGATATATCCTTTGGTAATGATTCTAAAGGTAAGGTGTTGGGTTCAGGGACTGTACAGGCTGGAAAACTCAAGTTTGAAAATGTCAATCTTATTGATAATCTCAAGTTTAATCTTCTGAGTGTTTCACAAATGAGTGACAAAGGTTATGGCTCATTTTTCACAAAGAAAACTTGTAAGATTATTGGGCCAGAAGTGGTGAAAAAGATTGATACCATTATTGCTGAGAGCAAAGCACAACTTGTTGCTCATAGAAGTGGCAATGTGTATGTTGTTGATATGTTAAAGGACAATCCTATGGCAAATGTCTGTCTGTTTTCTGCTGCCTCCACTAAGGAGACAGAATTGTGGCATAGGAGATTGGGTCACACCAACCTTAATACTATCAACACACTCTCCAAACAAAGCCTTGTCAGAGGTTTACCATCAAAAGAATTTAAATGTGATGAGCATTGTGTTTCTTGCTTAAAAGGGAAACAACATAAAAGCTCTTACAAATCCATTGATGAGTCCAAAACTAGTCAGTGTCTACAACTGTTGCACATGGACTTGTTTGGCCCTGTTAAAATCATGAGTCTAAGAAGAAAGAGATTTTGTCTTGTCATAGTTGATGATTTTTCTAGGTTTACATGGACTTACTTTTTACATTCTAAGGATGAGACTGCAGGTATATTGAAGGACTTTGTCACCAAAGTTGAAAAACAATATGACTTGCCAGTAAAAGTCTTCAGGAGTGACAATGGAACAGAGTTTAAAAATAAGGAGTTGGATGACTTCTGTGTGTCAAAAGGGATTGTGAGGCAGTTCAGCATCCCAAGAACACCAGAACAAAATGGGGTGGTTGAAAGGAAAAATAGAACTCTTATAGAAGCTGCAAGAACCATGCTAGCAGATTCTGGTTTGCCACTGTCCTTTTGGGCAGAAGCTGTAAACACTGCTTGCTATGTTCAAAACAGAGTTTTGATCAACCCCAGACATCAAAAAACTGCTTATGAAATTTTGTTCAAAATCAAACCATTAATCTCATTTTTCAAAATCTTTGGCTGCACATGTTTCATTTTAAATCTCAAAGATTCCATTTCAAAATTTGCAGCCAAAGTAGACTGTGGTTATTTTCTGGGATATTCTTCTACTGCTAAGGCCTACAAAGTGTTTAACACAAGGACTAAGACAATAGAAGAAACTCTGAATGTAAAGTTCAATGAACTTTCATCTCTAAAAATCCCTGCAAACCCTGCTGAATTATTTGATTTAGATAAATTCAAATTTGAAGATATCACTGTTAAAACTAACAATGCAGGTATTCCACAGTCTCCTCAACAAGATTACAGAACAGATGTTGTGATCCCCAGTCACTACAAAGTCTATTCTGCCTCAGAGGAAGCAGCTGTTCAAAACAATTGTCAAAACTCTGCCACAGCTGTGTCAACCACTGTTGGCCAGTCTTATCCTCAAACCACTGCTTCACCCCTCACAACCACTGACCTATCATCTGTTGACAAAAGTCAATCCTCTGTTGGCAAAAATCAGTCAAGTTTCACACCACTTGGACCCATTCCTCCATTACCATTCCAAACATCTGATGGCACTACAGAAGTACCAACAGATGTTACACCAACAGAGTCATCAAACCTCTGTCCATCACCTCAAAATGCCATTGTTCCATATCAAGGAGATCTTATTTACTTAAGAGCTCATCCACCAGACCAGATCATTGGCAACATCAGAGAGGGTGTGCTCACAAGAAGCCAATCCTCAAATATCTGTCTTTTTGCAGGTTTCTTATCCCTCACACAACCTGTCAAGTACCAAGAGGCACTGAAAGACAACAGTTGGGTAGAGGCCATGCAGGAAGAACTCCTTCAATTCAAAAGACAACAAGTATGGGAGCTTGTACCACTTCCTAAGGATGTTTGTCCTATAGGAACAAAGTGGGTCTTCAAAAACAATACTGATGAAAGGGGTATTGTTGTCAAGAATAAAGCCAGGCTTGTGGTTCAAGGCTTCAGACAAGAAGAAGGAATAGATTATGATGAGACTTTTGCTCCTGTAGCAAGACTAGAGGCCATCAGACTCTTTTTAGCCTTTGCTGTCAACCACAACATAAAGGTGTATCAGATGGACATCAAATGTGCTTTCCTTTATGGCAAAATTCAGGAGGAGGTCTATGTATGTCAGCCACCTGGTTTTGAAGACACATTCTATCCTGACTATGTCTACAAGCTCAACAAAGCTTTGTATGGACTTAAACAAGCACCAAGGGCCTGGTATGAAACTCTCTCCACATTCCTCTTATCCATTGGCTTCACAAGAGGTAAAATTGACAAAACTTTATTTCTTAAATGGATAGGGAAACACTTAATGATTGTTCAAATATATGTGGATGACATCATTTTTGGATCCACATGTAACCAAATGTGTGAAGAGTTCAGAAAACTCATGACAGCAGAGTTTGAGATGAGTGCCATGGGTGAGCTTCAGTGTTTCCTTGGTCTTCAAGTGAAACAACTGCAAAATGGCACATTCATTCACCAAAACAAATATGTAAAGAACTTATTAACCAGATTTGAGATGAATGATTGTAAGCCATGTAGCACACCCATGAGTACAGTCAAGCTGCTCACTATTGATGACAAGGATGAACTGGTTGATCAAACACATTATAGATGTATGATTGGGTCTTTATTGTACCTAACTGCATCTAGGCCAGACATTATGTTTGCTACCTGTGTTTGTGCCAGATCCCAGGCTTCACCCAGAAAGTCAAACCTTATTGCTGTGAAAAGGATATTCAGATACCTCAAAGGTGCTCCCACACTTGGTATTTGGTATCCTGCTAATGGAAACATTGAGCTTTCAGGTTATTCAGATAGTGATTTTGCTGGCTGTCATACCACAAGAAAATCCACTTCAGGAGGGTGCCAATTTCTAGGGAATGCCTTAGTTTCATGGCAAAGCAAAAAGCAGGCAGCTGTTTCAACTTCAACAGCTGAAGCTGAATACATTGCTGCTGCAAGCTGTACAGCCCAACTCATGTGGCTTCAAAATCAACTACTGGATTTTGGGATAACTGCACTTAGGACTCCACTCATGTTGGACAGTCAAGCTGCTGAAAATATCATCAAGAATCCAGTCTCTCATTCCACTACCAAACACATTGACATAAGACATCATTAGGTCAGAGACAGCTATGAAAAAGGTTTGATTTCTTTACACCATGTTCCAACAGAGGATCAGTTGGCAGATGTGTTAACAAAAGCTTTAGACACATCTACCTTTACAAATCTGATTTCCAGAATTGGTATGTTAAACATGGATTAATCAAATAAAGTTTCAATAAATCTTAATAAAATGTTTCAGCAAATCAAATTTTTAAAAAAAAAAAATAAAAAAAAAAAAATAGCTGTTTGGTTGAAAAATCTGTTTATAACTTCTGATCAGATAAAACAACCACTGTTTCATTCATATCCACTGTTGGTTGAAAAGTCTGTTTCAAAACATCTGATCAGATAAAACAACTGTTAGTTGAAAAATCTGTTTCAGATCATCTGTTCAGATAAAACAACTGTCCGCTTATATATATATATATATATATATATATATATATATATATATAATATATATATATATTATATCAAAAAAAAAACAGTTGGACCCATCAGCTGTTTGTATCAGTTGTTTGCCAAAAACAGCTGTTTGTATCAGTTGTTTGCCAAAAACAGCTGTTATCCACCAGATGTTTCATCCATCAGATGATTGCCACGTCTGCTCATATAAGCAGAGGTTTGGCCACATCAGCGGTTTCATTGAGCCTATAAAAACCCTGTTTTACCACAACAGACGTTATACTGTCTCATTGTATTCAAAATACTGATAACCGCCTTCTTCATTCTCAAACCCTCCATCAATCTTCTATCATCCTCACCTTCGAAATCCATTACAATGGATCTTCAAGCCAAAGCTACACACAATTGTCTCCCCTATCTGATCAAAACAGATGACAACACTCCATTTCATTCCACCATCGACATTTTCCTTAACTCCAAATACTTACCCATCCTAACCGCCAACGCCCCCATTTATCTTGATACACTCCAAGAATTTTGGTTGAATGCTGAGTTTCTACTACAAGACAAAAAGCCTACTTCCATTATTTCGAAAATTGGAGAAACCAGTATCGTCATTACCCCTGAAACCATATCCACAACCTTCACACTGAATGACCTGGCAGGTAAGGATTCCTTTACTAAAACAGAGCTTCACACTGAGTTCCAAGAAAGAGGGTATGATGGTCAGATGACTGGATCAACTCTTTTCAAAAAGTTTTTCCCTCCAGTCATGAAATTTTTCTTCCATACTCTTCTTCTTTGTGTCTCTGCTAAGTCCACATCCTTTAATGAAATCCCATTGAGGATGCAATATCTGGGTTATGCCATGTTGTCAAACTCTGACTTCAATCTTTCCCAGGGATTGTTCATGGACTTGGTATCAAATGTGAAAGCTGTCAAGTCTGGGTCAAACAATGCTTTTCTTATTTACCCAAGAATTCTTAGTGTAATCTTACAAAAAGTCTTACCAGAAAAAGTTTTCAAAATGGGTGAGGCTATGCAAATGAAAAGCTTAACTGATGAAACTTTCACAAGAATGCTGGGTGGAAGCACCCAAGAAAAAGTGTCTAAAGAGTCAAAAGTTTCTAAAACACAAACAAAGAGGACAAAGACAACAACTGTTGTCAAAACCTCTGTTGTTGAGCCCACTGCTCCTGGTGATCATGGCACTACATCCAGTGCTGTGAAACACACACCAGCCACTTCCAAAAAGAAACATCCATCCACAAAAACCACCACTCAACCACAAATGAGGCTTCTGGATGTTGAGGTACCAGAAGAAACCTCTGTTGCACAACAAAAGCAACCTGAAACCACTGTTGTTACTTCCTCACAACAGTTGGACATACCTCCACCTGACCAAACTCCTCATGCATCCTCTCAAAAGGATCATGTTGTAAGCCAAGGGGACACACATCATGATACATTTGAGTCACTTGACCATATGTTCACAAGCCCCTCTCCCAGGGCTAATTCTCTTGTTACTCCTCCACCCTCACCATCACATGTCCCACAAACAATGCAACCTCTGTTTGAAGCAATTGACAAATCTCAGGAAGATCCCAGTTCCTCTCTTCCACCTGTCACTGAGAGTATACTCCAACAAGTGACTGGTCCTGAGAATATACAATCTGCTATCCAACAAACAGAAGAGGAGGCTACACCACCTGAGTTCAATGAAACTCTAGGTGAGTTTTCATGTGGAGCAGCCACTACTGATGTAGAGACCACTGTCTCACATCAGGACAGTGATTACATAGCTAAGACTCCCTTGAAGGCAACAACTGTTGAAGCCACTATAGTGTCTCCAAAAACAGTTGGAAGTCCCCAGTACCAAGACAAAGGGGCATCTGATTCACCTATTAGGACTGAATCAGGTAGAACTACCACTGGTAGGGACTCAGATGATCCTATTAATTTAGGAGATGAGTCAAAATACCAAGAATTGACGGACAGAGTTTCTGTCATTGAAACCTCTGTTGCTGACATCAAATCTGATGTCAAGCTTATACTGAGCTCAATTGCAGATCTTTCCAAGAGTCAACCATCCACAGCTGATATAGCCAGTGAGATATGGAAATCAGTTTCTCCCATCATCATAGCTCACAGAAAACTGGCTGATCAGACACATGAAACTTACATGGCTGAGATCAGGAATATGGTAGATGCAAGGTACAAAGATACCCATGCTGATATCAAAGCCATCAAGGACCACCTGCTGAAGACTACTGGCTCTGCCCCTACCACCATCCTCAGGGATGAAAATGATGATGCTTTCACGGCTGATGATGCCAAAAAGGGGGAGAGTGGCAGAGATAGGCTACCAAAACTAGATCCTTTTGGTTGTCCTCCTTCTCAAAAAGGCCAAGCCAAGTCTGCCAAGAAACCAGAGTCTACCAAATCAGCTCCACCACCACAAGTTCCACAACAACAACAAGCAACAACAGCACCACAACAACCACCACAACAAACCACTGAGAAGAATAAAGCAGTAGATGACTCTGCAAACATTGAAGCTGAAAAGGCTGCTCAAGAGAAACAGAAAAGAGCTGACACCTTGGAAGTTAAAGCAGAATCATTAATTGAACTCAAAAAGAAACAACAAAGGGAAACTGAAGATGTGGGATCCTCTAAAAGGATGAAAAGACCTGCCAAGCATGTTAGAAAACCACCATCTAAGTTGAACACCTCTGTTGATAAAACCACTGCTACTGAAACCACTGCCACCCAAAACACTGAAACTACCCAAAACACTGCTACCCAAACCACTGCACCTAAACCAACAAACACACCTGAACATACAACCACCAAACATACATCACCAGCCAAATCCCAAACATCTACTGGACCTACTAAAAGGCCAACAGATGTTAATCCAACCACTGCTACCAAATGACCATCACCAAAAATCATGTACACAAGGAAGAGAAAATCAACCTTTGTTGTACATGATGAAAACATACACACATCACCAACCACCACTTCAACTGCCCAATCCACTCCTCCCATCACAGCTATTCCAATCACATCATTCTCACCACATACATCCAAGTTCAGATCCCATAGACCACCACCAACCATTACACCATTGGTTGTTCAGTATCCCCTTGAACTTGATCTACTCAAGGGGGAATTACAATCCTTCTACAATACTGAACAGCCATCTGAAAGATCCTTCCCATCTCTCCCAAACTTCCCTGTTCCCCTCAATATTGATACTTATCTGAAATACAAGGGTGAGCAGGTGGATGCCATCATTAAGGAGAAATGCAAAGGGAAGGATGACAGGACTGCTCAGGGCATCCATTCAGCAGAGCTTAGCAAACTCAGAAGGATTGAAGATTTTGCTAAGACCCTGAGCAATTCCATGTCCTCCATGCCTCTTAGTGTAGATTTGGAAAAGGAGGTAAGGGAATCTCTTCTTGAACAGATAATGGCAACCAAGCCTTACAAAGCAAACAAAAAGCAGTTCAATGGTTGGACTACTCATGCTTTGAGAGAAGAACTACTCAGGATTGAAGAAATGGCCAAAGACCCCAAAGCTAAAGTCTCCACTCCTAATTTTGGCAAAGGCAGAGACCCAGTCAGAGCCTTGAAATTCAAAAGGATGAGGTAGGAGATTGTAGCTGCCAACTATGGGGAGATGAGGTCTGTTTCCAGATGGTCCGAGTTAAGGCTGGTTGAAACTTACAAAAGTCTGGAAGAAAATAGGAAGAAAGATCCCAGCCTTCCAAGAAAACCAATTTACATTGATGAACCAATGATGAAGAGACCCCAACAGACTTTTAATCTGGACAGCTTACTTGAAACCTCTGATCTCACAGCTGCTGCAAGTAGACAGTTCAAGAAGCAGAAGGAGATGTCAGAGGAAGATCAAAGAAAGTTTGCTGATACATTCATCAAGGAAGGGCTCTTCAATCAAATACATTATTTCTCTGATCCTACAACAGAGAAACTCAGAGAACTCATTGGAAGACCTCCTTCACCCAACTCATCAAGAATAAAAGTTCATCTCAGCAAATCCACTGACTCAAAAATTCTAAAGTGGAAAGTCAACAAAGACAACCACGAATTGACATTGCTCAGGTCAGATGGAAGGGTTCAGAAGATCAGCATGGATGATGCTTACAGCCTATGTGCAGAAGATCACCAAACATTGCTAAATCTGGACCTAGAAAGAGATGAAGAAGACTTATTTGCTCTGAACTTTGAATTGCAATTCAAAGGTCAAATCAGAGAAAGTCTGATGAGGAATAAAGATCAATAAATAAAGCTGAGTTTTGGCATCATCTGTTCTAGGGGGAGATTGTTGGGTCTGCTGACCTGGAGAAGAACAGATGATTAGAAAGCCAAAACATGCTATCAGTTTGATCCTTGAATAAACAGTCTTTACAACTTACTTCTCCCAAAAGACTGCTGACCCTAACTACTGTTCTATCCAAACAACTGCTCAACAACTGCTGATACAAAGAACTGCTGAGGAAACAACTGATGAAGAACAACTGCTGACCAAAGGTCTGATGAAGAACAACTGCTGATACAAGTACTGAAGATCAAAGCACTGCTGGAACCAACAGCACTTAGGCTCCAGCAGTGGATACAAGACCATCAGAGTTTATCTTCAACAGATGTTTAATATCAGTGCTTTCAATGTAACAGTAGTTTGTAATAGGCAGATGTTTTACGTTTGTTATTCTGTTAGAGGTCACTGTCTTAGGTGACGTCAGCCTAGGTCATCAGTGCTTTGAGTCTGTCTATAAATAGAACAGTGCTTGTACTGTTCTATTGCATCACACACACACACAAACATTCTCTCAGACAAACACTATGTGATCAGGCTGAGGGGGAGTAATTGTACGATTGTAATCTTTTGGATTAATGAAAGCTTTCGATCTGAAAACATTTACTCTCTTGTTTTGATTTACAGTTTATTATTCCGCTGCACTTTCATTCTATATTCATTTCATATTACCATATTTAGTTAAACAATCAAAACAAACAAACTCAGATCCTAACAGTTCTGGTAAACGGGTCCCCTACGCATTAGTTTTTTTGCCAACGCGGGTTGCTCCAAGGTGATCCTTTGTCGCCTTTTTTGTTTATTATAGCTATGGAAGGTTTAACCTGTATCATGAAACGGGTGTCTTCGTTGGGGGTGTTTAAGGGAATCTGGGTGGGTGGTTCGAGTCCTCTAGTGTCCCAGTTCTGTTATGTCGATGATGTTGTCTTTTGTGGTGAGTGGTCCGAGTCTAATGCATTGGCTTTGAGGCGCTTATTGCGAGGCTTTTATCTCACGTCCGGGCTGAGGTTTAGTTTGGAAAAGAGTTGTGTTTATGGGGTGGGTGTAGCGGAATGGGAGGTGACTGATATGGCTGGAATTCTAAGGTGCAAGTCGGGACGTCTTCCTTTTATTCACCTTGGAATTCCTATTGCTTCCAATATGAATTTGACTAGAAACTGGGACCCGGTGATAGAAAAGTTCCAGAAACCATTATCGGCGTGGAAACTAAATGCCTTTCATATGGTGGCCGGATTACTCTATTGAAATCGGTGTTAAACTCCCTTTTATTGTACTTTTTTTTTCCTTATTCAGAGTGCTTGTCCAAGTTGTTAACAGGCTAGAGCGGCTGAGGCAGACCTTTTTTTGGGGCGGTACTGATGAAGTTGACAAAATGAGCTGGGTAGCTTGGGATAATGTTGTTGCCCCAGTTAAGTATGGTGGGGTTGGTTTGGGTTCTCTCAGGGACGCCAATCTTAGCCTTCTATCAAAATGGTGGTGGAGGTTTAAGGCGAACCATGATTCTCTTTGGCGGAAAGTTGTTTGGTCAATTCATGGTACTAGCCGGGAATGGAATTACATTCCTGTGAAGTTGAGTATTGGTGACTTCGGAAACAAATTGCTAATGTTCCTTCGATATTTGAAAGGCTTCATTTGGATTACAAACACATGATTAAGGCGAATATTGGGAGCGGCACTAACATCCTTTTCTGGCAGTATTGGTGGGTTGGGGATGATATTTTGGCATTTAAATTTCCCATGTTGTTTGCTTTAGAAAAGAAGCGATCTTGCCTTGTTTTCGGATCGCATGTTTTCACAGTTGCAGGGGGTTGATTTTGTTTGGGAGTGGCGCCGATCAATGGTACCAGTAGAAGCATGGAGCTGGTCTCCCTGTTGCGGCTTCTTAATGGCGTGAACTTAACAGGTGTACAGGATACTTGGTCTTGGACTGATGGTGGGACTGCAGCTTTTCCGGTCTGCAATGTCAAGAAGCGGTTGTTTGAGGTCTCTAATGTGCAGCAACCGTCGTCATTTGAATTGTGTAATTGGGTGCCAAAAAAGGTGTGCATCGTGGCGTGGCGTGCGTTTTTGGATAGATTACCAACATCTGAGGCCCTTTCCAGGAGGAATATTCAAGTTGGTTCGACTCTGTGCAAGTTTTGTGTGACGCAAGTAGAGACGGTTGAGCATATTTTCACAGGTTGCCCCGTGATCTCCGAAGTTTGGCAGGTAATTTTCACATGATTTATTTGTTTGTATTCGGACTTTTTTGCTAGCGTTTGCAATAATATGTTTTGTTGGCCGTTAAAAAAATAGACTTTAAACGATTGACTTTTTAGAGTAGCTGACTTACAATTATCTTTTACCAACATTGACTTTTTGACTTTCCAAATTTTATTAGCGTTGACTTCTTAAATCTTTTAACTTTTGACCATATTTGACTCACTGTCTGGCATTCTGCTCATACATCATACATCATCCATCAACTCCCTCCATTAACCGTTTCCAACTTCCAAACAAATTCTTAACCTCCCTAGTTATAACCTGAACCACTTGCACTTGTTAAACATCCATTTAGCTTTACAGCCTCAGTACTCAAATTTATGTAGCGAAAGCCTGGAAAAAACCAGGTGGGTTCGGGTTCATAGGCAGCGGCGATGGTGGTTGTAAGAACAATGATAAAACTAGATTCTTGACACACGGTTTTGGGAACAAATCCCTCCGACTCTTATTATAACATTGAGTTAAGCATTCAATGTTATAACTATTCATATATATTATCATGAGAGACCGATCCTATAATATTAAGATTATATATGTAGGAATTGCTTCGAATATTGAAGGTAACTCAACTTTGGTTTGTTGGTCGTCAATCGTCATTAATGTTGAAGAGCTTAAAGATCACCTCAGAGGCTTATATCTTGGGGTTCAAAATTGAGAATATCTCGTGTTTTCACCAATTGATTTCAAAATATATCGACTGCTAGCTACAATAACGCATGAGTTCTGGTAAACGAGTCCCCTACGCATGAGTTTTTGTGCCAACGCAGGTTGCGCCAAGGTGATCCTTTTAGATTACAATTTTCTCTCTTTTAGATTTGTAGACAAATTGTTTAATTGTATATCCTTTTGTTTTTCCTAATAACAATAAAACCCTATATTTATGATAAAGTCCAAGTATAAAACTACAAAAATATCTTTAAATGTGATGTAGAGTCTGGTCAAAGATACGATTAAATGATAGTAATACCCAAAATGTGATGTCACACCCCTAGAATGTGACGTCACAGGGTGTATGAATCCCATAACCCTTCTTAAAAGGTAATTAGGATTCATACACCCTCTATTTAGGATCCATACACCCTGACCCACATCACATACCAATAGGAGGCTGCCACATACCCCAAAATGTGATGTCACACCCCTAGAATGTGACGTCACAGGGTGTATGAATCCCATAACCCTTCTTAAGGTAATTAGGATTCATACACCCTCTATTTAGGATCCATACACCCTGACCCACATCACATACCAATAGGAGGCTGCCACATACCCCAAAATGTGATGTCACACCCCTAGAATGTGACGTCACAGGGTGTATGAATCCCATAACCCTTTTCTTAAGGTAATTAGGATTCATACACCCTCTATTTAGGATCCATACACCCTGACCCACATCACATACCAATAGGAGGCTGCCACATACCCCAAAATGTGATGTCACACCCCTAGAATGTGACGTCACAGGGTGTATGAATCCCATAACCCAGGTAATTAGGATTCATACACCCTCTATTTAGGATCCATACACCCTGACCCACATCACATACCAATAGGAGGCTGCCACATACCCCAAAATGTGATGTCACACCCCTAGAATGTGACGTCACAGGGTGTATGAATCCCATAACCCTTTCTTAAAAAGCTTATGTCTGATTGCATGCAATTTAACATAAGTGTATTTAATGATGTGGTCTATTCTATACATATAATATTTAGGAGCAATTGAGGACACTTGTCATTCATTTAGGCTCCTAGCAATTAATGCTCATCCATCATGGCACAATGTGGGAATTTATAAAATTTTCTTTTTTTAATCAAAAATCTAAAAAATATACATAACCTTCTAAAACAAACGGACATAACAAAACCCTCATTCATCATCGCCTCCTCTAACCAACAACCCTAATCAATAAACGATCGGCGATCCGGCAAATCAGACCATCTCTTGCCGTGTTCTTCATCTCATCTTCAAGGTATTTTCTCTTCTAATCTTATGTCAACCAATAATCTGTTCTCTTATTTTTTTTCGTTTTTTCTTCCTGATTTGTTTAAAGATTAAGTTTTTTTTTTTATGTTTTGTTTGATTTCAATTATTTACCTTATTATACTTGCATTTACGTCTATTATTGGTCAGGTTTATTAATATTTAGTTTTAGGGTTCATGTTTTAGGGTTCGTCTTTTAGGGTTGATGATGGGTTACGGATCTGTGATTAGAGTAATAATAGGGGTTTTGATTACCGGGTATTTTATAGGGGTTTTGATTACTGGGTAAATCACATTGGGTTTTTTTAATCTTTTTCGATTAGGTTTTTTATTGCTTCATATCTATAAAGATTGTTATTCGTAGTAATATGTTTTAGGTTTGCATTTAGTAAAAATGGTTCAATTGATTTTGTCTTCAATTTATGTTATAAGGAACCTAGGAATGGATTGTTATCATACATGGTCTGGATTAGGTTTGCATTTAGTAAAAATTGTTCAATTTATTTAGTCTTCAATTTATATTCTTTATGTTATACTCATATAAACATTACTTTGCTGATATGTATTTGCGATTATGTTTTGCTGTTGCTACAGGTGCATACACGTTCGGAATACAATGGTTTATGGATTTTGGATTGAGTCGGAGGGTAACAACCGTGTTTGTATTGTAAGATATCTGTTACAGGCTAAAATGTATATAGTACAGTATGTTTATACTTTTCCTAATAATATTTTAATGTTTGTAATTCTAATCAGGCGTTACCAAAACTCTATCATAAGTGGATCGAAGATTATGGTTATCCTACCGGTAACACCAAAATCCGTACCTTGGACTCTAAAGTCTATGATATTAAAGTGTTGAATATTGCTGGCAAGTGGTTCTTCTACAATGGTTGGAGAACAATGATTACTGAATTGAAGTACCCATCTGGGTGTAACTTTCTATTTCAGTATGAGGAAAATCTTCGCTCTTTCAGGATGATAACTTTCCATCAAGATGCAGTGTATGCAGCTGGTAACTTTTTTTACTGCAGATTGTCCGATCCTTATACCAGTGAGAAGCGTCTGGTATGTGTTTTTTTTTAATCAAATAACATCATTATATTTTATTATACAATTTTTTGATAAAAAAACTTATTTTAACCCCTGTCAACATTTTTGGTGTTTTTTCCAGCATGTTAGTTGTTACGTTGTTCATGGTTTATTGAACAGACAACTCCCGTTGGACCCAATTGCAGTTAGAGCTCCTCCACGTAAAAAGTTTCAGATACAGCTAGCAGTTGATGATGGTTTCTTTTATGTCACTAAAGGATGGCCTTTCATTAAGGAAACTTTTTCAATCACACCTGATCATCTCATTGTCTTCGAAATCATTGATGAGGTCTTCTCTGTTTTCTTAAATATAAATTCTAAATCTTTAGCTTTATTTTTTTTGCTCGCTGTATACGTCATAAGGCTGATAAAATGTATATACTTCTTTTTGGTTTAACAGAGCACATACAATATGTCGATTTTTGAGAAAAACAAGCTTACTCTTCCTCCTGAACTTAAATGGGAAGCTGAAGTTAAGGAGGAGGATGATGATGAAGATTACTCTGATGAAGATATCACTGTCGTTTCTACTGATGATAGTGAGGAGGTTGTCGTTTCTGATGATTTCAGCGAGGAGGATGAAGAGGACACTGATATGGAGGAAGAGGATGATGATTCTGAGGAAGAGGACGATATAGGTGTGCCAGTGGTGTTCGTTGTTGACAGGCACTATGTAAGTAATAATATTTATTTTTTAAATGTATTAACTTAGATGTATTTTAGTTCATCAGGTTTATTATAAGTCTTTATATGTTAGTGCAGCCATATCAGTGGTTTATAAGTTGACGACCTCCTAATATGTGTCAACTGTTGTTACTTAGTATTATGTAGATCTTAGATGTTAGGCTTATAACAAATATGGGTCAACTGTTGTTGGTTATTAAGATTTTAAAAATGGGTGAACTGGTCTAAATGTTAGATGTTACTTTATGGACAAACTAACCACACCTTTTGTTACTTATGTAGACTTCTTAAACAAATATCGGTCAACTGATTTATTTGTTAGATGTCAAGTGATTTAGATTCATTTTAGTTTCAGCTACACAAATTGGTCAAATCTGGTCAAATCATCAGATTACACAAATTGGTAACAACAGTTGGTCAAAAATATATATTTGATTCAAATGGGTCATCTGTGGTCATCGTTCTCAACTGCACCAATTTAGTTGTTTATTTAGACTTTGTTGAGCTTATGAGGTCAAACTGCACTCAAATGGTCTTTACTTGTCATATGGGTCAAATGCCATTTATTATGAAAGTGCAATCATTTATTTTTTAAATCTATTAACTTAAATGCATGTTAGTCGAACAGGTTTATTATAAGCCTTTAGATGTTATTTCAGCCATAGTAGTGGTCTATAAGTTGACGACCTCCTAATATGGGTCAAATATGGAAAAATTGTTGTTGCTTATTTACATGTAAACTTATGTCATATCCAAATGAGATGACAAGCTATATGTATATATTATTATTGTATAACTTTCTATTCTTTGTTATTTGCGTAGCGTATGAAGACCCCTTGGGCAAGGGAAAACGGGTTGTGCAAGAAGAGGGCTTTGACCATTCGTGATGGTGAGGGTTTTAGTTGGGGAGTGTCTGTTGGGAGGGAAGGTGAACCTGGAAAGTACCGTTACAACATAAGAGGTATGTCAACTTTTGTAGGTGATAAGAACTTTCAGCTTGGTGATCAAATGCATTTCCTGTTTTTCCAAAAGCAAGGTGTGTTCGAGTTCTCTAATGTTGTTAGTGGTAATGGTAGTTAGTTTGGATAGTGGTGGTTGTTATGTGGTTTGAAGACAATACTTTTTGGTGGGTAACTTTTTTAAGTTAGAACATGATCTATCGTTGGTAGTCACAAACATTTCCACGTTTACTGCTCATGTGGTAAGTCGTGGTTTTTGGGTTTATATATATGTTGATAAACAATAAATTAGTAGGTTATGTATATTGTAATGTTTTTGGGTTGTTTAGCCAGTAAGTTAGCAATGTTTGGATAAGTTAGCAATTCTATTACCTAAGAATCTAAAATATTTGAATTTTAATATTAAAATTTTACATTTTGATACAAAAAACTATATTTTGTAACATTGGTTGTCCAACTCTTTTTAAGAAAAAGGTTTTTTTGAACATTAATGTTGTAAACTTTTGGTAGGTTTAGTTGTCATGTATGATTGTGCATATGATGTTTGGTTTGTCGTGATATATGTTTATGCTAATCCTATTTTGTTGTTTATTGAGTAATTATGAATTGTGTACTGTTTAGGTAGTCGTATTACAATTACAATCATATGGATTTTTATACAAAAAAAAAAAAGTCATCATACATTTTTATATCAGAAACGTTTTTTAACAATCATTTGACATTTTATATTTTTTAAATGTGATTTTGTTTTTTTTAAAGTAAAATTTTAGCAACATTGACTTTTCCAAGTCAATCATATTAATGACAGTTTTCCAAAAATATTTTAATTTATTAATTGTAAATAAATATAAATTCCGTTTATATTAAGAAGTTTAACTTATTTCAATCATTGTTAACAAAATCAAATTAAGATTATTACAATTAACTAACAATCAATATAATTGTATCATCAAAATATTTTTGGTACATTTCAATTATTTAAAACATAAGTTGAATGACTTTGTTTTAAAAAAATTTAAAACCAACCCTTTATAAACTAAAACCAGTTTTGTAACATTGAAGCATTTAAAATCAATGTTTGGCTATTTTAATTAAATTGTATTACACTTTTACAATTCTTTTAAATCGCTTAGTTTAAAAAACGAATAATAAACAATTTTTTCCAAAAAATAAATACAATTATAGAAACTTCAAAATGTATCTGACGCAAAATCCTAGCTATTTAAATCAAACTCAACAACTTAAACTTTTAACTAAATAATGTAAAAGGTAACAATGGTAATTATGATTTTCTTTTTATAATCAATAAACGAAATTTACCTATAAAAATTGGACAAACTTAAATGTAAATTACTTTTCATTTCTAAATCTGTTAGTTAAAAAAATTTATAACAAACAATTTTATTAAAAATATAACTTAAATTATACAAAGTTTTAAATGTACCATACCAAAAATCGTAGGTATGTAAACAAAAGTCAACAATTTAAAGTTTTTACTTAATAATGGAAACATATACAATGCTACTTATATTTTCATTATATAATTAACTTTAAATGAAATTTAACTTAATAATGGAAACAGTTAAATGTAAATTAATTTTCTGGTCAACTATTATATTTATGTTGTCATAATTTAGGAATCTTTAGTCAAAAAGTCATCATACATTCTATGACTAACTTTGAAACATTTTTATATTACCAAACTTTTTTTAACAATAATTTACATTTTATATTTCTTAAATGTGTTATTGTTTTTTTTTAAAGTAAAATTTTAGTAACGTTGACTTTTCCAACTGAATCATATTAATCACAATTTTCCAAAAATATTTTAAATTATGATCGTTAACTAAATAATGTAAACAGGTAACAATGGTAATTATGATTTTCTTTTTTTAATCAATAAACGAAATTTAACTTAATAATGGAAAAACTTCAATGTAAATTGATTTTCATTTCTAACTGTTACTTTTAAAAAAAATTTCACAAACAATTTTATTAAAAATATAATTTTAATTATACACAGTTGAAAATGTACCATACCAAAAATCGTATGTATGTAAACAAAATTCAACAATATTAACTTTTAACTTAATAATGGAAAATATAACAATGCTAATTATATTTTCATTATATAATTAACTTTAAACGAAATTTAACTTAATAATGGAAACACTTAAATGTAAATCAATTTCTGGTCAATTGTTATATTTATGTAGACATAATTAATTTAGTAATGTTTACTAAAAATAAAAAACTTTACATTTTTATTACATTTTTTATGTTAAACCTCTATAAATACATATTACATTGATCGTACCTAATACCTACATACCATAGACTTGTAGCATTATGGATCCAAACAACATTACTTTTTTGAATGACATCACTTGGCGCATGACTAAATATACCATAAAAGTTAGGGTGCTTAGGCTTTGGAGGCGAGAAAATCGAAAGAAACCTGGAGAAATTCTTTCTCTTGATATGGTTCTTATGGATGAACAGGTTATGTTTTTAACATATTATTTTTTTAATTTGTTTTTTTTCTACACATTTGTTTGTTGCGAAAATTGGTTGTTAATAAATTTTTTTTCTTTTAAAACAGGGGTCGAAAATGCAAGCTATTGTATGGAGTAGATATATGAAGAAGCATGAAAAATTCTTACATGAAAATGAAACCTATTATATTTATAACTCACAACTTGCTGAAATCAAATCTACTAAACATTTTTCTAAAGAAGACATGCTCTCTTTTACTTTTGAAACTAATATTACAAAGTGTAGTAAGTTTGATGGAAGCGAATACGGTTTTAATTTTTCATCTTTTGAGTCAATTAAAGGTGGAAATCTGTCTACAGAACAAAGAATTGGTTTGTTTTTATTATACTAAAAAATGTATTTTATTCCTTTTCTATATTGATTATGTATTCGTATAAAACTGTTTAACTTTTTTTTAAGATTTCATTGGCTATGTTGAAGAATGGACTCCACCAGAACCAACAGAAACTAAGGCTGGTTTGAAAAGCAAGATGAACCTTGTCTTGATCGATCTAGAGTATGTATTTCATATCTACTACGAATATGTTGGTATAAAACCCTTTATAACTTTCCTTTTAACATACATTCTGTTTATATGTAGTGGCATGAAAATGACCTGTTCTTTGTGGGAAGATTATAGTCATCAGATGTTTGAATACATCAAGCAGAATGAAGATGAAGTTCATGTAGTCCTTATTGTTCAATTTGGTAGCTTTAGCAATTATAAAGGTATGTTATATATTACTTTTTTTAGAAATTCCGATTACATATTTTTGTATACCGGTATTTGTTTTACCTGTTTTAATATTTTTTTATAAAGGCAATGTAAGTGTTCAAAATGCTTTCTTTATCACTCGCCTCTTTATTAATGAAGACATTGAAGACATTCGTTCTTTCAAGAAAAGGTAGCATAGTTATCTTTTTTTGTGTTTTATTTATATGTTTTCAGTTGTTTAAAGATATATAATTTTTTTTTTTTTTTACTTATAGTTATATTGAAAAGTTTATCTCCAACGAATCATGTTCTGCTCAACGATCCCTGGGATCGTCTGGTAGCATGAATATGTCCAGTGGCGAATTTACTTTGTTTCTACGGTGGGCATGTGCCCACCGTCCATTCACGATTCATGTGTATATATTGTTTTTTCCCACCGTCCACGATTCATGTGTATATATATTTTTTTCCCTCCGTCCATTCACAGGGCTATCTTTTAAAGGCCCAAGTGCCCAATTAAAATCCGAAATTTGATTTGGCCCACTAAATTAACAAATGAGGATGTTTTATTGTTTTAAAAAGGGTTAACGCTCTTAAATAAATCGATTATTTGTTAAAGAGGTAGAAGATGCATAATTTCTTTTAGTCTGTATGTTATTTCTTTTGCCAAGAAAAGTTCAATAAACCTTAAAAATAGTTAAAAGTTTTATAGTAAATTATATATCCATATTAAATTTGGCATATGTGAGTACAGATAGAATTATTTTACACTACGAGATTATGAGCATGTTTGGCTCTCCTTATTTCCACCTCCTTATAACTTATAACTTTTTCAAAAAGTTAATAAGTTACAAAAAGTGTTTGGCAAAAGGAAAAGGACTTTTTGTTTTAACTTTTTGGAAGCCTATGATAAGTTGTTTTGGAAAAGTAAGGGAGGAGTGACTTTTTGAACCTCCTTATAACTTATTGATGGTTATTTACCTTCATGCCCTTATTATATCCTTACATCTTCCCTCCTTTTACCTTTTTTTGTCATTTTACCTTAATAAGTTAAACCAAACACTTTTTTACAAACTAACTTATCAACTTATTGTTTTTCCCCACCACATAAGCTAATCCAAACACTTTTTTAAAAACTTCTTTTTAAAAAGTCATAAGTTAATAAGTCCTTTTAACAAAAAGTCCTTTTTGCCTAAAATAAGTTTATCCAAACATGCCCTATGTCTAATTCACTTGCCTTACTTCCATTTGAAAGTTTTATTGTGAAGTGTCTATTATTGATTTAATGAACTATGTGGCTTTTTTTTTCCTTTTTTTCTTGTCTGACTCATTTTTAGCTAACCGGTATCGTGCCCCCCGTATCAGCAAATTCTGTATCCGCCACTGAATATGTCTGATGAATTTTTGAATAAAACACCTTTTAGCAGTATTCGTGAGCTTCCATTGATAACAGAGGTTCGTATAAAAATAAGTTTTTTTTTTCCTAATAACTTTCTTTCCAAATACATTTCAGGGTTATTCGTCACATTTTTAATTTTGGTTTTGTAGGTTAACAAACAAGTAATTGTTGTTGGAACAATCAAGGGGGTGGATCCTAACGAAGATTGGTATTACCTTGGTTGCGAGTTCTGCAACCACAAGGTTGAGCCAACTTTGAGTTTACTAGATGATGAAGAGGTGAAGGACGTAACTTCATTTAAACAAGTTTTGATTTGCACGAATAAAGGTTGTCCCAAACAGATTGTCTCTGGTGATCCAGTGTAAGAATTCTATTTTCTATACATAAGTTATAATTGTATGATATTATTTATTTATTTTTTATGTTTTAGTATTCATGTTTACGTTTAGTAATTTTTTTAGATATAGGTCTGATTTTTTAGTTTTGGTGTTTTAGGTATAGGATTCCAATAAGGGTACAGGATTGTACTGGAATTGTCACACCCTCAAATTCCACGTGCGGGGTTTTACCGCGAGGCGCGTGACACACCAGGATCTCAGTCAACGATCACAATAAACATACAACATACATGCATTCAAGATTATATTTAAAACCAAAATATAATGCTTTGAGCTGTAAACCAGCAGCGGAAGCATTCTTGTTTACAACCAAAAGACATAACATTGTTTACAAAAACATTGTTTAATACGTTCCCAAAATAATAGACGCCGTGCATGACCTCGTGCGCCTAGTCCGACAACCGCTACCTTAGCGACCTGAGAAAACATGCCAAAAATGTCAACATATAATGCTGGTGAGTTCACAGGTTTTCTTTTATAAAGTGTTGTCACAAGTTTTACAAAGGTCATTCCCGTTAATACTATGTCATGAGAACGTTAGCTAGACGTTAAGTGTTTTTACTACTACGGTTGGGAACCCATTACTAAACGTTTCCAAAAGTTGATAGCAGCCCAGAATGACTGGGCTACCGATGCCTCGGTAACCCGATAGGTAGAGACAATATGCACCCGCCCGGCCCCGCCGTCGAGTGGGGTTTGTGAGGCCCAATAGATCTATCCACATTTCCCTCGTTGTGCGTGCCAGCACATTCATGGTTTCCCCCTGGGACTTTCCATAAAAGCCGTATAGTAACATAAAGTGCCCATAGTATAACATGACCTTTAAATAGTTCGTACGAAGCATGTTTCTCCCCCAAAAGCAAAACAGTAAAAGTGGGGCTGTGAAACTCACCTTGGTTTGCGTTACTTGAAAATAGTTAAATGATTATGTTATGATAGCCCCAGATAGCGGCGACCTATCATAAGATGCGTATAAGTATTGGACTAATAACCCGCAGGCTAACTAGTCCCCGAATGTCCAGACCATGACCTTTAACGTTTGAAAACACCTTTAACTGTTAAACCGACCGTGCCCGACAAGACCCGACATCCCATTGGTGACCCGACGTCCCACGTGTTAGATAAATGCAAGACATCATGCAACATATGCAATTAAACACTTAGCACGCGCAACAATTCACCTGGTCTAGCATAATGTCCAATTAACGCATAAACAGGTTCGAATACGTCTTACTAAGTCATTGGGTGTATCCCGGGGTTCCTAACATGTTCCTAGGTGTCAAATCGTGTTCCGGGATGTCAAAACGCGTTCACGACAGCAGTACATGCGATTAGGAAGGTTACACGCGAGTAGGCAATAGCCTATAGGCGATTAGGGGGCCTAATCGCATGAAGTATGGGCGATTAGGGTCCTAATCGCCCCATTGTCTGCATAATCGCCTATAGCTCAGGCGATTAGGATGCCTAATCGCCTGCAGCTGCTGTACAACGAGTTTTTCGCGCGTTAAACCCTCCAAATCAGATCCGAAACATGTAACAACACCCAATATCAAACCTAAATCATTTACCAACCCTTTTCAAGCAAAAACCCCCAACATATCACTGATCTAGCATGTTATATGCAATTATTTCCTAAAATGGCAAAGTACTAGGTTTCTTCTACCAACCTTATCTTTCCTTAAATGGAAATAATCAGATTTCAAGCTCTACAACATGTAACTCATAAAATCTCTGATCTAACATCTTCCTAGTGTGAATTCTAACAACATTGCATCAACAATCACACCACAATCATCCTAAATCCTCAAGAACATACAAATGGGTCAAAATATGCATTTTCCTCAAAACACCATAATAATGGCTAAGATTCTAAGACAACCTTCCTAATGGCCTCTACATAACAGAAGTACACTCATATCTTAGAAACATTCATGTTAAAATCACCAATAAGACCAACATTTGCATATAAACTTCACATATAACAAGCATTAAGGTGTATACTTGGTTTAAGACTCTCTTGAAAGGTTTTTAAAGACACATTTGGTAAAACAAGGTCTGGAACTTTAGGGGAACTCAAAATAACAACTTTACAAAGGTTAGGGATGAAGAACACACCTTGGATTTTGCTAAAGAAAGGTGTGTAAGCTTGGGGATGGTGATTTTTGTAGCAAAATGAGTTCCAGAGGTGTTCTAAGGTGTGTGGGTGGTTTGGGAGCAGCTAGGGTTGTTCTAGAGGTGTTTGGGGAGTTAAGGGTTCTATTTATAGGTGTTTTGACCCGGACCCTGCAGTATACGCGAGTAGCAGTCCTTTATACGCGATTGGGGGCCTAATCGCGTATAACATCAGGCGATTAGGTCCCAATCGCCTGTAATCTTCCCCTACTCGCCCCTTGTGCATGCGATTAGGAGTCCTCCCCAGCTCCTAATCGCCCCTAAGGTCTGGAATGGGTTTTTGGCGCGTTAAACACTATTTTAACATATTTAAACACGTATTCACATACCGATAAGTCACATAATGATTCCAAACATATAATGCATGATATCCAACACGTTTACATCCGTTCACCAATTCCCGGGACTCGAGACTCGTGTGTGCGTTAGGCCCGGCGATTCCACGAATCGCCGATCCTTGTACCCATAGTTATGGACCGACTCCCGATGACCCCGCGGATCATCATGACGACTCCCGATAATTCCCCCGAATCATCGTACCGACTCGACTGACCTTGTTAAGGACGTAATATGCATGACTCGCTAAGATAGACTTACTAGTTTAGTCAACGTTACTAACCTGAGTTTGCCGGGTGTCACAGGAATTACATCCCTTACATTGTTTGATCGAGAAGCAAAAAAAATGTTGGGCATGTCAGCGATGCAGCTTCTTGAGAAAAGCAAACAGGTAACCTATTTTTTTGAGCCTTAAACAATATATGTAATTCTACTTTGTATTACTTATATGATGTATGATCTAGGTTTCTATTGAAGAGAAAGTAACTCCTGTTGAGTTTTATGAAATTGAAGAGAAGAAATTTGCTTTCAAAATTAAAGTAGGGCAATTTAATATTGATAAGCATGTTGATGGTTATGGTATACGGAAGCTTACAAATGATTCGGAAATTGTAGCTTCTCTTGAAGAACGGTTCCTTGACATTCAGGTTATGATTATCATTTAAATATTTTCGTTATAATTACTGTTATGAATCGTTATTATTTTTGTTGTTATTTAGTTATTGTTTTAACCCTTTTTACGTTAATCGTTTCTTTATTACATTTTTTTTTTAGATCGAACAACCTCTGCTTGAAAATATCGATGTAGGTGACTCTTAAACACAGAATACGGTGTCTTTGAAGGTTAGTAGTTTACTTGGTCAATCATGTGTTCAGATTACATTTTAATGTAGTTTATTCTAACAATTTAGACATGGCTTTTAATATTGTAGGATTCTGTTGGAGATAACACTACTCCAGAATCATCTTCTAGAGTTAGTTTGATTCGTGATGAAGCTGAGGTAAAGCGTAGCTTGGACAAAGTTTACGAAATGGAAGATGATGCAAGTCAGTCAACAACTAAAGTCCTCAAGTCTGAAAATTTGATTTCCCGTAACAAATCACCTGAGAACACGGTCTTGATTCCTAAGGTTGAAAAATAGAATCAATTACCCGTTTTTTGAACAATGGTTTATTGTCAGGATTTTTATTTCCTGTGTGTTGACATATTGTTTTCATTTGTGTTTGCTTTGATTTTGAGACAATTTTCATCTACATAAATTGCGTGTTTACATTTGATGTTTGTTTATTATATTGGTAAAAGTTCTACATGGTTGAATTGTTTTTTTAGGATTTAACATTATTGTTGATAGTTTATAAGAGACCCTGTACTCTTATATGGCTAGCTTTATGGTGCATTATCAAGAGTAAAAATCAGGACTGGCGTGAAGTTACTTATACTTGATGCGGATGACAAGGTGAAGAATAAAACAAAAATGTTTTGTATAAAGAAATATTTTAATGATATTTGAATAGAATATGTATCATTTTCTTTTACATTTTAATAAAATATTTCATCTTATAACAAGATTACAGTCAAGTTCCTAAGGTGCCAATTCCAAATAAGCGTATGTTTCTCAAAGACCATCAATAAAATCCAAGGACAGTCTTTATCGAAGGTTTTATTATATTTAAGAGACCCGGTATTGTCACATGGTCAACTTTATGTCGCATTGTCAACAGTTAAAAGCAAGGCAGGCGTCAAGTTACTTATACTTGATGCTGATGGGAAAGTCAAGACTAAAACAAAAAATCTGGTGTATAAAGAAAAATATTGTGATATTTGAATAGAATGTGTATTTATTTCTTTTAAATCATAATAAAATATTTCTGCTACATTTTTTAAATTTTTACCCCTCAAAATAATTGTATGTTGGTGAACCGCGTGTAACGCGGGCAAAGATCTAGTATACTTCTATACTATTTCAAGACCTTGAAATAGGAATCCAGTTACAAATCAAGAGAGTATTTACGGTTATGAAATAATTTTAAATTTGGATGACAACATAGCAAGATTGATTTCCACAAACATTCAATGTAGCTTTTAACTTTTGTTTATAGTCTTACCCAAATATACCCATGCCTTGAATCTTGAACCTTAACCATAGACCCTGGACCTTGGACCTTAAACTACGCTATCCGCACAAGCTAATATTAATAATGTAAGGTTGAAACCATATAAAAATATTCTTTTGGACCCCTAGCAACTTGCAAGAGTATTTAATGATAAATTGTATTGTTTTTTAATAATCAATATTCATATCTATATCTATAATAAAGTGATTGAGGTGTGAACACATATCACTTGATGAGAGTATGAGACCATCTCCACCCTTGAATTCTTGCTAAATATTTTAGCTTATAGATAATCCAATTACCCCAATATTAATTATTTTATAGTCTTTTTATTTATTATTACTTTACTATATAATAAATAAAAATCCTATGATTATCTAATTTATTTCTCATATGAAATATTATTATTAAATCATCTCACGTTTATCTCTTATTTATTTTCTTAACTAATTCTTTTTATGATTTCGTTTATTAAAATCCATTAATTAATATTTTATTGGTTCAACCTCATGTAATATTAAATTTTATAGCCTAATAATAAGTAAAAAAATGTTGCAATCCGCGTGATACACAAGTTTATAATGAATTGTTTACACTAAATGTAAATGTAAATGTAGATGATAGTTTTGTTTTCAATCAAAGCAGAATAGATCAAAACCAGTCGTTTCTAAAAAAAACTACACCTTTAAAACCACCGTCTTCATCACGCCCTGCAATGGTTTCTTCTACCTCTGCTTCTCATCCAAACGTACATTATCTCTTTAATATACATTTTTATTATTATTCACATGATTAAAATTGTTTCTTTCTCATATTATAGTACATTAATTTTTATGCTACATCATAAGACTAGGGGTGTACAAAATGCTCGCGGCTCGAAACTCGTTCGAAAAATAATCGAAAAACACTCGACTCGTAAAAACTCGTTTTGTTATCGAGCCGAGCTCGAGCTAGGGGTCTTGGGTCGTGGCTCGGCTCGATGGCTCGGCTCAGTGGCTCAGCTCGGTAGCTCGATTCGTGGCTCGATAAACATCTTTTATATACTTAATAATACTTTGAATTAATCAATAAAATATGAAAAATTATATAACAAAAACACAAATTATACAAATAATAATTTTAGTATGCCTTTCATTAATTGAAATATTAGAAAAATAAAAAAATATACATAATTTTATTTTTATATTTTTTGTTTTTTATTTTAATAATATTTTTAAAAAAATAACGAGCTGGCTCAAGCTCGGCTCAAATATTTACGAGCCGAGCTCGAGCTCGGCTTTTTCAGCTCGACCAACAAAAACGAGCCGAGTCGAGCTGGCTCGATTTGTGTTCGAGTCGAGCTCGAGCTTAGCCTGGCTCGGCTCGGCTCGATTACACCCCTACATAAGACACATTTTGTCACTTCATATTAGATTTATCTATACCAAAAAGCTCTTGGGATATAACCTTGTTATACCTATATATAATACTTATATTATAAAGCATTTCAATTACAAATCCACTTACACGCTTCACACGATATCAACATTATTTAGAATGATGAATTACAAAACTTCATTTCTTTTTACAACTAATATTTTTGTCACTCGTGAAATTTAAACCGTTACTCATATGAAATGGTAAAATTTTATCCAATACCTTAATATTACTGGGGCAAAGGCTCTTCGGTTTTAGAAAACTTTATTTACCATTGATGTAAGATATTTGATGAAATAAATTAAATATTGAATAAAAAAAATTGAACTTTTAACAAAACTTTATTCAACTACTAATGTAAGATATTTTTTATTTTATTTTTATCATGTTCCAGTGAAATGATAAGTCTCTTTATTTTATTATCATAGTTTTCATTAAAGTAACATATAGCAAATTTGACTTCCACCAACATTATTCAATGTAGCTTCAAACTTTTGTTCAGTCTTACCCCAAGTGGACCTTGAACCATAGACCTTGGACGTTGTACCTTAAACCATGTTATCCGTGCAGGCTAATTTTAATCATGTAAGGTTGAAACATATAAAGATTCTTTTGACCACTTGCAACTTCCAAGAGTATTTGATCATAAACTTTTTTTTTTAAATGATAAACAAATTTATATATATAAAGGTCCATCAAGATGGTGACAGGAGATACATCAAACCGTAAAAAAAAACACGAAATAAAATTACAGCCTACCTATGATATCAAAATGAAGCCACTTTTCCCATATCGGAACCTCCAACTTCGACCGATTGGCAACCCAAAAGTAAGCATCTTCTTATTTTATATAATCTATATCTATAATAAAGTGATTGCGGCGGGAACATATGTCGCTTGGTAAGACTATCTTCACTCTTGAATTTATGACAAAAAGTTTATGTTATATATAACCCAATATTAATTATTTTATTATCTTTATCGTTATTATTACTTTATTATATAATAAATAAAGAGTAAAGATCAAATACAAATGAGTTTAACCTACTAAACAGTTGTTAACCTAACAGATGTTATATTTGTGATGATGTATCAAAGTTATACTTTAATAAAAACATGTTCCTATTTAATCGTACTGCAAAGTTTTCCATAATTAGTTATCATACATTTACTGTTCCACCTCTTGTATCAAGATATGTTTGCTAACAGTTGTTTCTTGAGGCTATTTAAGAGTGCGTAACAGATGTTATCTACTTAATAAAACATCAATGTTAAAAACATATCAACTCTAATTAATTTGATAATACTGACTTTGTTTGACTATTTGGAAACAAAACACTAGACGTTTTATATAAGTTAGTTATGGCTTTTTTGTTTAAATTACCATGTTTATCCAAGGGTTCATTATTATTTACTTGAGATATATGTAAAGTTCATGGCATACATAGACCACACCAAAACTGACATCAATTCGAATATCTAACATTCAATACATAAAACATGCATACTGTAATATTAATAAAATGTTTTCATTTTACGTTTTCATCAAACGTGAATTTCACGGGTCCCTAACATGAATCTAAATCAGTTGACATCTAACATATAAATCAGTGACCCATATTTGTTTGACATCTACATAAGTAACAACACTTGACTCATATTTGACCACAGACTAACATCTAACATCTAAACCAGTTGACCCATATTTGACCACAGGAGGGACGAATGGTGTATTTTTTTTTAATTTTAATAAAATATTTCTACTTTATTTTTTTATATGTTTTAGCGCTCCAAATAATTATTAATTGTTGAATCGCGTGTACACGCGGGCAACAGTCTAGTACTTTAATAAAAACATTTTCCTATTTAATCGTACTGCAAAGCTTTCCATAATTAGTTATCATACATTTACTGTTCCACCTCTTGTATCAAGAGATGTTTGCTAACAGTTGTTTCTTAAGGCTATTTAAGAGTGTGTAACAGATGTTATCTACTTAATAAAACATCAATGTTAAAAACATCTCAACTCTAATTAATTTGATAATACTGACATTGTTTGACTATTTGGAAACAAAACACTAGACGTTTTATACGCCAACTAATGATAATATTCATAATGATCAAAATAATACCAAAGACATACATGTATAATCATAAACCTGATATATTTGAGAAGAAAACGAATAGATAACAGAAAGCTAATTCAACATTTCAAATACTACCAATCAAGTCCAAAAGTCATGACTTGAAATTAAGTACCATTTTACATGATGTTACTTATGTTCTCTTAAAACTGACATACAAATGTTTCAAGTTAAAACATTCAAAAAAGTAAGTGTTTTCTACTAAACTTTCATAAAGCATGTTACTTCACAACCACCTAACTTTTGTTCTTAGATAATCTATTCCGGGTTCTTTTGCAGGTAGAGGATAGCTCACCAACATTTAAGATTAGCTCACCAACATTTAAGATATCGGCATTTTCAACACTTCTTTTTCCATTAGGGCTTGTATCAGAATCCTTTAAAGCTTCAACGACGGAAAAGTCGGCGGTAACAGACACAACATCCTTGAAACAAATCACAAAAAATCTAATGAACTATTAAACTCAAGAAAATGAACTCTGTCAATAGCTTAAAGCACTTGCAAAAATGCATACTCACCTTTGACAAGACTTGGCAACCCTCCTGCAAAGATTCAGAAAGGTTAACACACTTGAATTCAGCATCTCTCTGATTGACCTAAGAAGTGCTCTTACATAAAAAATATAACAGTGAACTTCACAATCTCTGGAAGCACAACTAAAAAATAAATGCATATTACAAATGAAATTAATTAAATACCTCTCCAGCATTATCATCTCCATTATCATTGGTATGTTTTGTCATACCACACTGAGTGCGTTTCATGTGAGATTTATCCTATTTTGTTACCGGTCCATTCTTCTTTCAAAAGACAGTCTTTTCTAGTCCAGTGCTAATTCCAATAACCGAACCCAAAACACAGACAGAATTGAAGGCATGATCACTGTACAAAGTGTTTTTTATAACGGTTACAGAATTTTCCAAAATGACTCAATTCAATTACGGTAATATAAAATCCATCAAAAACATTAACCAAAATGGGATTAATAATATGATAATATACCAGTTGCTTCTAGCAAACTAGGGACATGATATTGGTTAAATAAAGAAAACAAACACATTCATTAAATAAAAAAAGGGTCTTAATGAACCACTAGAGACCTGATATTGGTTGGTCGAGATAATACAATCCATCATTTCTTTATCAGATGTTAAAGATACCCAGCCACCATCTTCATCAAGATATTTGAGCTTATAAGTTTTGTCGCTTAACTCCAGTTTCTTACCAATTTCTTTCTCAAAATGTACAAAGGTTCCTTGCGAGATAAATATATGGAATTTGATAATATCATCTTCATACTCTGCTTTTATGGTCAGCTCATTTTTGTTTAGGTTGAGAGCTGATGTGTCCTCAATTGCTCCATTATCTTCTTCATTTGTGTTGATTTGAATAATGAACGAATCATTTTTGTTTCTCTTTAAAAAGTTTGGTCCTGGCAACTCTGGCATGTCAAGTTTTTTAAATTTGCGTTTGAACGTAGATAAAGAAACTACATCATAATATCAAGAAAGAATATTCCTTAGATGTTTTATATATGGAAGTGTAGTAAAGGAAACAATTGTGTTTATAGTTGATTATCATTAATTACCATTTATGTTTTTTGCAGCATCTTTTATTGTTTTTTCCAAATTGCATCCCAATGACTTCTCATGGTAATACTTTCACAGTTGTCTTGCAAATCAACTCCAAAAGTATTACATCGAGAAGTCATTGAAAAACAATTTGAAAACACAATGAAATATGCTGCAAAAAAATATTAATGGTAATTAATGATAATCATTTATTACAATCAAACTTGTTTAACCATTTTAGTAAAAAATGTTTCTTAACTACAGTCTATATAGAAAACATCTAAGAATTATTCTTTCTTGATATTGTGATGTAGTTTCTTTATCTACATTCAAACGCAAATTTAAAGCACTTGGTATTTCAAAGTGGCCAGGACTAAACTTTCTGAAGAGAAACAAAAATGATTCGTCCATTATTCAATTCAACACATATGAAGAAGATAATGGAGCAATTGAGGACACATCAGCTGTCAACCTAAACAAAATGTGCTGACCGTAAAAGCAGAGTATGAAGATGACATTATAAAATTCCATCTCCCTATATCGCAAGCAACCTTTGTGCATGTTGAGAAAGAAATCGGTAAGAGGTTGGTGTTAAGTGACAAGACGTATAAGCTCAAATACCTCAATGAAGATGGCAACTGGATAACTTTAAAATCTGATGAAGAAATGGCTGATTGTATCAACAGTTCAAGAAAATCAAATCAAATAGTAGTTCGAATGCGTGTGCTACCATCTTGACAACCAATATCATGTCCTAGTGTATAACAAATGTGTTTGTTTTCTTATTTCAGTACAGTTGTCATCGCTAGAAGAAACTGATATATGATTATATTACGTGTATTCGAATTGAGTCGTTTTGACAGTTATAAATTAATCACTTTGTACGGTGCTCTTGCCTTCCATTTTCTCTCAGTGTTCAATTCTTGCTGGTTTGGTTTTGCTCTTAGAAGCTATTTTGTGTTGGTAGATGTTGGTGTTCCATCTCCCTCCGTTCTGCCTTATCGCATTGTTTTTCCTGTGAGGCTTCTTATGCTCTAGTTATAAATTAACATGTTTTATAACAAACTGATGATCATTTTATCTCTGTTTCATCAAGACTTCAATTGCATTGTTTTTTCCTGTGATGCTTTTATATATTGTTATATTGTTAAGATAAGTTTGTTTGTTTAGTGTCTTTCATTGGAAGGGATAGTTGTGTATTGAACGGGTTAAGCTGATAGCTTTCTTGTGCACGCCATATGTTTGATGAAATGCTTGAACTGAAAACCAATTCAAATGTACTTTTTGTTACAGTATCTTAGGCACACCAGTGGTATTGTTTTCAACCAGTTTTGAATATGTAACATTTCAACTAACCAAAAATGTAAAATAACGTCTAGACTTTCAGTTTTATGTGAAAAGGCAAGCAACATCGACTGACTCGTAATGGTGCTGGTTCGGTTGTGTAATGGCAATGGAAAAGGCATGTTGCCTCTGGGGTTGAGTGAGCTGCTGTCTTTCGCTGATTATGTGTTAGAAAAGGATCGATAGATCTGGGATTTTGATGACTCAGATGTGTTTTTTGTTAGTAACCTGAAAGCTTTCCTTGGTCCACCTTCTTAGGCATGGAGAGCTGTCAAGTATCGCTTACCAAGTCACGTGGGTCTAGCCACAAGAAACATCCCAGTGCCTTCGAATCTGTGTATCTTTTGTGGCCATTATCCAGAGACATGCGATCACCTGTTTGTTTCCACATGCAGTGTGGGTTTCAATTGCCCAATGGTGTAAGTTTGATCCTTATTTTGCTTTTGGGTTGACAGATTAGCTGGGTTTATATAGCTTTGTTCAAGGGTCCAAGAACCTTCCATGGCTAGAGTAATTTAAGAAACAAAAACCATGAGCTTTCTGTGGGTGAGAAGCAGGTCAAAAGAGCTGTCCATCAGGTGGGAGAGTTGGAGAAGATTTGATGTCTTTGGTTCATAGTTTAGTTTGTTGTTGCTGCTTTGTGTTGTTGCTGTTTTGGTGGTTTTGTTTCTGTTGTGTTGTAGTTTAGTTTCACAAATTTTAAATAACCTAAAATAAAATTTATAGAATCTATAATATACGTTTAGTATTTTAAAAGATAATAATAATCAAAATAGACAAGGAATATAAGAATTTTTCTTAAAAATAAAAAAGGTTGTGATGGGTGGGGATTGAACCTAAAATCCCACCAGGTTCAGCAACTTTAAACAACAGCCATAACTATCCGGACCATCAAATCATTATTGTTATTTAGTTTTTGAAAACATTTTATACAGAAACCTTGCTGTGTCATCTTCCACAAATAAGAACATAAGAACCCTAGAATTTTAATCCGATTAAAAACGTGATTAAATCCTAATTAACCATAGGGTTATTAACTATCAAGGGCCGATTAATATACATCAATGAAGAATAGATTCATACCAGTCGATATCGCTTTCCAATCGTCGGTCAAATAGAAAGTCAAGAAGCCTCGAATTTGAGAATTAAAGAGAGTCTTAGAGAGAATTTAGAGTGGGGTTTTGTTTATCAGAGTGTTTAGGCCAAGAAAATGGGTTCAATTTATAGATTTCAGTCTAGATTGAATGATTAGGTAAGTTGACCAGGTTCTAATCACAACCGCGTTTAAAATTGAAGGAAAAGGAATGTTATAATCATGGTTTGATTAGGCCATTAATCGACCGAACGATAATTTTTGACCAAAATCATGGTTTGAATTGTTTCCAAAACAACAAATGATTAATTTTCGAGTTGAATTCGTTGGTGAGTCTGGGTGTTGACTTCGATCTGTTGACCAGGGAAGAGAGGAAAACAAATGATTAAGTTTATTTGTTTAAAGATATATCACCAATCCTTTAGGTGTTAGATTGTTCGTGTTAGTTTGTCTTAAGGCTTAGCTTTCCTTGGTCACTTGTTCGAACCCGGCCAAGGACAACATTTTTTTAAAATGATTTTTTACCAAATCTTATTTGTTTAAAGTTCCTCTATGTTTGCACAAGGAATTACATCACAAATCTAAAGTATTGCTCAAAATCACCAGCACAAAGATAACCAGCCAATTTGATCGCTAACAATCGCTATGGTGTTTGACTGTCCTCCCAAGAAGATGTAAAAGGCACAATCCTTTTATCCTCAAAGAAATCCAAACTTGAGCTAAAGCTAAGTTATGTGATCCACAAAATGACCTTTAATGCATAGAATGAAAAAGATCCCATTTTCAACAGTTATAACACCAAAATTTCAGGAAAATTTAAGTTTTTGTTGGTAGCAATTTAGGTGAGGCACAAATGATTCATTTTTTTTATTGTAGGGTATAAGATCTTGTACATAAAAGACATCCAAACCAGCTTTCTGCAAAAAGAAGCAGCAAAGTAAACTCGAGAACACCAATATAATAATCCGATTCCGATAGAAACCACGTGAACTTTCTCATAGATGTCCTACAATTCAGGAAGGCAGTGGCGGGTCCACCACTTATGATCATGTGCT
Source organism: Ambrosia x helenae (assembly GCA_030844895.1). Classification (NCBI taxonomy): domain Eukaryota; kingdom Viridiplantae; phylum Streptophyta; class Magnoliopsida; order Asterales; family Asteraceae; genus Ambrosia; species Ambrosia x helenae. Next base: position 16,109,058 of record CM061227.1, on the reverse strand, counting down.
CTGGTTCAACGTCAAGCTTATTCGCATCATCGATATTATATTTACGCTTCTCAGAATATAGTCTATACATGGCAAACTTGTTGGAAAGACGATGGATGGCAAATGGTTGACCTGAAGTTGAAAAACAGCAACAACACAAAGCAGCAACAACAAACTAAGCTATGAACCAAAGACATCAAATCTTCTCCAACTCTACCACCTGATGGACAGCTCTTTGGACCTGCTTATCACCCACAAAAAGCTTATGGTTTTTGTTTCTTAAATTATTCTAGCCATGGAAGGTCGTTTATAGTCGAAAATCACATAATTCCTCATGGACCCTTGAACAAAGCTGTATAAACCCAGCTAATCTGTCAACCCAAAAGCAGCAAAATAAGGATCAAACTTACACCATTGGGCAATCAAAACCCACACCGCATGTGGAAACTAACACGAAACAAACAGGTGATCGCATGTCTCTGGATAATGGCCACAAAAGATACACAGATTCGAAGGCACTGGGATATTTCTTGTGGCTAGACCCACGAGAGTTGGTAAGCGATACTTAACAGCTCTCCACGCCTAAGAAGGTGGACCAAGGCAAGCTTTCAGGTTACTAACAAAAAAAAAACACCTGAGTCATCAAAATCCCAGATCTATCGATCCTTTTCTAGCACATAATCAGCGAAAGACTGCAGCTCACTCAACCCCGGAGGCAACATGCCTTTTCCATTACCATTGCCATTGCAGAACCAAACCAGCACCGTTACGAGTCAGTCGATATTGCTTGCCTTTCCACAGAAAACTAAAAGTCTAGACCTTATTTTACATGTTTAGTTAGTTGAAATTTTGCATATTCAAAACTGGTTGAAAACAATACCATTGGTGTGCCTAAGATATTGTAACAAAAAGTACATTTGAATTGGTTTTCAGTTCAAGCATTTCATCAAACACATGACGTGCACTAGAAAACTATCAGCTTAACACGTTCAATACAGAACTATCCCTTCCAATTAAAGACACTAAACAAACAAACTTATCTCAACTAAATATAAAATCAACACAGGAAACACAACGCAATTGAAGTCTTGATGAAACAGAGAAAAATCAAGCTTCAATTTGTTACAACACAAGTTAAATAATTTATAACTATAGCATAAGAAACCTCACATTTGGGCTTGAAATCTTACCATATGTAGATGAAGGATCTGCAATATAATCATATATCAGTTTATAACGGTCACAATGACTCAATTCAGTTACAGGTAATGTAAAACTCTTCAACAACATAAACTACAATAAGGATTATTAATATAATCATATATCAGTTTCTTCAAGCAATGACAATTGTATTGAGATAAAGAAAACAAACACATTTTTTATATAAAAAAGTTTCCTAATGAACCAGCAGGACCTGATACTGGTTGTTGAGATGGTAGCACACGCATTCGAACCACTATTCGATTTGATTTTGTTGAACTTTTGATACAATCAGCCATTTCTTCATCAGATTTTATTGTTATCCAGTCACCATCTTCATCTAGGTATTTGACCTTATAAGTCTTCTCCCTTAACTCCAACCTCTTACCGATTTCTTTCTCAACATGTACAAAGGTTGCCTGCGCGACAGGGAGATGGAATTTGATAATATCATCTTCATACTCTGCTTTTACAGTCAGCACATTTTTGTTTAGGTTGACAGCTGATGTGTCCTCAATTGCTCCATTATCTTCTTCATTTGTGTTGAATTGAATAATGGACGAATCTTTTTTGTTTCTCTTCTGAAAGTTTGGCCCTGGCCATTCTGGGATACCAAGTGCTTTAAGTTTGCGTTTGAACGTGGATAAAGAAACTACATCACAATATCAAGAAAGAATATTTCTTAGATGTTTTATATATGAAAGTGCAGTAAAAGAAACATTTGGTATTAAAATAGTTAATCAAGTTGTGATTATAACAGTTGATTATCATTAATTACCATTAAGGTTTTTTGCAGCATCTTTCATTGTGTTTCCAAATTGTTTCTCAATGACTTCTCGAGGTAATACTTTTGGAGTTGTCTTACACGTCACCTCGGAATGTGTTATGTAGTCAACAACCACTGATCTTTTTTCTAGAAAAATCTTAACCGTTTTAGTCCCATCGACTTCTGTGTGTATATCTATTCCGTCACCTAGTTCTGCACTAGTTGCATCGCCTTCGATGTGTACATCTAATTCGTTACCTATTTCTACACCAGAAGCAAACTTGAATCCGGGCAAACACCTTTTTAATGTTAAGAGTAGAGTCTCCAAATGGATAAAGTTTGAATTTTTGTTCCACATGAACTCAAACACATAATTATAATCACTAGTGTCATTATTCCTCAAGCATATCGCAAGAGCACTAATTGTGAGAGTAAAAAGACCCCAACGTCTGGCCATATCAAAACAAAGTTTCGATATATAGCGTGATTTATAATCTTGAAGTGTCACAAGAGGAAATTCCTCCGCAATTGCATGGGGAGTTACATCACTAAATCTAAAGTATGGCTCAAAAAGATTATATGCACCATCTTTCATAGTATAAGAACAACCAGTCAATTTGATTGCTAACAATTGCTTTGGTTGAGTGTCCTCCAAAGAAGATGGCAAGAATACACGACTGTTATCCTCATAAGGGATCCAAACTTGAGCTAGAGCTAACTTATGTGATTTACCAACAACCTTTAATGCCTCTTCAATCTCCTCCTTAACGACTTTGAGACCATTTATAGTCTGTTTTAGAATTATAAACATCAAATTTCTAACAGTAGGACAAATAATTAAAAAGATCATTACTTTCAACTGTTGGAAAACACAAATTTACAGGAAGATATAAGTTATTGTTGGTAGCAAATTTCAGTTGAAGCAGAAAAATAATCACATTTTACTATTATTTTGGAAGCCTTACTGTGTATGGTATAAGATGTTGTACATAAAACACATCCAGACAAGCTTCCTGCAAATAGAAGTAGCTGTGAGATTTGAATAGAGAGAATTGTATAAACTTGATATATTACTAATGAAATCATCCAAATACAAATGATAGGGGTTGGCCCTATTTATACATAATGAAAGGGTGTGATGCCCTTTGATGAACCGACATGATGGTTCACTAAATAACTATCATATAACAAACTAATATAAAACTTAGGATATACACTAATAACACATACTTAGGATAATATCAAATATTATGTCCAACATTCTCCCCCTTAATTTTGATTTATCCTTTCTTGCTTCAGAGTAGGGTTGGATCTTCTTCTTCATGAACGAGAAGGGATACTTGCTCGTTTTTATCTTTCTTGTCTTTCCATTTTGTGCATTCATACGATAAGTGACCATAGTTGCCACATTCGAAGCATCTGAATTTGCTTTTGTCTTTGTATCCTTGACTCATATTTCTCTCATACTCTTTCCTTTCTTCGCTAAAGTTTCTTCCTTGTCCGTTGTTAAAGGTTCTTCCACGACCTCTACCACGATTATGATTACCACGTCCTCTACCATAGTGCATACTTCCAGAATGATAATTACTTGAGGTTGCCATTAGGAGTTTCGTTTGATGATTTTTCCTCTGATTCATCTTGACTTTTGAGGCGTTCTTCAAATGCTGTTATTCTCCCCACTGCTTCTTCAAATGGCATTGTGTCTATCTCTGAATATTGCTCAATAGTTGCTACAATAGGTAGGAACTTCTTCGGAACTGAGTTGAGTAGTTTTCTCACTATTGCTTTATCTTTAAGAGTTGTGCCAAGGCTTTTGAATTTGGCTCTTATATTGGCTAACTTGCTTGCAAAGTCACTTACTGGTTCATTTTCTTTCATCTTTAGAGTTTCTAACTCACTTCTCAATGTTTGTAGTCGTGCTTTCTGAACCATATCTGCTCCAAGGTATCTGACTTTGATTGATTCCCAAACGTCTTTTGCATTTTGACATTGTGCTACTTGCATTAAGATATCTTCTGGTAATGTTTGGAGAATCATTGCTTTCGTAGTATTTACTTTCTTTTCATCTGCTGCTTCTGCTCCTTCTTTCGCGTCAATTGTTTCCCAAAGACCATAAGCCTTTAAGATTGTTTCCATTAATAGTGCCCACGAGGTGTAATTTGTCTCTGTCAATTTTGGGCATTGTAGTGATACATTTCCTTGCTCACGAGATGATATTGAACTGCTAGACGCGTTTTTGTCTTCTTTCCCTGCCATGCTTTCTTGCTTTACTTTCTTCGACTTTTTCTTTCCAATCTTGCTTTCTTGCTAACTTTCTGACTTGCTAAACTCTCTTGCTTGCTTACTTTGAAGCAAAGGTTTTCTTTCTTGATTTGCCACACAGGTCGAATTTTGCCACGAAGGTCTAACTTGCCACGAAGGACTAACTTGCCACGAAGGACTAACTTGCCACAAAGGTCTAACTTGCCACAAAGGTCTAACTTGCCACGAAGGACTAACTTGCCACAAAGGTCTAACTTGCCACGAAGGACTAACTTGCCACAAAGGTCTAACTTTTCTTGCTATACTCAACGAGTCACGAAGTGTCTCGGAGTCACTTGCTATTTTTTCTCAACGAACCAAGATGGATTCGGGGTATCTTACTATACGAATCGGTGTGATTCGATTTTTTTGACTTTCTATTGTATAACTTTCAAAAAATTATACTTTTCCTTTTTATAAAAAATTGATTTTTTTTTCAACACTGTCGGTTGCTTTTCCTTTCTTTTGATAAAAGTACTAATATTTGACTTTTGAAAAGTCAAAATATTCCTACTAAACTTTCTGCCCACTACGACTTCTTTAAAAAATGTGTTTGACTTTTTGAAAGTCAAAACTTTCTTACGAAAGTTTTCTAAACACAGAAAAATCGCGCCTTCTTTCTTTTCTTTCTACCCTTCTAATTTGAAAACAACTAGTTCTTCTCTTTAATGTTTTAATAGTATTGATTTGAAAAACTTTCTTGATCAAATCACGTCAATACTATCTTCCTTTTGATCGAATACCATTCTTACAAAACTTAATTTGCTTTCAGGTTTTTTTGAAATATTAATCCACAGATTGGTTTAAGAAACCTTTTATGAAATCAAATCGGTTTGAGTGTTTGCGTTCGGATTAAAGATGTTTAACAGAAACTATTTTGGATCCTTTTGTCTGAAAAAACTTTTGGCGGGAAAAAAAACTTTGGTTCCAAAACAGGGGATAAACAAAATGGTTTGATTTCTATGATTGGATTAAGATTATTGTATTCGATTCGTTCTTAAACAATAAAGGGATGAGATATAACCGTATGTTCACGTTAGAACGTGTTTAATCTTCCTTCTCTGATTCGCCGGTGATATGCCGGAATCTTTTGTTTTCGCCGGATTCCACTTCCGGTTTGTTTCTTTCTTCAATTAACGGTTATAATCTTCAAAAACTGATCTTTCTTATCGTCTGGATTGGAGAATTCTTTCTGTGAATCGTTATTAAACGATTATGTAACGGTCTCTGTTTTTTCTGAAAAACAGGGGATGATAACTTCTGATGTGTCTCTCTTCTTTCACTGTGATGGATCGATGTGAACCAGGGCTCTGATGCCAAATGTGAGATTTGAATAGAGAGAATTGTATAAACTTGATATATTACTAATGAAATCATCCAAATACAAATGATAGGGGTTGGCCCTATGTATACATAATGAAAGGGTGTGATGCCCTTTGATGAACCGACATGATGGTTCACTAAATAACTATCATATAACAAACTAATATAAAACTTAAGATATACACTAATAACACATACTTAGGATAATATCAAATATTATGTCCAACAGTAGCAAACGATATTAAAGGAGTTTAGAAAATATCATATGGATTGAACTATAGGTTTTAATAAAATAAAAGTATTGGAAAGGTAATTCAGCTTTTATATGGATTTGTAGAATATTCTCACAAACACGTACCTTTATTGCCTTAACCACATCATAAATAAAATTCGCCAAATAGCAATCTTCAGTGTGAAAAGTAAACTCGAGAACACCAATACAGTTGGTTTGAGAAGGCAAACAAATAGGAATCATAACAGAAAAGTTCAATCTCCCATAATAATCCAACTCCGATAGAAACCCCGGCAGTTTACTCATAGATGTCCGACAATTGAGGAAAGCAGTGGCGGGTCCACCACTTTTTATCATCTGATCCGGTTCAATGCGAGGCTTATTCGTATCATCGATATTATATTTATACTTTTCAGAATTTAGTCTATACTTTGCCAACTTCTTGGAAAGAGAACGGACGGCAAATGGTTGAGCAGAAGTTGAAAGTAGGCGTCTGCCCCCGATTGTTACAGGTGCCCAGAACTGACCCAAGATATTCCACACATGAAAACGAGTATTAGAAAGTGCAGATATGATCTTGTTATGAATATTGGTTGGAGTACCGACATCAGCTGCGTAATTTACAGTATTAGTTATATATATGTTTTAGAAAAAAATGCAGATTTCAGTACTCATATTACCAATTAAAAAGGAAAAGAGAAGGCAGCAACTCACCTGAAGATGAATTATTTTCACTTCCTTCATATTCGCTCCAAAATACCATGGACTAGAAAAGAATTCAGGTTTCTTGTGATGAAGAGAGATTGGAGAAAAGTTTTCAAGGAATTCCGAGAGCTTTATTTCATCGAGTTCTGATTCTGATTCATCTAATCCTAATTCTGATTGAGAACTCATATCTCAATAGTTGACTTTGTTGACTCACAATCAGCAAATGAAGTACAGCCTGTCTAATATAGACTACTTTAACATAAGATTGCAGAAACATCCCTCATCTATTGTTAAATTGCACTTTTCTCTCTGTTATGATAGATATAAAGTCCAAGTATAATACTAAAAAATATATTTAAATCTGATGTAAGTAATACCAACATAAATGGGTTTTGAAATGTTGTCTATTAAACTACGCAAAATGGATGGTTTTACAAAATATGGTATTTGTATGTCAAATTTTCGTTTTCTTATTTCTGGTTACATTTTCCTATAGAGGTTATGTCTGATTACATGCAATTTAACATAAGTGTATTTGATGATGTGGTCTATTATTTCTTTATACTCTATACTATTACAAGACCTTAAAATAGGAATCCAGTTACACATTAAGAATTAAGAGAGTATTTATAATTATGAAATAAAATTTAAATTTGGATGAAAACATAGCAAGATTTATTTCCACAAACATTCAATGTAGCTTTTTCAAACTTTTGTTCTTAGACTATCCGGAGTGGTGGGGGAAGAGGAGGATGAAGCGCCATGTGCCACTTGTGGGACCCTTGTGTGTGTGGGGGGGGGGGGGGGAATTGTGGGGAGTGGAAGGGGGGGAAGAAAATAATATTATATTGTGTTAAAAAAAAAAAAAATCCTGACCAATCATGAAGCGCCACGTGTCCCAAAGGTTTGCCCCACGCCGGTGACTTGCCCCCCCCCCCCCTTTCCCGCCCCTCTCCCGCCCCCACTTCGGACAGCCTTAGTCTTACCCCAAATTTACCCCATGCCTCGAATCTTGAACCTTGAAACACAGACCCAAGAGTATTTAATGATAAACTAGTGGATTAAGGTGAGGTTTCACCTCACAGGAAGACAAATACAAAAAGACAGATTAGTTAATGTTGCTAAGGACGATGTGTTTTAATATATAAGGTAACTAGTTTTTATCCCAGGAACGCCTCGGGTTGAAATATCTAATATGACAACATAATTAATGACTTGCCAGTATATGATGATTATTATTATTATTATTATTATTATTATTATTTATTTATTTTAAACAAATCTCTGTCATAAGTTATCATATTCAAATATAAAAAAAAAAACAAATCTCTGCGCCGGGGTATAAATCTAGTGCCATTACAAAATATTATATAATGTCACATGAATGCGGAAGTTTGTAATCGATCATTCTAAAAATAACTAACATGAAATAAGGAAAAAAAAGTTATTTATTGAAATATCGAAGGCATGAGTTTACGGGTTATGTGATACGTTAAAAAAAATCATGGGTATATGATCGGGTATATAGTTCGAGTATTTGGGTATGTGGTTTTGGGTAATTGGGTCGGGTATCACCTAATCCCAGGCCCGACCCAAACCCACAATTTTTTTTAAACTAATTCCAAACCTGACACAATACCTGTCGGATTACAAAAAATAGTCTTTTTTTTTCTCCGTTTTTTATATAGCACTATGGCACTATGAGATGAAACATGAGAGAAAATAATAAAGGTTTAATATTTAAATTTAGTAGATTATGTATTTAATAGATTAGGTTAAACCATATTTATTTCTTTTTTTTTAATTGGTCTAGAGTTGTCACATCATATCCTATGTGACATCTCTCAAAGGAGAGATTGAGGGTTGAGGCTTAATGTCACCTCAACAATATTCAATTCTTTTATTATAAGTTATATATTCTATTGTTTTTTAATAATCAATATTCATATCTATATCTATATCTATAATAAAAATAAAATGATTGGGGTGGGAACACATATCACTTGATGAAACCATTTCCACCCTCGAATTCCTGCTAAAAATTTTAGCTTATAGATAATCCAATTACCCCAATATTAATTATTTTATAATCTTTTTATTTATTATTACTTTACTATATAATAAATAAAAATCTTATGATTATCTAAATTCTTTGTCATATGAAATAATATTATTAAATCATCTCACGTTTATCTCTTATTTATTTTCTTAACTCATTCTTTTTATGTTTCCGTTTATTAAAAACCATTAATTAATATTTTATTGGTTCAACCTCGTGTAATATTACATTTTATAGCCTAATAATAAATAAAAAAAATGTTGCAACCCGCGTGATACACAAGTTTCTAATGAATTGTTTACACTAAATGAAAATGTAAATGATAGTTTTGTTTTCAGTCAAAGCAGAATAGATCAAAACCAGTTGTTTCTAAAAACACTACACCTTTAAAACCACCGTCTTCATCACGCCCTGCAATGGTTTCTTCTACCTCTGCTCCTCATCCAAACGTACATTCTCTCTTTAATATACATTTTTATTCTTATTCACATGATTAAAATTGTTTCTTTCTCATATTATAGTAAATTAATTTTTATGCTACATCATAAGACACAATTTGTCACTTCATATTATATTTGTATATACCAAAAAGCTCTTGGGATATAACCTTGTTATACCTATATATAATACTTATATTATAAAGCATTTCAATTACAAATCCACTTACACACTTCACGCGATATCAAGACAGTATTTGAATGATGAATTGCAAAACTTTATTTCTTTTTACGACTAATATTTTTGTCACTCGTGAAATTTAAACCATTACTCATCTGAAATGGCAAAATCTTATCCAATACCTTAATATCACTGGGATAAAGGCTCTTCGGTTTTAGAAAACTTTATTTACTATTGATGTAAGATATTTGATGAAATAAATTAAAATATTGAATAAAAAATTGAACTTTTAACAAAACTTTATTCAACTACTAATGTAAGATATTTTTTACTTTTTTTATCATGTTTCAGTAAAATGATAAATCTCTCTATTTTATTATCATGGTTTTCATTAAAAAAAAACATAGCAATTTTGACTTTTGTTCAGTCTTACCCCCCAAGTGCACCTTGAACCTTAGACCTTGGACGTTGGACCTTAAACCATGTTATCCGTGCAGGCTAATTTTAATCATGTAAGGTTGAAACATATAAAGATTCTTTTGACCACTTTCAACTTCTAAGAGTATTTGATCATAAAAAAAGTAAATGATAAACGAATATATATATATATATATATATATATATATATATATATATATAGGGGAAAGTTAATTTGAGAATACCTATATTTCGTGCGAACCGTGAGAATGACATATAAAACCATTCAAATTTAAAATTTCTTTTTACACTTGTCTTTATTACTAAAATACAATCTCAAAAACACAATTTACGGTTAAAAATTCAAACGTATACGAAAATAATTTGTATTTACACATGTGTAAATTTACTGTTTATACATGTGTAAACTGTTTCATTTACACATGTGTAAAAAGTTAATTTGAAAGTGTTTTTGCAAAAAAAAAAAGATGAATTATGTAGAAAGAAAATTCATTTATTAATGTTGTATTTTGATTATAATGAGGTTTGTATTAAAAAAAAATGATTTTGATTGATTTTTTTACTTGTTCTCACGGTTCTCACAATATTTAGCGTTCTCAAGATAACCATCCCCTATATATATATATATATATATAGTGGAAGTATAGGGAGGAAACCCTCCCAAATGAAAAAACTCTAGAAAACCTAACACTTGGACCATATTAATCCACCTCACCAAATAATATTTGAATCATAAAGGATACAATTGTCATTTCACTTCCCCCCCTCCTTTTTTTCAAATTTTGAGTTTTTACCCCATATATAAAGACACACATTTCATTCTCTCTCATCCTCTCACCCTCTGCACCATACTCCAAAACCCTAAAACCCAATTCAAACAACAAACCACCTCCCACCATATACACCACCATCGACCACCCTAACCACCACCGTCTACCACCACCATCATCGCCTAACCAATACACACCACCACCTCATTATCATCTGAAAACAACACAACCATTATTGTCATCATCTCGAACAACAATCCACCACAGAACAACCACAACCACCAGCACCGTCAAACAAGAACAAGAACAGCAAAGCACCACAGAACAACCATAACCACCGTCACTGTCACTGTCACCATCGAACAAGAACATCTAGAAAAGCACTGTTATATCTCTTTTCGATGACGTTTGCAGATGATATTGAGATATCTACGTCTATGTCTCTACCCGGTGGAGGTGGTGTGGTGCTGGTTATTACGTGGTGGAGCTGTGGATATGATGGTTTTTAATTTTGTTTTATTATTTTCCCCCAAATCTTATTAATACTAGATGTCAATCTACAAACCTGATTTGGGAACTAATCGATCATGATAGTGACTAGTGACTGAGTGGTTCATAATTATTATTCTTTTCTTCTTTTTTGTTTTGTTTTGTTGGGAGCAGTTGTTTGTTTTCTGAACCTGGTTTGGTTACATACGGTTGTAATGCAGATGCCAAACTCTGTGATGCATCAAAGGATCAGGTGGGTTTTTGTAACGACCCAGGCTGTCGGAGCCGAGTCGTCGGGTCGGGTTATCGGAGCTACGCAGCGGAATTCAGGATAATAACAGTCTTTAGTCTTCCAGGATCCACGTCATCATATCTGTTGGGTTACCTGAACACATGCCAAAAATAGTTTCTGTCAACATAAAGTTGGTGAGGTCGTGTTTTTTATAAAGCGAATGGCCAGTTCGTTTATTGATAATTCTTTTATAAACATGCTTTACAGTTATAATTCTGAGGGGAAAATATATTCTATTATACCAATTCGATTATATGTCAATTCTAATATATTATTCCGGTTATATTCTATTAGTTGTCATTCCTATCGATGGTACCACTTTGTTTGTGGTAAATATAATTATTCCTACCCTCTACTCGGGTAAGACTGGTTCTTGTCCTCTACTTGGACAAGAAAGGAAATGGCGATATACCGGTCAGTACTGTCCTTGTCGTTTCTATTATCCCCTTTTCTATTTATATTTCTTTTATTATATAAATTCTATTATATAAAGCATTATTATGTTTTTTTTATAAATGACATGTATTCCCCCGAAAACGCTTAATAAAACAGTAAAAGTGGGGACTTCACGATACTCACAGGTTTGCGTTATATCTTCTGCTTAAACTTCTTATTATAATTATATGTCATATATATATATATATATATTGATACGTTTTACGCGTGGGACTTGTTAGATTGTAATACTTAGGATATATATCATATATACATTTTATACATATAGAATTCGGTATATATTAGATAGTCCTAAACCCGGGGTTTATTATTGACACGACACGGACATCCTAAATCTAGCTGGCCATTACAGCTTGGCACTCGTAGCTAATAAAGCTGGCCATTACAGCTTGGCACACGAACCCAAAGAACTCTAGACACGAACTTACCCGGATGATGGTTCGGCAGAGCATATTATTATTAACCCGAGTCTAGTATATCGTTTTATATATCGAATCGTATATATATAAACATATATATTTTATATATGTTTATTATTCTTTTATTATTATTATCAAGTCCGTACGTTCCCGTATTATATATATATATATATATATATATATATATTCGTATAATTCTAATAATATTCCTCGTCTAGCTATTGGACCGGGTTCTATTCCGGGTGTTGACCGAGTCACTGAGTCGACTCGATATCGGACTCATAATCTCCTAGTCGGTTATCGGTACCTCGCAATCAAATATAATCAACAATTAACACAATAATAGTAGATTATAAGATTGTGACCACTTTATCAAATAGATGGGTACTTACCGGAGGAGTGACCGGAGATTAACCAGAATACATATCGGGGACCAAATCAGTCACCCGATTAATAGACATGATACCCCACACACATAACTTATGGTGATAGGGTAATCAGATGTTTTAACAAAAGGCTTTATCAGGTATAGATTAGGACTCGAAAGATTACAAGGCTCGATCAGAAAGTTAATTACATATAACAGTCACCAATTTCGGTGACTGTTCCGGTGATTCTCCACGTTGGACCATCAAAACAGAGGAACGGGTTATAGGTTCAGTTTTGGGTGACTAGATGGTTACTGGGTACGATTCGTAACATAAACCAAAGGAAATATTATCGGGTGACATCGGACATAATCAGAATCTTGACCGGAAACTAACCGGACCATCAAACAAACAGAGGAGAACATGGTTTATTCGTGGGTTGTTATAATCAGTTTACAGGAGCCCGATGACAGTCACCATAGCTTGGTGACTGTCCGGTTATGATAACAGAGAGGCGAAGACACAGAGATGGTGACTGATTAAAAGAATCATAGAAGAAAGGGTTGTGGTTCGCTGGTGGTTGCCGGCTATTATCGGAACAGAAACAGAGGGTGTGACAATTAAAAGGGTGGCCGGATAAGGGGGATGGTTTGCCAGAGGGAAGGAGGTGGCAGCGGCCACCGGTGAAGGTGGTGACCGGCGGTGATTGATCTGATCTGGAAGGAGCTCTCATCTCACACACACATACTGTGTGTTCTCCTCGTGAGTATGCAGACAAGGAAGGAGGCAAGCAAGGTTTTAAGAGAAGGTATAAAACAAGGGGTGTTTGGCAACGAGGATAATAACTGAAACTCGGGTGTTTGGTAACGGTTATTAGGCTGCACAAGGGTGTTTAGCTGTAATTCTAAATACCGAATAGGTAGCGTTTGGCCACGATAATTTAAATTAAATAATTATAATTTAAATAATAGGATAGTCGGGTATGACCCGACCCTTTAACGAGACCCGTAACACCTCGAGGTGTTACAGTTTTGGTGTTGGGCTGCTGAAATGGGCTTGTTAGTGGGTCAGATTGTGGGCTCAGGGGTGGCAGACTTGGGTTTTGCTTGGTGTAGAGTTGGTTTGTTGATGTTGGCTTGAAATCTTTTGGTTATAAAATCTATTCAGAGAAACAAGAAGAAGATTAGGAGTTAGAAGCTCTATTAAGGTTTCTTCTAGTCCATTTGGATAATATAAATCAATTGATATGGTGGAGGTTTCTTCTAGTCCATTTGGATAATATAAATCAATTGATATGGCGGCTCCACCAGCTAGGGCTCGAGCGGATTACGATTACCTCATCAAGCTCCTTTTAATTGGAGACAATGGTATGGAATTTGGTTATTGTCTAAATTTTTAATTCATCAATGATTAAGTCTCCGTGATTCATGTAGATGACATTTCTGTTGGTTGATTTAAATTTATAGAGGTCTGTCAAGTTTTGATTGTGATTTGGGTTAATTTACGGAATCATTATTATTATTATTTCGTTAAAAGAATAATAAATTAGTTTTAAATCCATCAAAATCCTACACTTTCAAATCGTAACTGACAAAAACAAAAGGTGTATAATTGTTTATTTACTTTTTATTACACTATCAAGTTTCATTAAATATAAAACAAGGTTCATGTTTTTATTAATGTCTTTTGCTTTATTAATTTTATTCCACCAAAAAATAACTTATTGTTGAATTTTTTTTCCTTTTAATGTATGCTAGTTTACTCAACATAATAAATAATATTATACATGTTTATTCCTTATTTATTTAGAGTTAATTGTTTGAAAGAGACCAACTAACATGTGTTAGGGTTCATATGACATAGGTTTTTTCAGTAAAACATATGTTAGTATACGCCCCAACACATGTTAGTGATGTCCCATTATGTGTTTGAGGATCCCAACTAACATGCATATTTGTTCCAGTGTTGGTTTTCATGAGTAGGCTATAGGAAGAAGGCGGTGTTGGTGATGTGGTTGTTGTAAGTGATGTTTTTTATAAAGATTATGAATTTTTAATCTTTTGATGAATGGGGTGTTTAAATTGAGTATGATACACTTGGCACTGCAGATTTGTTGTTGTTTATACACATATTAGTGTTGCTAACACATGCTAGTATATGCCTAACTAACAGGTGTTTAGGGTTCATATGACATACGTTAGTATATGCCCAACTAAGCCATTGGGGTTGGTGGCCCAATGGTAGAAGCAAAGCTTCTAGGAACACCTAAAAGGGAGGTCATGGGTTCAAGTCCCACAAGGAGAAGAAATTTGTCGTTCAAAAAAAAGTATATGCCCAACTAACATGTGTTAGGATTCATATGACATACGTTATTTTAGTAAAACATATGTTTAGAATACACTACACATGTCAGTGATGTCTCATTATGTGTTTTGGAGAGCCCAACTAACACGTGTTATCATTTTTTGTAGGTGAAGAGATGTTTTGTGTTAAAGATGAAGATTGGTATTAAGAATGAAGCATAACTAGATCTTTTTTATGTTGTTATGTTAGTTTTTTTTTGTTTTTTTGTCATTCACAAATAATTATGTTTGTATTAAACGTTTTTAAATACATTTTTAGCGTTGATTGTATTGATTATTTTTATCAGTTCTTAAATAAATATACATTTTTTAAGTGTTCTTTTTATTTTGTTCTTTTAGTATATGCCTGTTAACACATGTTAGCGATGCCTCACATGAGGTTAGAATTTTGTATCACAATACTAATGTACGTTAATATTCGTGCTGGAAAAGTGTCATCAAGTAGGAGAGAGGTGACTTGACAAGTGTCAAATCAACCTTTTTAAACCTAGGATACAGAAAATTAAATTAAAAAAATTAATGTAAGATTACCTTAATGCCCTTAATTCTATTTTTTATTAAGGTGGTCCACTTGCTTTTTGATTATTATATACAAATAATCATGGACCATTGATCAAACTTGATCAATGGTCACTAGAGGGTTTGCAGGGTTTTTCCATTAGATAGGGTTTACATATTATCCACCTTATTCAATCATCGAGATTGAACAAGTCAATTCAATCAAATCAGTTTTAATAATAATATTGCAACAATTAAGTTCTTTTATTGATATTGAAAATTGGAAATATATAGAAAACCCATTCCATATAGTAATAGTAAATAAATGAAGAAGCCAGAAAGTTATCCAAAATTTTTTAACATGGAATAAATTTGTTTCAACACTTCATTAATTTGAACTAAAAATCTTATATCTGGCCTTCCCGATAAACATAAAAAATTTTCATTGTTGTAAAGGTCGATGGGGAAAAGAAGACTCCCCATCACCAAAATTTGAGCGAAAATAGAAAAAAATAAAAAATTTTGTCTTTTTTCTTTCTTATTTTTTATTTGTTTATTTTTTAGAATTCAGAAAACAGAAGAATTCTTTTATAAATATAAAATGAAGGCATATATATATATATATATATATATATATATAAAGGTCCATCAAGCTAGTGATAAGAGATACACCAAACCGTAAAAAAAAACACAAAATAAAATTACAGCCTATCTATGATATCAAAATGAAGCCACTTTTCCCATATCAGAACCTCCAACTTCGACCGATTGGCAACCCAAAAGTAAGCATCTTCTTTTTTTATATAATCTATATGTATAATAAAATGATTGCGGTGGGAACATATGTCACTTGGTAAGACCATCTTCATTCTTGAATTCCTGTAAGAAAGTTTATGTTATATATAACCCATTTAACCCAATATTAATTATTTTATAATCTTTATCTTTATTATTACTTTACTATATAATAAATAAAGAGTAAATATCAAATACAAATGAGTTTAACCTACTAAACAGTTGTTAACCTAACAGATGTTATATTTGTGATGATGTATCAAAGTTATACTTTAATAAAAACATTTTCTTATTTAATCATACTGCAGAGCTTTCCATAATTAGTTATCATACATTTAGTGTTCCACCTCTTGTATCAACAAATGTTTGCTAACTGTTGTTTCTTTGAGACTATTTAAGAGTGTCTAACAGATGTTATCTACTTAATAAAACATCAATGTTTAAAACATCTACATCAATGTTTAAAACATCTCAACTCTAATTAATTTGATAATATTGACTTTGTTTGACTATTTGGAAACAAAACACTAAGGGTATGTTTGGTATGGGGTAATGGAATGGATGAGGGAATGGAATGGAGAAGGTAATGGAATGGACAAGGGAATGAAATGGATGATTACCATTCCATGGTCTTGTTTGGTTACACGTAAGAATGGAATGAATCATTACTTTGTATTGTTTGGTATGAAGGAAAAGACAAAGGAATAAAATCAACGGTGGTGAGTGGTGGTGATGGGTGTTGGCAACGGGTGCCAGCGACGGTGGTTAGTGGTGGTAGAGGTGGTGGTGATCGGTGGCGGCGGGTCGCGACAAGGAGTGACGACGACAATGAGTGGTGGCGGCGACGGTTGGCGGTGGTGGTGACGGTGGTTGTCGGTGGGTGGCGATGGTTGGCAACGGACAATGTCGGTGTTGGCGGTCGGTGCGTGTGGCAGGTGGTGGAGGTGGCGGTGGTGGTGGTGGTCGGTGATGGCGGTAGTCGGTTTGGTCGGTGACGGAGAGTGGCGGCGATGGTCGGTGGGTGGCGACGGTTGGTGGTGGTTGGCGATGGCGGTGGTCGGTGGTGGTGGTGGCGATGGGCGCTAGTGGTAGAGGTGGGTGGTGGTGGTGGTCAGTAGTGATGGAGGGTGACAAAGGGAATGGAATGGAAAAAAAACAGAGGGGTTAGATGGAATGAATATGGGTTTTTATAAGGAATGGAATGGAGGAGGTAATGGATGATTCCATTACCTTGACCAACCAAACACCTTTTTTTTTCATTCCATCGTAATGCTCCATTCCATTCCGCCTCTCATTCCTGCGTACCAAACGCTACCTAAACGTTTTATACGCCAACTAATGATAATATTCATAATAAGCAAAATAATACCAAAGACATACATATATAATCATAAACCTGATATATTTGAGAAGAAAACGAATAGATAACAGAAAGCTAATTCAACATTTCAAATACTACCAATCAAGTCCAAAAGTCATGACTTGAAATTAAGTACCATCTTACATGATGTTAATTATGTTCTCTTAAAACTGACATACAGATGTTTCAAGTTCAAACATTCAAAAAAGTAAGTGTTTTCTACTAAACTTTCATAAAACATGTTACTTCACAACCACCTAACTTTTGTTCTTAGATAATCTATTCCGGGTTCTTTTGCAGGTAGAGGATAGCTCACCAACATTTAAGATATCAACATTTTCAACACTTCTTTTTCCATTGGGGCTTGTATCAGAATCCTTTAAAGCTCCAACGACGGAAGAGTCGGCGGTAACAGACACAACATCCTTGAAACAAATCACAAAAAAACTAATGAACTGTTAAAATCAAGAAAACGAACTATGTCAACAGCTTAAAGCACTTGCAAAAATACATACTCGCCTTTGACAAGACTTGGCAACCCCCCTGCAAAGATTCGGAAAGGTTAACACACTTGAATTCAGCATCTCCCTGACTGACCTAAGAAGTGCTCATACACAAAAAAAAAAGAAAATATAACAGTCAACTTCACAATCTTTGGAAGCACAACTAAAAAATAAATGCATATTACAAATGAAATTAATTAAATACCTCTCCAGCATTATCATCTCCATTATCATTGGTCACAACCAACTCAACAATTATGACGGGATCATCACATATTTTCTAGACAGTGTACACATGGTAGTCATTTTTGAGATTGTATTCAGAAACATCAATCTTGAAAGCAAGCACCTTATCAACCAACCGAAATAATTCGTGAGGAAAACCTTCACTATCATCCAGCTTCAACTGTCTTTCTCTTATATCACTTGCAGATGAACCAACGATGCTCGACACGTCTCTATCAAACAACACAAACGGTACACTACCACTCTCATCCTGAACCATCACTTGTACCTTGAACCTGAAATAGATAACTTACAATAAGTTGAATGAAATCATATGAAACTTGAACAAAGTGTAAATGAACATTTTTCCTTACTTTGGTGTGATGAATGTACATTCACACTCGCATTTAGGACAAACCAAAGCAGTAACTGGCAAATTCAGAAATTCTTTAGAAAGTTTTTCAGCATGTTGTAAATACTCTGATTTAGTTAGCACCTTTCTGAAATATTTCCGATACGCAACATAAAACTAACCAAAGCCTTCCTGCACAATTTTTATAGTTGCAACCACGACACAAGAAATTGCCTGCAATACAACAATATATTCAACATTGTTTTCATTTAGATATAAAAAACAAAATAGATGTAACAAACTCAATGAAGAAATATGAAAGCTATGTAAAAAATATTGAAACCCTGTCTATCTTGCTAAGCTCGTCAGCGTGATTCTTTTGCGCTCCAATAATGAATTCTTGATGCAATGGGTAAACAGACGGGGAGAAAGTAGTGTTTGAGAAGTACAACCAAATTCTTGTGGTTGTTTCAATAGAAGACTAAAAAAAAGTACAAAGAATTAGTATCCAAAATTACCTACAACTCTAAAAAAAAATGTCAAATATAAACATAAATGCAGCCGTTCTTATAACATTTTACATCCTCCTTAGCTGGTTAACTTTATCAATTTCTTCATTGAGAAAGAGCCGAGTTCCATACTTGTCGCTTTGTACTGTCAATTGTTCTAAATATAACAATATACACACATTTAGTGACTTCATTTAAGATTAACTGTTACTTTATAAAACCATAAATCTAACAGAAATTACCTTTCCAGTCCTTAACCTTCCCATGTCGTATAATAGCCATCACATGCTCATTAGCCGTGTTATTAGAAATGAAGTTCTTAAACTGTAGTGCATAATCGTTCCACATGGTACATCGTAAAATGGTACCTCTAAATGCAAACAATAAATTTATGCAACATTTATTACATCACTAAATGATGTAGACCTCCAAAATAATACAGTCACTTGAGGAGTATATTCGTGATTTCATTTATTACACCACTTCATTAATTATTGCCATTTATTATACATATGATTGTAGTGTATTAACTTTTGAAAACATAAGAATAAAAAAAATCTATATAACAATATAAAGCAATGTTTACTCCAAATCTTGAAGATTAAAGTTCATTCGTTTGGTTTCTTTTGGAGGTTGTCCAAACACATCCAAACCCCCACACCAAATCACACTACCAGCAACATCTATAATAAAAATAAAAAATACAACTCTATCAAACATCTATACAAATAAAGCACAAAAAATTTCTTCACCCGTGAAGTTCACGGGTCTCTAACCTAGTAAAGAATAATAGACAAACTAACAGTCAGTAGTTCATTTGCTTCTCCTTTTAGAATATCATTAAAAGGAATGAACCTGAAACCATACTCAACACCTTCCCACCCATCAACATGGTTGACAGTACTACAACGATAAAAATTGATTTTAAAATCATGTGCAACAACACTGTAGGGGTCCTTGTTTTCACCAACCCCGAATTTAGACAGAACAACAACATCATCCTCGTGAAGTTGACTGTTAAAAACTTGTACCAAATAACCCTTAATGCAGGCCTGAATCTTATCACCCTAAAAATAACCATAAACAAAACATCAAGATGAGTCACAGCAACTTTCATAACATATACATATAACCATATGATGAAGATAAGAGAACATCATTAACCTCAAACAAAATATATAAACATAAAAAAAATCACAGTTATGACATCACATTCTCATCGACCAATATCAGCTCCATTTTAAAATTTTGATTCCATTTTCGTATGACTCGTCCCTTCATATACCACATATCTTTGGCTGGGTTGAGATCACAAATATAACTAAGATTATTGTTCTCAGCGTCCATTGACATGCCTTTAAAGAATTTATCTGGATGAGAGGATAGTTAGAAGAAACTCTGTAGAAGTTTAAAAAGTGATTTTATAAATGGTTGTATTAGTTATGTACTTATGTGGTTATACTTATAAAGGAAGCTTAGTTATTATGATTACACCTGCAGCATACTTAATGAAACACACTTCCCTATGTTAACTTAAAACTTTCCCACTTAAAAGTTCAAAACTTAGGCGACTTAACAACTACCAACAGATGTGTATAACATCTTCTTGTTAAGAGGGAAGCTCAATTATTGGTCTGAACATCTGTTCGCTAATCGAGATCAACAAAACAGATGTGCTGACCTCAGCAGTGTTACATTAATGAATGGCCCACATATTTTTCTGAATATTTTAAACAGATTAATGACATCATTATTCACATCATACATTCATTATTGACTCACCTCTATGATTGACACGTCAGCTTTCTTATGTCACTCACGACTTTCCTGTTATAGTAAGTATAGATACTACTACTATAGTTGGGCATATATTAGGCCCAACTGAAAACCAAATCCTCATTGAAGAAACATTCAACCATCTATCCAATATTCCAATCCATATTCTATGTTAGAGCCTTAAGGGTTAAAAAACGGGTTTATTACAATACTCGGAAAAAAAAAACCCGCCACGTATCAAAAATTGGTTTCTACGTTGTTTATTGGTTCCATACCCTATGATTTAAAACGCTTCCAACCTGGTTATAGCTGGCCCGAACCGATCAAAATCCGGAAATGAACCGGACCCGAAAAAATTCAATCACTTATTTTAAACCCAGGTTCCATACCAAAACCGGTTATCACAATACTCGGTCTTTTACCTACCCTCTTGACTCTACCCATAACCGGTTCTATACCCGGAAGCAGTTTTGAAAACACATGATTTGTGCATCTCAAGTCAATATTTCATAGTTCTATGCTTATTTCAATTATAATACATTAAAATAATACAAAACATTTTTGTTAACGACAAACAAACTTTATTCATCACCAAATTATACAATACATTATACAAGTAAGACAATAACACAATGTAGGACACCCAATATATTTTCTACCCCATGTCCTATAAACACCAAGATCCGAAACCTTCTAAATTCCCCACCACCTACATCATCTTATCCCCTTTACTCTTGACTTAGGCTTCTCTTACGCCTGGACCACTTTCTAGGAACTGTCACGCCTTTTTGGCTCACTCCCCCCATTGAACCAAATAAGTAAATTTGATCTTTTTTTATAAGTATCTTTTGAGCCAACCTCGTTTCTAACCGCATAATTGCCACCATCCACAACATATGTCGAAGAGCCATCACACATGCTATCGTGGTCCTCCGACGTAGATCCGGCGCTAACATTAAGATCGAAAAAATTCCCATCTGCTTCCTCGCCTTCCTCTTGCATGGACCGGTCATGATCAGATCTAAAATCCCTAAAAACCTGTTAAGGTCAAATGGGTCTTCCTCGTCAATCCTACTCCATTTTTTGGGCCTTAAAACTTCGCTTAGGCTGCTTATAATAGATTGGGCTTTTGATATGAGGACTCCTTTGCATCTAGAATGTGTGACAACTTTTCTTTGACCCTCATGGGATTTGAAAACATAAATGTCCTTTACACAATCAAATGCACAAACACATAGCTATCCCCACTTTTGCTCATCAGTGCCTGACAACTTTTCTTTGACCCTCAGGGGATATGAAAAAAAATGTCCTTCACACAATCAACTGCTTAGAAAAGGAATCAGGATCGATGAAAAGTTGAAGGTTATGATTGGTGACGGTCCAAAGTGAAATATTGGACAAATCGCTAGTTAACGGGGCTTTCATTTAAATACATGTTCCTTGATTTTTTCAAAATCATGGCTAAAAAAATGTTTGGGTGAAGGACTGCTTATGTTTAGCAGGTAACGCTGAAGTATGGAATTGGCAATGGAAAAAAATTCCTTTTTCTGACTTGGAAAAATTGCAACTTTATTTGCTGCATAGTTTATTGGGCCAAGTAACTTTTGGATGGGGTTTGGATAAATGGGCCTAGGGCAATTGTGCTGGGCCTTTATTTTTGGTGAAGGTGTTAAGATCAGAGGTGGCTTCAGCGGTGTACCAAGTGAATTCAACACTTGGTTATACCTTGAATAATTGGACTCGTCTCAAAGCTAATATTTTAATGTGGTGCGTCTTGGAAGGCAAGGTCGCTACGAACGTTGAGTCGGTTAGACGTGGGGTCAATTTTCAGATACGAGATGCAAGCGATGTGGTATCTACGATGTGGTATCTGGGGCCTAATGGATTTAATTTGACGTTTATTAAAAAGTTTTGGGGTGGTTTGAAACAAGATTTTCTGAGGTTGTTTCAGGATTTCCATGAGAAGGGGTATATTAGTGAAGGTTGTTTCTCGACCTTTATTGCTTTGATTCGAAAAGGTCGTGATCAGGCGACATTATTTGATTATCGTCCTATTAGTTTGGTAGGGTGTTGAATAAGGTAATATCCAAGGTCTTGGTTCTTAGATTAAAAGTTGTGGTGTCGCGTCTTATCTCAGAGGAACAATCAGCGTTTTTAAGTGACCGTAATATTCTGGATGGTCCTTTGATTTTAAATGAGACTATCTCTTGGTTGAAGAGGACTAGATCTAAGGGATGTTTTTTAAAGTCGATATTGACAAAGCATATGACTCGCTTTGTTGGGATTTCTTAGAAGATATGTTGGGGCAAAGGAATTTTTCGGTAAAATGGAGAGGTTGGATTATGTCCTTAGTCAAGAACGCCCGTGCCTCAGTTCTGGTAAACGAGTCCCCTACGCATGAGTTTTTGTGCCAACGCAGGTTGCGCCAAGGTGATCCTCTATCGCCTTTTTTGTTTATTATAGCTATGGAAGGTTTAACCCGTATCATGAAACAGGCGTCTTCGTTGGGGGTGTTTAAGGGAATCTGGGTGGGTGGTTCAGGTCCTCTAGTGTCCCAGTTCTGTTATGTCGATGATGTTGTCTTTGGTAGTGAGTGGTTCGAGTCTAATGCATTGGCTTTGAGGCGCTTATTGCGAGGCTTTTATCTCACGTCCGGGCTGAGGAGTAGTTTGGAAAAGAGTTGTGTTTATGGGGTGGGTATAGCGAAGGGGAGGTGACTAATATGGCGGGAATTCTAAGGTACAAGCCGGGCCGTCTTCCTTTTATTCACCTTGGAATTCCTATTGCTTCCAATATGAATTTGACAAGAAACTGGGACCCGGTGATAGAAAAGTTCCAGAAACGATTATCGGCGTGGAAAGCTAAATGCCTTTCATATGGTAGCCGGATTACTCTAATGAAATCGGTGTTAAACTCCCTTCTATTGTACTTTTTTTCCTTATTCAGAGCGCTTGTCCAAGTGGTTAACAGGCTGGAGTGGTTTAGGCGGACCTTTTTTTGGGGCGGTACTGATGAAGTTGAAAAATGAGCTGGGTAGCTTGGGATAATGTGGTGGGGGTTTAAGGTTGGCGGAAAGTTGTTTGGTTGATTCATGGTACTAGCCGGAAATGGAATTACATTCCTGTGAAGTTGAGTATCGGTGGGCTTCGGAAACAAATTGCTAATGTTCCTTCGATATTTGAAAGGCTTCATTTGGATTCCAAACACATGATTAAGGCGAATATTGGGAGCGGCACTAACATCCTTTTCTGGCAGGATTGGTAGGTTGGGATGATATTTTGGCATTTAAATTTCCCCTGTTGTTCGCTTTAGAAAAGAAGCGATCTTGCCTTGTTTCGGATCGCATGTTTTCACAGTTGCAGGGGGTTGATTTTGTTTGGGAGTGGCGTCGATCAATGGTACCAGCAGAGGCTTCGGAGCTGGTCTCCCTGTTGCAGCTTCTTAATGGCATGAACTTAACAGGTGTACATGATACTTGGTCTTGGACTGATGGTGGGACTGCAGCTTTTTCGGTCTGCAATGTCAAGAAGCGGTTGTTTGAGTTCTCTAATGTGCAACAACTGTCGTCATTTGAATGGTGTAATTGGGTGCCGAAAAAGGTGTGCATCGTGGCGTGGCGTGCATTTTTGGATAGATTACCGACATCTGAGGCCCTTTCCAGGAGGAATATTCAAGTTGGTTCGACTCTGTGCAAGTTTTGTGAGACGCAAGTAGAGACGGTTGAGCATATTTTCACAGGTTGCCCCGTGATCTCCAAAGTTTGGCAGGTAATTTTCGCGTGGTGTAATGCTCCAAGTATTTTTTTTTTCCTTCTATGTTCGAGACCTGTTAGGTTTACATTCTACTGTTATGGCTGGTGCTCGGTCAAAAAAGGCGTTTTATGGGGTTGTTTTAACGGCAATGGGGAGTATATGGGGATCGAGATCCTTAGTTCTTTTTAACCAAAAGCAGGTCTTGGTTTGAAATATAATTGAAGTATTTAAGGTTATGAGTCACTTGTGGGTAAAGAACCGTGGCAAAATGTTGGATATGTCTTGTGAGGCTTGTTGTAGGTTTGACACGATTAAAATGAGATAGGTTCTTGTATGGTTTTTACGGTGCTTTATTTGTTTGTATTCAGACTTTTTTGCTAGCGTCTTGCTAGCATTTGCAATAATATGTTTTGTTTGGCCGTTCAAAAAAAAAAAAAAAGACTTTAAACGATTGACTATTTAGAGTAGCTGACTTACAATTATATTATCTTTTACCATTGACCATCGTTGATCATGACCAGCATTGACTTTCCAAATTTTATTAGCGTTGACTTCTTAAATCTTTTAACCTTTGACCATATTTGACTCACTGTCTGGCATTCTGCTCATACATCATACATCATCCATCAACTCCCTCCATTAACCGTTTCCAACTTCCAAACAAATTCTTAACCTCCCTAGTTATAACCTGAACAACTTGCACTTGTTAAACATCCATTTAGCTTTACAGCCTCAGTACTCAAATTTATGTAGCTTAAGCCTGGAAAAAACCAGGTGGGTTCGGGTTCATAGGCAGCGGCGATGGTGGTTGTAAGAACAATGGTAAAACTAGATTCTTGACACACGGTTTTGGGAACAAATCCCTCCCTGACTCTTATTATAACATTGAATGCTTAGCATTCATTGTATAAATTATTCATATATATTATCATGAGAGACCGATTATATATGTAGGAATTGTTTCGAATATTGAAGGGAACTCTACTTTGGTTTGTTGGTCGTCAATCGTCATTAATGTTGAAGAGCTTAAAGATCATCTCCGAGGCTTATATCATGGGGTTCAAATTTGAGAATATCTAGTGTTCTCACCAATTGAATTCAAAATATATTGACTGCTAGCTACAATAACACATTTTCTTCAAACATGCTCACAAACACGTGTTCGAAGATATAAGCATCAGTTATAAAATTCTTTTTTTATATATTTTCTGGATCATCACAAAACACAAGGGAAAAAGAAGAAATGACAAACAAAAAGAAAAGAAAAAGTTAATATACCCTTTTATCAGTTCCATACCCTTTAACTGCCGGGATGTATCAAAATTAACGACTTACATATATTCATGGATGGGACGGAACTGAACTGAACATGACGCTTTTCATTCTTCAGCATTAATCCCAAATATCCGGACTTTATGCATGTGTGGGAACTTGGCGATCACTAGCACAAAAACCGCCAATGTGTTGAAGAATAGCATTGGGTTTTGATAGTCGGTTGTGTGGGACGCTATCAAGTACCTGGACAAATATCCAGATAGCAAGAAGTGAGTTCATAAAAGAATAAAAAAACATTTACTGTAGAAAATACTTACAGATGGGATTTATTTTCTCAAACATATTTAAATGGACCAAACAAGAATAAAAATAGCTACGAAGGAACAGATCACACAGGTTTAAAGTCGCCCAATGTCTATTTTTAACCAGTACAACCTCCTAGATCACTTTATAAATAGATTCAAATTATTGTGATAATAATATTGTTGTAGCCATAAGGAACTCATTTATTATTTATAAATAAAAAATCAACACATTTCAATTCAAATACGATTCATGATAAAAGAAGAAAAATAAATATTATTAGAAAATAAATGTATGCTTAGTAGTTTCTTATGACGTTGCTTTAACTTGACCATTACACAATGCCATAAGGAAATCAAGAAAAGTATCAAGAAATTAATATTGGGAAATAAATCATAAATCTATCAACTATTTCCAATATACATAACTTCTTCCATTTCATTTTTTCTAGGATATCCTTGTTTTACTTTCATGTTGCACTTATCAGTAAACGGTTTAGTTTTACAGTTGTGTTATATCTCAGTTTTGTGCTCTTATCTTAGCAATACTAATGTGATTCTAAAATACTAAACATATGGTGTAAGACTAGATCTTATATCTGCTTCTGTGAAAAAGTAGACAATAGTTTCCTTCTACTACACCTAGTCACTGCAATCTTGACCCAAATGTTTAAATTTGGCAGATTTGGTGATGAATACAACGGCATGAGCTGTTTAGAGTTAACAACTATTCTTAGTGGATCAGGATCGAACTTTTAGAAGTAGCAAACCAAAACCATGTCAAGATGGGCTGAAACCTAAAAACGAGCAGGTTCTCATCGTTGTCTTTGTACTTGGGTTCTCAACCCCTTTTGACAACTATTCTCCTAACATTGCCATCCCCGCCATCTTCAACCAACAAAGCTCTTAGCACCTGCCTCTGTTCTATTCTAAGTTATCTAACATCCAATTCATATTCTTCTAAGATACAGATGACTCATACTCTCCTAACATCTCCTACCTTCATAACATTGGTTGCCTTCTTTTTGGATGTGACACAAGTATTAATTAATCAATGACTCATGCCCCCACTCTTGTGGTGGAGTGGCATCCAGGTGAAGAGCAAATACTAATATGGGTGGTGCCGGTTCGACTCGGATGGGAGGCGAGATTTTACCGATTATTCCACTACCGTGCCTTTGGGCGGGTGGAGGTCGGGTTTCCGCGCATTTGGGAGAGCCAAGGAGCTGGCGGCGGTCGAATAGTCGACCTTGGCCACAACGCCAGGTGTCACGGTGATACTTGGCACGTCGTTCCTTGCGGTTCAAAAAAAATAATCAATGACTCATCACTACTCATAGCGAGTGGTTCACTATTTGGTAACATATTTTTATTTTTGACTAGTTAAATAGATGCAAACATATAGATTACCATATGCAAATTTTAGAATTTTATTATATTAAATTAAAATTACTTCACAGGCGCATAATTTATTTCCTTTGGGTATCGTATCTAGTCCAATTCAAAACACATGCTCATTGAGAAATAACCAATGGATAATCCTACTTCTTACATTGTAGAACTTATACGAATTAAAAAGAAGCCCAATTGTTTTCTACACTTGATTCTAAGGTATGGATGCCACTAAATTGCAATGGATTATGGTGATGATCAGTGAACATAACTGTAATTAACTAATTAAGGCATTGAGGAAAATGGTATGTTCCAGAAAACTCTTTTTAACATTTATGCTATAATTATCAAACAACAATTCATTGCTATGTTGCTAAAGATGTGTTCACTGTTCACATAGAATAAAGAGTCACACAAGGCTTTACAGTGGTTGAAGACAGTTTTGTTGCATTGAATCCATTTTATAGTAGATAGATAGTATCAAGTTTTAGCCTTATGTAAGTTTTAGTGAAAACTTGGCAATTCTGTTTTTTTTTTTCAAAATTAATTATATGACTTATAAAATCTTCAAAATTTGGTGACGAAGTTCTATAAGACTTCAATTATGTAGATCAATCACCCAAATCAGCTCTGTTCTTGAATTTATTTAATATTTTATTTTATTATTTTTTTGCATCTTTAATCAAATCCTACTTTTTCATAGATAGGAACTCTTTCCAACAGCAACAAGTGCACAACATTGTACAGGTAAACAGTGTTGTACAAAGTTTCTGTTGTAATAACACCAAAAAACAATCAAACGGATAACAAAATCAAAGACTCAATCAAAGACACAATTAACAAAGAACAATAACAAAATTAGGGCTTCAAAGGTTTCAATTATTATTGATCAGTCATCACAGATTGTGAATGACAAAAGGAATTACAAAAGAAAGTGAATGAATGAATTGAAACCCAACTATCTTCTATAATATATAAATGAAAGTCATGTGGGACACATAACATATTTTCAGGCCATCTAACTAAGGTTTTCCCGCTCATTTTACTGGGTCAATTAAATGGGTCATGGATACTCTATCTACTATTAAATTATTTTTTCTCTCTCATGTGCATAGCACATGCACTTTCCCCCATGATTTTTAAACGTTAATAACTTTTTCAAACGACATTTTTTTAAAAAAAAAATTACACCTAATAAACGAGTGTTTTATTATCTTTCCAATGAATATCATAGTGTTATACAAAAAACGAAAAAAAAAAAACGAGTGTTTTATTATCTTTCCAAATCAAAAAGTAAAGCATCTCTTGCAAGCAAAGTCTGTTTACTAAGGTTTGTTCCAGAGCAGTGGGTCTGTTAAGGAGATGCTTCAACAGTTTGCTTGCAACAGTTGTTTGAAGCATACTGTCGAAGCAACATCTGTTTGAAGTAACAACTTTTTTAGACAGATCTCTTTAACAGACCCACTGCTCTGGAACAGACCTTAGTAAACAGACTTTGCTTGCAATAGATGCTTGACTTCTTGATTTGGTCTTTAACAAACAGACCTTAAAAAATGATATAGTCTTCCCGTGCATCGCATGGGATTTCACCTAGTGAGTCTATATATAAAACCCCTGATTAGCTGACCTAATTAACGGTTAATAACATACTTTCTTTATTATTATCAATAAGCCCCCTTAGAAGTTTCTCACTTTGGCAAAAGAGACCCTTCTACTTATTTGAGTTTATCAGAGAATATAAACGACTTGTTTAATATGTACATTATCAACATATTAGCCCACTCCCAGTAAATCCAAACATCTTTGAAACTTAGCACCTGGAAGTGATTTAGTTGAGAATGAAAATGGTGATACGGGGGATTCTATACAATGTGTTAACTAAGAAAATTGGTGGTTAAAAGACCATGCACACCAAGTGTTTGTAAAAATGCCAAGTTAGTATTATTGAACGAATATCATGTTGAAAACACACTTTATGATGAAATGAGGTGCTAAAGATGATTAGAAGGGTGAATATGCACTAAACTTAATAAATTTGATATGGTAAATAAAAGGGATAGTTCATAATTAGGACTACCGCCTTATGATTAGTGCACATAACATGTAAAAAGGTTAGTTTGACTTCTAAAAGTCAAACTCACCCGACTATGAAGTAGAATAAATTAAAGTGTGAAAACTCGATATATGAGTTAGTTATTGAAACAATAACTAACTTGTTTCATCTTGAGTATAGAGAAGTTGGATCTTGTCAAGCTAGGTGGAAGCTTGAGGAGGAAAAGAACAAATGGATAAGCGGATCATGAATGCACAAATGAGACCAACGTAAGTGACTTATCTTATATAAGTCTCTTAGTAATAAAAAGGATTGTGTAAACCTTTGTCAATTATGAAAATTGTGTTATTAACAAATAATAGGTGTTTAATCATAAAGAGGAATAAAGAATAAGGGATTCTAGCTTCTAAAGGTTTAGAATCGACAAAATGGTAGAAAAATGGTTAGAGGAATATAAAATATGGGATTCTAGCTTGTAATGGTTAGAATCGCCAAAGCGGTAGAGAATGGTTAAAACTAGGTCGGGACGTCTAACGATTAATGAAGTGTTGTTATAACGGGTCAAGTGATGTTAATATCACTTGAGCTCAAGAATTGAAAGTTTAAGAATTGAGTGTTAAAGGGTAAGCCGAATGGGTCAAATGATGGTATGACACCATTAGGGTTCCTGGATAATAATATTGCAAATTGAGGATTGTCACGGGTTGATGAATTGAAACGAAAAGCACATACGACGCCAACGGATCATATAGATGATTCGAATAATATAGGAATGAGCTAACGCTACCGGGTAAGTCCGTAGTGTAAAATAAGACCATGGGCGAGTAAAGGTGGATGGAAATCACCCACATGAAACATGGGTGCCCAATCGGTGAGTCGTTTTCCATAAATGTGTCAAATACGCACTAATGCATTTAGATGCGATCTAAAAGGGTGAAGTCGTGAAATTGGTAATATACTAAGTCCGTAAGGGCTTAGGAGTCTTCAAACATGTTAAAGAGTTAAAATAAGGGGAATTGGATTTTAATAACCTGAACTATTTGAAATTTGCCACTAGCACCCCCAACTAAAAAATTGGCCAAATATAACCTGAACTATTGACTTATTGGAATCTAACACCCACTAACGGTTAAATCACTAACACCGTTAGTGGGTTTGCTAACGTGGCAAGATTTAATGACATGGCATGCTGACGTGTCAATCCACGTGTGCACACATCAGTGTGCCACGTCAGTGTGCCACGTCAGCAACCCAACTAACGGCGTCAGTTAGTTGGGTGCTAGATTCCAATAAGTCAATAGTTCAGGTTATATATGGCCAATTTTTTAGTTGAGGGTGTCAGTGGCCAATTTCAAATAGTTTGGGTTATTAAAATCCAATTTGCCTTAAAATAATGGGTGCGAACCAAGTTGTGTCGCCTACGGGTGACTAAATCGGAATATAGACCTCTCAGGGTATTTTGGGAATTCTAAAGATTTACTAAATGCTAAATCCATAAAATGAGTTATAATAAGTGAATCGGATAGTGTTGATTAGTTTAACAGGTGTCCAACGGGTTGACATTATGATTGTTATGCTTTTTAATCAGTTAAATAAGGTTGTGTAAAACCTAAAGCCTTAACGGGTCAAACGGTTAAAACCGAACTAAATGGATTCTAATGGGTCAAAATCGAGAAGTGAAATATATATCTTGATAGAACTTATCTATGCAGGTCTAAAATAATCTTGGGTATGTACCGGATGTCCAAAAACGCCCATATTGAAGGGTTGAGCTTGTGAAGGCATAAGTATTCATGCCTTAATAAAGCTCCAGTAGGTCAACCTGAGCGGGTCACATTCTGACTCGGGCGGGTCAAAATTCAAAGATGATAAATCTCAGGTTAGCCCAGGTGGGTGGCGGGTCAAAATTCAGAGATTATAAATCTCAGGTCAGCCCGGGTGGGTCACATTCTGACCCGGGCGGGTCAAAATTCGGAGATTATAATACCAGGTTAGCCTGGGCGGGTCACATACTGACCCGAGCAGGTCACAGTTCTAAAATGAGAAATCATAAAGTTCCAGCATGTCAGCTCGGGCGGGTCAAAGGCTTGCCTGGCCGGGTAAAACGCAAACTTCCTTAGATATGCCTTGAATGTTTTAATTTCAGCTTTAAACCTCGTTTAATCGTTTAAAGTGTCTTCATTCAATGTTTGACACTAGGTATACACTCAATGGATGTCCTAGAGCAAGGATCAAGTCGCGAGAAGAGCTAAACACACCCAAACACACATACGCTTCCGCAATATATTTCCGTTTAAAACACAAACCATAGTATAGGTTGGTAATACTTAAAAATGTAAAGTAGAATGTTCCTATCAAGTCAAAATCTTTAAATGGTTGTCGTTTATAAAGATTAAAGTTTTGATCGCTCGTGATTTTTGATTGGGAAAATGGATTTTAATACTCCCAACTATCGTCTATTGGCGGATAATACTCTCAACTGTCACTTTGGCCAATAGCACTCCCAACTTTCAACTTATTTTCTTCCATCACTCCCAAACTAACGGAGGTCTAACCTGGTTAGTCTTTGTGGCCAAAATGTAAAAACCAAAACTTATATGTGGCCAAAATATAAAAAACAAAACTTTAGATGCATTTTTGACAATAAACCTTTAACTTATAAATCCCCCCCCCCCCTCCCTCTCTCTCTAAACCACCGCCACCCTTCACCGGAAACCACCACCCTTCACCAGAAACCACCACCACCCACACCTATAGTAATATCTAGTGAAAAACAAAGCTATATATTGTAATGAATCTAATAAACCTGTTTTCGAATGTGTGATTGAATATTTCATTTGAGATGAAAATAATCCAACAATAAGTTGAATAGAATTCCCATCATTCAACCCGAAACCCAACTTTCTTCATTCTCCTCAAACTCACTAAATCCAACTCCCTATCAGAACAACTAGCAACAATCGGAACCTATGGAGAAGGTCCAATCGGTTTCTTTGCGTTCAGGTACGATGATGGCGGCGATTATTATTCGAGAGGTGTTGTTTAAGGATGTTGTTGGGGAATTGAGGACGGCGATACGGAGGAGTGGAGTGTGGAGGTGGCATTGGTGGTTGATTGGGTTAGGGATTGTGAATGTGATGAATTGAGATGGGGTTAGGGTTTGTGAGGGAAGGGGATCAGAGTTGTTAACAGTTGGTTTGGACTAGAAGATTGAAGAATACGTTTGATTTGAAAATTGGTGGTGGAAGGTGTGGTTGTGAGGGTGATGGTGGTGGTGGTGGTTGGGGGTGACGTTGGTTGTGGGATATGACGGTGGAGGCGGTGGTTGTGGAGTATGACGGTGGAGGCGGTGGTTTTGGAGTATGACGGTTCTCACCTGTAACCAGGAGGAGGGAAGGGTGGTGGTGGTGGATGACGGTGAAGGGCGGTGGTGGTGGATGAAGGTGAAGGGTGGTGGTAGTGGTGGTGGTTTAGAGAGAGAAAAGGGTGGGGGTGGGTTTGTTAGCAGGAGGAAGAAGGAAAGGGGGTGGGTTTATAAACTTTAAATAATAATAATAATAATAATAATAATAATAATAATAATAATAATAATAATAATAATAAGTTTTAAAAATGTCCCAAAGTTTTGGTTTTTACATTTTGGTCACGAAAACTAACCAGGTTAGACCTCCGTTAGTTTGGGGGTGATGGAACAAACTAAGTTGAAAATTGGGAGTGCTATTGGCTAAAGTGAAAGTTCGGAGTGATATCCGCCAATAGGCAATAGTTTAGAGTAATCAAATCCATTTTCCCTTTTTGATTGAGGTTGGCGAGCAGAATATGGACAAACTCCTTAGAGCTTGATGAAACAAGGTATTAATAATACCTGGAGCCACTGGCGAAGCTTAGTAGGGGCCGGCGGGGGCGGCCGACCCCCCCCGAATTTTCGCATAGAAGTGCCGATTATATAGTATTCGTATAGAAAATTTTGGAAATATAGGGTTTCGACCCCCCGAAACTGGTTTTCGACCCCCTGAAACTAGTGACTTCCAACCCCCCGGTGACTTCCGACCCCCCGAACCTTCGGGTCAAGCTTCGCCACTGCCTGGAGCTTAGGCAAACTACAATGTAATATTAAACTGGTGAATGATTTGCCTTTTAGTTAATACCTAAATGCATTTAGTAATTTGGAGATAATAATATGTTGTTATACGATAATCTACAGGGCTTTTGCACTTCCTAATTGCAGTTAACATTTTGACTTTGTAGCATGTGCTATAAAGTTCAATATCTCATAATCTATGAGAACCTTTATGAATACGTTGCTTGATCGCTTTTGAAAGCTTTGAGGGCTGGGCGTTTACTAAGAAGTTTTATGATTTTTTACAAGTGATAGATGTCATTTTGATTCAATTGTAAGAACACCTGTTTTTTTATTAAATAATGTGCTTAACTACAGGTTCGAACTATCTTTTATAGTTTTCAGATAATCTGACTTTATGATTGGTATATATGGATTCATCACTTTCTTTTATAGAAATCGATAGTGAATTTGACGAGAGAAGAAATGGTTTTGCATCTTTAGGGTGTCGAGGCGCGCAACGTGCGCCCTTCAATACCACTAGTTTATATTATTTATCATTAGGGTTGGTGATCCACTAGTAAGGCAAAACCTTTAATATACTTAAATATGAGGTCTTAAGTTTAAGTCTCACAAATGGCAAGAAATTTGTCGTTAAAAAAATAATTGACATTTTTGACTTTGTCACCTGTAATAATCTTAACATATGAGTCAGTGTAAAGAACTAAAGATTTACTCTAAAGATGTTTGTATTAATAAAGGAAGCTTCCTAAGGCCGTGTGTAGTGGGGGTTTGAATGGAGGCTTGATGGAATAAAATATTAATAAAATGATATGAGAGACTTGATAGGGCTTTATGTAAAGTAGGCGTGTAGTGGGGGTTTGAATAGAGGCTTGGTGGAATAAAATATTAATAAAGTGATATGAGGGGCTTGATAGGGCTTTATGTTAAGTAAGTGCGTAGTGGATAAAGCCCGAATTAATTATTGAGTAATCATTGTTTAATTATTGTTTTTTATTTAATTATACAAATTTTAAAAACAAATAACATTTCATTAAATTAAATAATATTACAAATAATAAAAAAAAACAAGAAAAATAACAAATACTCAAAGATCATATTTTTTTTCTCGATTTGGGCCTTGCGTTTTAGAGCCATTTCCAACGGTTTTCTGGTTAAGTGGTCGTGCGACTTCGAGTAAAAATCAAAGTCGCGTTCAAATTGTTAATCCTTCATAAGCTCGACCACCTCTCGGTTGTCTTGGATACGTTCAGCCCTGATGCCACGTATGTCTTGAAGGCGTTGGTTCAGGTTCTGGCTATCTTCCACATCCCACAATTGTACGTTTTTTTAACGCGGGTATCGGTCTTTTCTTTCTTTTTATGTGAACGTTTTGTCGCGCAGGTTGTCGCTCTGCCTCCTCGTTGATCGGTTGTGTCTCCGAAACAAAGTTGGGCTCCGTTTGCCAAGCTTGTGATGACATGAACATTTGAGATGACCGGTGGATTTGAGATGCCCCAAAACCTCCCATGTTGAAGTTATATGTGTTTGGGTCCCTTCCCATGGGTAAGTTCAAGAGGTTCACGAAACCGGCTTGGTTTTGAACCGAACCCAAAGCAACGGGTTGGTTAGGCTTGCTGCTTGATTGAGGAGGAACAAAACCACGATTGAATAGATTCATGGTTGGAACAATAGGTATACAAAATCATGACTTTTTATAAAAAAAAAAAAAAAAAAAAAAAAAATTGGGTGTAAGGTTGTAGTTAAAACGGTGTAAGAATGAGATGAGGAGGAAGGTTATATATATAAGGTTTAAAAAAATATTCAAACTAGGCATTGAACGTCTAGTTTTCTTTTCAAAAACCGAGCCAAACCAAGCGCTATAGCCATAAAGCCCCAACCGGATTTCAACCCATAGCGCATGGGGTCGGGCGGTGTTCCTGGTGCTATGGGTGGTGGTCGTGCACCCATTAGAGCCCAGGTCAAGCCCACTACACTCACTCTAATCTAAAGTAGTTTTAGTATTTAATTTGATTTGTTTGATTTTCCTTCAAAAGTCTGTGTAGTCCTGTTGGTTTGATGCTTTTGTTGATATTTGGTGTACCATAGTTTGGATCTGTGAAAGTTTTCTTTCTTTCTTCCTTTTTTTTGCCTCTCTATAAAACATGGGGTTAGATGGATAAGGTGGGCATCTGACACGTGTTTGTTTTGATGAGTCACCTTGCTCTGTAAGCCAGGTATCTCTACGCGTTGCATTCCCCTAATTTCCCAATATTATCCCACTAGATTTATCTCCGGGAGCGTCCCAGGGTTGAGAAATCTAATATGACATATCAATTTTACATACGAAAAAGACTGATGCACTTTACAGTTACATGTCGGAAAGCTTCGGGTAGCACCTAACTTAAAACAATTAACAATGTATCTCCAGTGTTAACGCCTAACCTTAAACAAATTATAACTCTAATATTAAAACCTAACCTAAAACAATGTATACTCCAATGCTAACACTTGTTGTAAATACAAATCATATTTACTGGTTTGAACATAATTAATGACTTGCATATACATGATTAATACCTGAACACTTTGTGTTTTTTTTCCTGTATGAACAAAACCCCACAAAAAGATATGAAAGTTTAAAAATTATAGGAGGAAACATGAGAGAGAAAAATCCATTTTTTTTTAATTCTTTTTGTTTTCCTAAAATCACTCAATGCCACATGGCATCCTACATGGCACAAATGCCACATGGCATCCTACGCGACATCTTTAGCGGCGATGTATTGCTTCTGAAACATGTTAAACCCGCCAATCTGCCTCCTCCCCCAATTATTCCTTCCAAGACCATCATCTCTGCTTTCTTGTTCTGCAACCCGTCACCTACCTTTCAGCCATGACATTTCCACCTCGTCACCACCAACACGCTTTGCAACCACCCGTCACCATCAATCGCACGACCGGCGGCGCACCACCTTGTGGCGGGGACCCAGAAAACTTTCTTCTTAGGGGCAGAATTTTTTATAGCCATTTGTGTAGTGCTATACAATAAACTTTATTCAACATGTTGGGTCAGATCGAGAATATAAATTCTTACCAATATTCTCATCCAAGTCAATTGCATATCTCGATATATCATTATAACATATCCAAACACAATTTAAGTATTTAACATGAATTTCACATACTTACATAGTAACATTGGTGACTGGACTCGATCATAATTCATAAGTATTAAGATATTCAAGGTTCCTAATTTCCTAATCTTCTATGGAAAGTCATGCTTACCGTTCTGTTGTTCCATGAGCTAGCATTACAGTGCCACTTCGGGTCACCTCATCCACGTAATATAAACCCATGTCTTTCAGTATCGCTATGGTCGTGGTATCATGTAAGATACAAAAAATGGGTTGCGAAGCTAGGCTGTTATGATGGCTTCGGATGAGAGAGGGTGGTCGTAGATCATAGTTCTGTAGTGAAGCTAGGTTGTTGAGTTTGAGTTATGAATTCTGACCTGAGCTAGTCTTTCAGATTAGGCAGGGAATATGATGGACAGTTCCTCACTGCCGAAATTCCCTTACAGTTCTAGAAGGTAAGAGAAGCTAGGGCTTTTGAGTTCCGGTAATCAAGCCAAACTAGAGTTCTGGAGAGAAGGCAGTGAACAGAGTTGGCGGTTCGAGGGCGGATGGGAACCGAATTTATTTCCCTGCTTATGCATAGGAGTTTATGTGACAGAGACGGAACATGTAAACAGTTTGAAAGTCTAAGTGTTGGAGAAATCCTCATTTTTCGCATTCATTTTTTCACCATTAGATCAGTACCACTTACAACTGAAAGGAAATAATTTAGAAAATAAGATATGTAAATAACTAGTAAATGGGTCCTAGCTAATCTTCTATGCCAAAGTCATGATTTGTGAAAGCATTAGATTTCGGGGCATGTTTGGAAATAAGATAAGACTTTTCCCGTCTCTTATTATAGTTTTGAGCCACATTTTTCAAACCATTAGATTTTGGGGCATGTTTGCAATTTACAAGACTTTGTTTTAAAAATAGATAAAAGATACATCCTACCCTCCCCAGAACCTACTAATAGCTTTGCTATCTGTGGGATTTACTGGGCTTGGTTGTTGTTGTTGTTGATTCTTTAATGGGCTGTTTGTAGCTTAAATGGAGATAAAGAGGGGTTCTCTCTTAACCCTAATACATGTGGTTTTGTGAACACACAATTCACTTCCTCATACTTGGCAGATACTACACCTTCGAAACATGTTATAGTGTTCCGATTATCACCACTTATACCACTTATCTGAATATCGCCAACGTGTGTTGCGGCATCATGGTTACCTGCGGTTATTGAAGCTTTACTGCTTTCCTGTTAAATGTTTTTGGTGCCTTTTGTGGCCATTAGACCACCACTCGGGATATCCGATAAGCCTGAAACATTGCTCCTCGGTATGTTTTGTCATACCACACTGAGTGCATTTCATGTGAGATTTATCTTATTTCGTTACCGGTCCATTCTTCTTTCAATCGATCTAAACATGGTTTTTAAACACAAAAGACAGTCTTTTCTAGTCCCCTGCTAATTCCAATAACCGAACCCAAAATACAGACAGAATTGAAGGCATGAGCATTATATAGAGTGTTTTTTGTAACGGTTACAATATTTTCCAAAATGACTCAATTCAATTACGGTAATATAAAATCCATCAAAAACATAAACCAAAATGGGATTAATAATATGATAATATACCAGTTGCTTCTAGCAAACTAGGGACATGATATTGGTTAAATAAAGAAAACAAACACATTCGTTAAATAAAAAAGGGTCTTAATGAACCACTAGAGACCTGATATTGGTTGGTCGAGATAGTACAATCAGCCATTTCTTTATCAAATGTTAAAGATATCCGGTCACCATCTTCATCAAGATATTTCTTTCTCAACATGTACAAAGGTTGCTAGCGAGATAAAGAGATGGAGTTCAATAATATCATCTTCATACTTTGCTTTTATGGTCAGCTCATTTTTGTTTAGGTTGAGAGCTGATGTGTCCTCAATTGCTCCATTATCTTCTTCATTTGTGTTGATTTGAATAATGGACGAATCATTTTTGTTTCTCTTTAGAAAGTTTGGTCCTGGCCACTCTGGCATGTTAAGTTTTTTAAATTTGTGTTTGAACGTAGATAAAGAAACTACATCATAATATCAAGAAAGAATATTCCTTAGATGTTTTATATATGGAAGTGTAGTAAAAGAAATAGTTGTGTTTATAGTTGATTATCATTAATTACCATTTATGTTTTTTGCAGCATCTTTTATAGTTTTTCCAAATTGCATCTCAATGACTTCTCGTGGTAATACTTTCACAGTTGTTTTGCAAGTCAACTCTAAAAGTATTACCTCGAGAAATTATTGAGAAATAATTTGAAAACACAATGAAAGATGCAGCAAAAAACATTAATGGTAATTAATGGTAATCATCTATTACAATCAAAACATTAATGCTAATTAACTACAGTTTATATACAAAACATCTAAGAATTATTCTTTCTTGATATTGTGATATAGTTTCTTTATCTACGTTCAAACGCAAATTTAAAGCACTTGGTATTCCAGAGTGGCTAGGACCAAATTTTCTGAAGAGAAACAAAAATGATTCGTCCATTATTCAATTCAACACAAATGAAGAAGATAATGGATCAATTGAGGACACATCAGCTGTCAACCTAATCAAAAATGTGCTGACCGTAAAAGCAGAGTATGAAGATGATATTATAAAATTCCATCTCCCTATCTCGCAAGCAACCTTTGTACATGTTGAGAAAGAAATCGGTAAGAGGTTGGAGTTAAGTGACAAGACGTATAAGCTCAAATACCTCGATGAAGATGGTGACTGGATAACTTTAAAATCTGATGAAGAAATAGCTGATTATATCAACAGTTCAAGAAAATCAAATTGAATAGTAGTTCGAATGCGTGTGCTACCATCTCGACAACCAATATCATGTCCTAGTGTATAACAAATGT
The DNA here is from genome assembly GCA_030844895.1 of Ambrosia x helenae. Taxonomy (NCBI): domain Eukaryota; kingdom Viridiplantae; phylum Streptophyta; class Magnoliopsida; order Asterales; family Asteraceae; genus Ambrosia; species Ambrosia x helenae. The sequence continues at coordinate 16,069,393 of CM061227.1, read as the reverse complement.
GTTTGTTTTCTTTATTTCAGTACAGTTGTCATCGCTAGAAGAAACTGATATATGATTATATTACCTGTATTCAAATTGAGTTGTTTTGATCCGACTAAAAACATGATTAAATCCTAATTAACCATAGGGTAATTAGCTATCAAGGGCCGATTAATATACATCAATGAAGAATAGATTCATACCAGTCGATATCGCTTTCCAATCGTCGGTCAAACAGAAAGTCAAGAAGCCTCGAATTTGAGAATTATATAGAGTCTTAGAGAGAATTTAGAGTGGGGTTTTGTTTATTCACTTTATCGGCGTGTTTAGGCCAAGAAAATGGGTTCAATTTATAGATTTCAATCGAGATTGAATGATTAGGTAAGTTGACCAGGTTCTAATCACAACTGCGTTTAAAATTGAAGGAAAAGGAATGTAATAATCATAATTAAGGCCATTAATCGACCAAACGATAATTTTTGACCAAAATCATGGTTTGAATTGTTTTCAAAACAACAAATGATTAATCATTTGAGGAAAACAAATGATTAATTTTCGACTTGAATTCGTTGGTGAGTCTGGGTGTTGACTTCGATCTGTTGACCAGGGAAGTGAGGAAAACAAATGATTAATTTTTATTTGTTTAAAGATATATCACCAATCCTTTAGGTGGTAGAGTGTTCCTTGGTCACTTGTTCGAACCCGGCCAAGGACAACATTTTTTTAAAACGATTTTTTACCAAATCTTATTTGTTTAAAGTTTCTCTATGTTTGCACAAGGAGTTACATCACCAAATCTAAAGTATTGCTCAAAATCACCAGCACAAAGATAACCAGCCAATTTGATCGCTAACAATCGCTATGGTGTTTGACTGTCCTCCCAAGAATATGTAAAAGGCACAATCCTTTTATCCTCATAAGAAATCCAAACATGAGCTAAAGCTAAGTTATGTGATCCACAAATGACCTTTAATGCCTCTTCAATCTTGTCCTTAGTAACTTCTAAACCATCTATAGTCTGTTTTAGAATTGAAAACATAAAATTTCTAACAGACTAACAGTAGGGCATAGAATGAAAAAGATCCCAATTTTCAACAGTTATATAACACCAAAATTTCAGGAAAATTTAAGTTTTTGTTGGTAGCGATTTAGGTGAGGCACAAATGATTAATTTTTTTTTTTATTAAGCTTTACCTTGTAGGGTATAAGATCTTGTACATAAAAGACATCCAAACCAGCTTTCTGCAAAAAGAAGCAGCAAACCAGTTATATGTGTTTAGGAATCATCTTGTGGATGGTTTTGTAGAATCGCATAAACACCTACCTTTATTGTCTTAACAGTATGAAAGAGAAAAGATGCCAATTCACATTCTGAGTGGTCCAAAGTAAACTCGAGAACACCAATATAATAATCCGATTCCGATAGAAACCGTTATGATCATGTGCTCTGGTTCAACGTCAAGCTTATTCTCATCATCAATATTATATTTACGCTTCTCAGAATATAGTCTATACATGTCAAACTTGTTGGAAAGACGATGGATGCCAAATGGTTGACCTGAAGTTGAAAGTACCCATATGCCGTCTAGTGTTACAGGTGCCCAAAACTGACCTGAGAATCCCCATGAATAGTCTGCATTAGAAAATGCAGATTTGATCTTGTCATGAATCTTCGAATTGTCAAGATCAGCTGCGATATTAAAGTTGTTATTTATTAGCAAGTGTAGATTCCATTTTTCATCCTAGCAGGTTGCCTGTGATGAAGAGAGACTGGAGGAAAGTATTTGAGGAATTCAAAGAGCTCTAATTAAAAGGCCAATAACCTGTCTTATGTAGGCTACTTTTAGATAAATATCCAGTATCTATCTAAAATCACTATCCACAAATTAAAAAGCCAATAACCTGTAAAAATAAAGCCCAACCAGCATCATTAGTTCATTACGAGTCAGTCGATGTTGCTTGCCTTTTCACAGAAAACTAAAAGTCTAGACCTTATTTTACATGTTTGGTTAATTGAAATTTTGCATATTCAAAACTGGTTGAAAACAATACCACTGGTGTGCCTAAGATACTGTAACAAAAAGTACATTTGAATTGGTTTTCAGTTCAAGCATTTCATCAAATACATGACGTGCACTAGAAGAAAACTATCAGCTTAACACGTTCAATACAGAACTATCCCTTCCAATTAAAGACACTAAACAAACAAACTTATCTCAACTAAATATAAAATCAACACAGGAAACACAACGCAATTGAAGTCTTGATGAAACAGAGAAAAATCAAGCTTCAATTTGTTTTAACACAAGTTAAATAATATAATCATATATCAGTTTATAACGGTCACAATGACTCAATTCAGTTACAGGTAATGTAAAACTCTTCAACAACATAAACCACAATAAGGATTATTAATATAATCATATATCAGTTTCTTCAAGCAATGACAATTGTATTGAGATAAAGAAAACTAACACTTTATATAAAAAACGCTCCTTATGAACCAGCGGGACGTGATACTGGTTGTCGAGATGGTAGCACACGCATTCGAACTACTATTCGATTTGATTTTGTTGAACTTTTGATACAATCAGCCATTTCTTCATCAGATTTTATTGTTATCCAGTCACCATCTTCATCGAGGTATTTGAGCTTATAGGTCTTGTCACTTAACTCCAACCTCTTACCGATTTCTTTCACAACATGTACAAAGGTTGCTTCCGAGACGGGGAGATGGAATTTGATAATATCATCTTCATACTCTGCTTTTACAGTCAGCACATTTTTGTTTAGGTTGACAGCTGATGTGTCCTCAATTGCTCCATTATCTTCTTCATTTGTGTTGCTCTGAACAATAGACGAACCATTTGCGTTTCTCTTCACAAAATTTGGTCCTTGCCACTCTAAGATGCCATGTTTTCTGGATTTGCGTTTGAGTGTAGATACAGAAACTATAGCAAAATATCAAGAAAGGAGATTTCTTAATATTCCATGGATGAAAGTGTAGTAAAAGAAACATTTAATATTAAAATTCTTAAACAAGTGGTGATTTTAATATAGAAAATTATCATTGATTACCTTCTAGACTTTTTGCAGCATCTTTCATGGTTTTTCCAAACTGATTCTTAATGACCTCTCTAGATAAAGTTTTTGGAGCGGTCTTGCACATCACCTTGGATGGTGCTATGAGGTCTACAAATGTTACTTTCTTTTGTTTTTCTGGTGCTTTCGGCATCGATGATGACCTTTTTTCTTCAAAAATCTTGAACTTTTGAGTTTCACCAATTTCATTGTCTGCAGAACTATCAACAAGAATAACTTCTAATTCGTCACCTAGTTCTGCACCAGAAGCAAACTTGAATCTGGGCAAGCACATTTTTAAAGTTAACAGTATTTTCTCCAAACAGATAACATAGTCTGAACGTTTGGGCCATATAAATTCAAACATGTAATTAAAATCAGCAGTGTCATTACTCTTCAAGCATATTGCAAAAGCACTAGTTGGACTAAGTTGATTATCCCAATCTACGATCATATCAGTATGAAGCTTAGAAATATAGCGTGATTCATGATCCTGAAGTGACATCAAAGGAAGTTCCTCTCCCACTGCACGAGGAGTTACATCACCAAAGCTGAAGTATGGCTCAAAAACATCTTTAGTTACAGCACAAAGATAACCAGTCAATTTGATTGCTAGAAATCGCTTTGTTTGAGTGTCCTCCAAAGATCTTTTATCCTCATAAGCAATCCAAACTTGAGCTAGAGCTAATTTATGTGATTCACAAACGACCTTTAATGCCTCTTCAATCTCGTCCTTAGCAAATTTGAGACCATTTATAGTCTGTTTTAGAATCATAAACATCAAATTTCTAATAGTAAGACAAAGAATAAAAAAGATCATTACTTTCAACGGTTAGGAAACACAAATTTAAAGGAAGAATTTAGCTATTGTTGGTAGCAATTTGAGTTGAAGCAGAAATGATCACTATATTATTATTATTTTGGAAGCGTTACCTTGTATGGTATAAGATGTTGTACATAAAACACATCCAGACCAGCATCCTGCAAATAAAAGTATCAAACAAGATTAAATGTGTTTAGAAATTATCATTAGGCTTTGTAGAATCTCACAATTACGTACCTTTATTTCCTTAATCGTATAAAAAAGAAAACGCGCCAATTCATGTTCTGAGTAGTGAAAAATAAACTCGAGAACACCACTACAAATTCTTTGAGAAGGGAAACAAATAGGAATCATAAGAGTAAAGCTCAATCCATCATAATCATCCGACTCGGATAGAAACCCCTGGAGTTTAGTGATAGATGTTCGACAATTGAGGAAAGCAGTGGCGGGTCCACCACTTTTTATCATCTTGTGATCCGGTTCAATGTGAGGCTTATTCTCATCGATATTATATTTATACTTTTCAAAATTTAGTCTATACTTGGCCAACTGGTTGGAAAGTTCATTGACGGAAAATGGTTGAGCTGAAGTTGAAAGCAGCCTTCTGTCCCCAATTGTTACAGGTGCCCAGAACTGACCCAATAAATTCCGGCACTGGTCAAGATAAATACCAGAAAGTGCAGATTTGATGTTGCCATAAATGATGGTTGTGTCAGGATCAGCTGCGTAATTACAGTGGTTACTTATTTATATTAGAAAATGCATATATGATTCCTCATCTTACCATTTTTTTTTTTTAGCAACTCATAATATTTCATTTCTTACCAATTAATACGAAAAAGAGAAGGCAGCAACTGACCTGAAGATGTATTATTTTCACTTCCTTCAGATTCGCTCCAAAATACCCATGGACGGCTAAAAAGTTCAGGTTTCTTGTGATGAAGAGAGATTGAAGAAAAGAATTGAAGGAATTCAGAGAGCTCTGATTCAAGTAATTGTGAATCTGATTCTGATTGTGAACTCATATCTGAATTTACGGTCATCACATTTTTGTTTAGGTTGACAGCTGATGTGTCCTCAATTGCTCCATTATCTTCTTCATTTGTGTTGAATTGAATAATGGACGAATCATTTTTGTCTCTCTTCAGAAAGTTTGGTCCTGGCCATTCTGGGATACAAGAAAAAATGTTTCTTAGATGTTTACTATATGAAAGAGTAGTAAAGAAACATTTTTTACTAAAATGGTTAAACAAGTTAATTACCATTAAGGTTTTTTGCAGCATCTTTCATTGCGTTTCCAAATTGTTTCTCAATGACTTCTTGAGGTAATACTTTTGGAGTTGTCTTGCACGTCACCTCGGAATGTGCCGTGTAGTCCACAGCCATTGATCTGTTTCCTTGAAAAAGCTTGAACTTTTTAGTTCCATCGTCTTCGATGTGTATTTCTATATCGTCACCTAGTTCTGCATCAGTTGCATCACCTTCGATGTATACATCTAATTCGTTACCTATTTCTACACCAGAAGCTAACTTGAAACTGGGCAAACAACTTTTTAATGTTAAGAGTAGAGCATCCAAACGGATAATGTTTGAATTCATCCACATGAACTCAAACACATATTTACAATCACTAGTGTGATTACTCCTCAAGCATATCGCAAGAGCACTAGTTGGCCAAAATATAAGACCACAACGTCTGGCCATATTAGAACGAAGTTCCGATATATAGCGTGATTTATAATCTTGAAGTGTCACAAGAGGAAATTCCTCCGCACTTGCATGGGGAGTTACATCACTAAATCTAAAGTATGGCTCAAAATGATTATATGCACCATCATAATAACCAGTCAATTTGATTGCTAACAATTGCTTTGGTTGAGTGTCCTCCAAAGAAGATGGCAAGAATACACGACTGTTATCCTCATAAGGGATCCAAACTTGAGCTAGAGCTAAGTTATGTAATCCACAAACAACCTTTAATGCCTTTTCAATCTCGTCCTTAACAACTTTGAGACCATTTATTGTCTGTTTTAGAATTATAAACATCAAATTTCTAACAGTAGGACAAAGAATTAAAAAGATCATTACTTTCAACTGTTGGAAAACACAAATTTACAGGAAGATATAAGTTATTGTTGGTAGCAAATTTTAGTTGAAGCAGAAAAATAATCACATTTTACTAATATTTTGGAAGCCTTACAGTGTATGGTATAAGATGTTGTACGTGAAACACATCCAGACCAGCTCTCTGCAAATAGAAGTAGCAAACGATATTAAAGGAGTTTAGAAAATATCATATGGATTGAACTATAGGTTTTAAAAAAATAAAAGTATTGGAAAGGTAATTCAGCTTTTATATGGATTTGTAGAATATTCTCACAAACACGTACCTTTATTGTCCTAACCTTATCATCAATAAAATTCGCCAAATAGCTATCTTCAATGTGAAAAGTAAACTCGAGAACACCAATGCAGTTGGTTTGAGAAGGGAAACAAATAGGAATCATAACAGAAAAGTTCAATCCCCCATAATCATCCAACTCCGATAGAAACCCCGGCAGTTTACTCATAGATGTCCGACAATTGAGGAAAGCAGTGGCGGGTCCACCACTTTTTATCATCTGATCCGGTTCAATGTCAAACTTATTCGCATCATCAATATCAATATTATATTTATACTTTTCAGAATTTAGTCTATAATTTGCCAACTTGTTGGAAAGATGAGTGACGGCAAATGGTTGAGCAGAAGTTGAAAGTAGGCGTCTGCCGCCGATTGTTACAGGTGCCCAGAACTGACCCAAGGACCACCCGTAAAGAAAAATATTAGAAAGTGCAGATATGATCTTGTCATGATTGATGGGAGTACCAACATCAGCTGCGTAATTTACAGTATTAGTTATATATATGTTTTAGAAAAAAATGCAGATTTCAGTCCTCATATTACCAATTAAAAAGGAAAAGAGAAGGCAGCAACTCACCTGTTGATGAATTATTTTCACTTCCTTCATATTCGCTCCAAAATACCCATGGAGTACCAAAGGATTCAGGTTTCTTGTGATGAAGAGATATTGAAGAAAAGTTTTGAAGGAATTCGGAGAGCTTTGATTCTAATTGTGAACTCATATCTCAATTAGTTGACTTTGTCGACTCACAGTCAACAAATGAACACCACAGCCACAGTCTATCTAATATAGACTACGTTAACATAAGAGATTGCAGAAACATCCCTCATCTATTGTTAAATTACAATTTTCTCTCTTTTTGGTTACTAAATAAATTGTTTAATTTTATATCCTTTTCTTTTTCCTAATAATCATAAAACCTTTTTTTTTTTTTTGGAAGGTGTACTTCAGCGGTGAAACCAATCGATAGACAACCCTTCAACCCGAGTTCGAATCACTACCCACACACCGGTGTCCACTTTGAAGTTATCTCAAACCGTTACAGGGAATTTTTTCGTGGTGTGCAGGTTCGAATCATAAAACCTTATATGATATAAAGTCCAATTAAAATACTAAAAAATATATTTAAATCTGATGTAAACTCTCGTCAAATATATGATTAACTAACAGTAATACCCAACATAAATGGGTTTTGAAGTGTTGTCTATTAAACTACACAAAATGGAGGGTTTTACAAAATATTGTCCTTGTATGTCAAATTTTCGTTTTCTTATTTTTTGTTACATTTTCTTAAAAAGCTATTACATGCATTTTAACATAAGTATATTTGATGATGGGTCTATTGTTTCTTTATACTTCTATACTATTTCAAGACCTTGAAATAAGAATCCAGTTACATATTAAGAGTATTTATAAAATTTAAATTTGGATGAAAACATAGCAAGATTGATAACATTCAATGTAGCTTTTTCTAACTTTTGTTCATAGTCTTACCCCAAATTTACCCCATGCCTTGAATTTTGAACCTTGAACCTTGAACCTTGAACCATAGACCCTGGACCTTGGACCTTGGACCTTAATCTACACTATCCGCACATGCTAATCTTAATAATGTAAGGTTGAAACCATATAAAAATATTCTTTTGGACCACTAGCAACTTGCAAGAGTATTTAATGATAAATTCTATTGTTTTTTAATAATCAATATTCATATTTATATCATTGAGGTGGGAACACATCTCACTTGATGAAACCATCTCCACCCTTGAATTCCTGCTAAAAATTTTAGCTTATAGATAATCCAATTACCCCAATATTAATTATTTTATAATCTTTTTATTTATTATTACTTTACTATATAATAAATACTTATGATTATCTAAATTCTTTGTCATATGAAATAATATTATTAAATCATCTCACGTTTATCTCTTATTTATTTTATTAACTCATTCTTTTTATGTTTTCATTTATTAATAACCATTAATTAATATTTTATTAGATCAACCTCATGTAATATTAAATTTTATAGCCTAATAATAAATAAAAAAAATGTTGCAACCCACGTGATACACAAGTTTCTAATGAATTGTTTACACTAAATGAAAATGTAAATGATAGTTTTGTTTTCAGTCAAAGCAGAATAGATCAAAACCGTTCGTTTCTAAAAAAAACTACACCTTTAAAACCACCGTCTTCATCACGCCCTGCAATGGTTTCTTCTACCTCTGCTCAACCAAACGTACATTCTCTCTTTAATATACATGATTAAAATTGTTTCTTTCTCATATTATAGTACTTTAATTTTTATGCTACATCATAAGACACATTTTGTCACTTCATATTAGATTTGTATATACCAAAAAGCTCTTGGGATATAACCTTATTATACCTATATATATAATACTTATATTATAACGCATTTCAATTACAAATCCACTTACACACTTCACGCGATATCAAGACAGTATTTAGAATGATGGATTACAAAACTTTATTTCTTTTTACGACTAATATTTTTGTCACTCGTGAAATTTAAACCATTACTCGTCTGAAATGACAAAATCTTATTCAATACCTTAATATCACTGGGGCAAAGGCTCTTGGGTTTTAAAAAATTTTATTTACTATTGACGTAAGATATTTGATGAAATAAATTAAAACATTGAATAAAAAATTAAACTTTAAACAAAACATTATTCAACTACTACTAATATAAGATATTTTTTATTTTTTATTTTTATCATGTTTCAGTGAAATGATAAGTCTCTTTATTTTATTATCATGGTTTTCATTAAAAAAAAACATAGCAAGTTTGACTTCCACCATCATTCAATGTAGCTTCAAACTTTTGTTCAGTCTTACCCCCCAAGTGGACCTTGAACCGTAGACGTTGGACCTTAAACCATGTTATCCGTGCAGGGTAATCTTAATCATGTAAGGTTGAAACATATAAAGATTCTTTTGACCACTTGCAACTTTTAAGAGTATTTGATCATAAACTTTTTTTTAAATGATAAACGAATTTATATAAATATATATATATATATATAGTGGAAGTATAAGGAGGAAACCCTCCCAAATGAAAAAACTCTAGAAAATCTAACACTTGGATCATATTAATCCACCTCACTAAAGAATATTTTAATCATAAAGGATACAATTGTCATTTCACTTTCCCCCATTTTTTCTAACACTTGGAAAAATTGCAACTTTATTTGCTACATAGTTTATTGGGCCAAGTAACTTTTGGATGGGGTTTGGATAAATGGGCCTGGGGCAATTGTGTTAGGCCTTTATTTTTTGTGAAGGTGTTAAGATCAGAGGTGGCTTCAGCGGTGTACCAAGTGAATTCAGAACTTGGTTATACCTGGAATAATTGGGCTCTTCTCAAAGCTAATTTTTTAACGTGGTGTGTCTTGGAAGGCAAGGTCACTACGAACGTTGAGTCGGTTAGACGTGGGGTCAATTTTCGGATACGAGATGCAAGCGATGTGGTATCTGCGATGAAGACCATTGTTGGATCAGTATTGCTCTTTGTATGAACTTGCTAGTGAACACTTAAGTATTTAGCAAGTTCTTTATCAATTATAGCACAGCGGAATGTTTTAAGTTTAAAGCTACACTTATCAACAGGAGTTATTACTCCCCTGGATGTTTGAGAAAACTAAAGACAAGTATTTAATGAGAATCTAAGTATTGAATGAGAATGAATACTTAAACAGATTCTCGGTAAATGAAATGGAAATAACAATGATAAGCTTTGAAGGATTTCTGTATATAAAAATCAATGTCTAAAACAGAGGGATGAACCCATCTATTTATAGACTTTACATATACATGAACCTTGCCAAAAAGCAAGTTCAGAAACAAGTTGCAATCTTGGAACTTGTACAAAAAGTTAAAGTAATACTAAACTAATAAACTACTGAAACATAAGGCGGTGGAAAGATTCTTGAACAAGTCCTGATGAATGACAAACTACTGATGAGTAGTTTGTCTTCAGTAGTTCTTCAGTGAACTGTCTGGTTTGAACTTCAGAACTTCTGATGCATTTCTTCTTCAGTACTTGTAGAATCCTTCTTCAGTACTTTTGTCTTCTATCTTCAGTAGTTCTATACTTAGAATATCATTGACAGAAGTGAATTATACTTAAGTTTCCAAAAGTGGTTTCATCAATCCTCTTTGTCCTAACAACCATAATTATGCTTTTGTTTCGTGTATTTGGGTGAGAGCTATTTGGTGGAATATACTTAGGTGGCTGAAAATAACGTGGCCTACGGACCTGTCTAATTTTGCGGACTTGGTTTCATTTGTGGAGATGACTCTGGGATCAAAGACTTGGAGGAAGACTATTCAAACAGTTTTCATAGCGACGAATTGGAGAATATGGAATGCTAGGAATGTTAAAGTTTTTGAGGATCGCTTCGAGACTGTTCAGGTCACTACATATTTGATTAAAGAATAGGCGTTTTTTGGCTTGTTAAGCGGTCAAAATTTCGTGCTATGACGTGGGAAGATTGGATGCTCTTTGATGTAGTCAAGTACTTGTATTTTTTCTGTTTTGTTTGTTCTTTGGTGTTTTGGTGTTTCCCGGCTTCTTGTTGACTCTTTATATATATATATATATATATATATATATATATATATAGGGAGAGAGAGAGAGAGAGAAAGAGGGAGAGAGAGAGAGGATCCGGGTCATTTCAGAACTCGGGCGAGTTGTGAGAACCGCGAGAACTCCGACGTAAAATGTGAATTTTAAATTTTTTTTATACAGTGATGTAATAACGCCCAACTCCGCCGAAAAAATATGAAAAAAAATAAATTATTTTACTACGGTTTACACTAGTGTTAAGAAACGGTCACATAAACCGTATAAGTAAATTAATATTTTATTATGGCTTAATTTACAACCACAAATTCATTCTTGAATAAAATAAGTGTGTGGTTATAAAAATGAGTTCTCATGGTTCTCACAACTTAACCAAGTTCTCAAATGATCCCATCCTTATATATATATATATATAGAAAAACACAAAACTTAACAATTTAAAACACTAATTAATGTATTCTAGACATGCATTCTAAAACACCATACGAATAAAATAATCAGTGTGTTTTAAATTTTATGTCTATAATACATTTGATTGTGTTTTGAATTGTTACGTTTGGTGTTTTTCTATATAATACAATGCAAAATGAATTGAAAACATCATAAACAAAATTTAAAACACAATGACTACATAGACTTCTCACACTTTGTACGAAAAATGCACTTTCTACACGAACCTATATATATATATATATATATATATATATCTGTGTGTGTGTGTGTGTGGTTATAAAATAGAGAACTCATTTTAGGGAGAGAACTCGAGAACTCCTAACTAAATACAAAAAAAAAAAAAAAAATCATAACTCAAAATATAAGTAAAAAAATAGAAAATTAGTTCGGAGCTTCTCTTTCCCACGTCATACCCGTTAAGAAAAAAAATAAAAAATAAATAAATAAAACACACCTAAAAAACGCTATTGCACATGTGTAGTATAACCCAAAAGCCTAAACCCCTCACCCCCAACTTACCCCACCCAAAAACCTAATTCCACCCCACCCACCCCCACCCTCACCAAAAAACCTAAATCGCTTACCCAAAAACCTAAACCACCCATCCACCCCCACCCAAAAACCTAAACCCACCCCACCCACCGCCTAGGGATGAGATCGGTACCGTACCCGTACCTATACCCGTACTCGTACCGAAAATACCCGTACCGAATTTGAACAAAAGTGGGTACCGAGTACCGTACCGAATATATAGGTACGGTACGGGTACGAGTACGAGTATTGGTACCGGGTATTTCGGTACGGTACCCGTTTGGTACCATTTTGTTATTTTTTTATTTTTTGAGCACTCGTACGGGTACCAAGTAGGTAAAAAATTACGAGTATCAATACTATACGGGTACCAAATTGAAAATTTTGGTACGGGTACCAATATGGTACATGTACCAAATAAGTAAAATTGATACGAATACCATAAATACCATATTACAAAGTAAAACATATAATCAAATTCAATAGTATATAGAATTCGGTACCCGTACCATTTTTACCCGTACTCGTACCCGTACCGATACCGAAAGTACCGAATACCGAAATCAGTAAAAGTGGGTACCGATAGCTATACCGAGTACTCAAAAGCGGTACGAGTACGTGTACCGGTACAGGTACGGTATGGGTACGGGTATAGGTACTCGGGAAAAATTGCTCATCCCTACCACCGCCTACCAAATAAGTTGTTGTTATTTATCATAAGGGGTATGTTGGGTAAATTTTCACAATAAGTTATAAGGAGGATCAAAAAGTCACTATTCCCTTACTTTTTCAAAACAACTTATCATAGGAAAATTTTCATTCGAGACCTATTAAGTTTACATTCTATTGTTATGGCTGGTGCTCGGTCAAAAAAGGCGTTCTATGGGGTTGTTTTAACGGCAATGTGGAATATATGGAGATTGAGAAACCTAGTTCTTTTTAACCAAAAGCAGGTCTCGGTTCGGAATATAATTGAAGAGATTAAGCTTATGAGTCACTTGTGGGTAAAGAACCGTGGCAAAATGCTGGATATGTCTTGTGAGGCTTGTTGTAGGTTTGACACGATTAAAATGAGATAGGTTCTTTTATGGTTTTTACGATGCTTTATTTGTTTGTATTTGGACTTTTTTGCTAGCGTCTTGCTAGCGTTTGCAATAATATTTTTGTTGGCCGTTCAAAAAAAAAAGACTTTAAACAATTGACTTTTTAGAGTAGCTGACTTATAATTATCTTTTACCATTGACCATCGTTGATCATGACCAACATTGACTTTTTGACTTTCCAAAATTTATTGGCGTTGACTTCCTAAATCTTTTAACTTTTGACCATATTTGACTCACTGCCTGGCATTCTGCTTATACATCATACATCATCCATCAACTCCCTCCATTAACCTTGCCATTGGGGTTGGTGGCCCAATGGTAGAAGCAAAGCTTCTAGAAACACCTAAAGGGGAGGTCATGGGTTCAAGTCCCACAAGGAGAAAAAATTTGCCATTCAAAAAAAAAAAAACTCCCTCCATTAACCGTTTCCAACTTCCAAACAAAGTCTTAACCTCCCTAGTTATAACCTGAACCGCTTGCACTTGTTAAACATCCATTTAGCTTTACAGCCTTAGTACTCAAATTTATGTAGTGTAAGCCTGGAAAACCAGGTGGGTTCGGGTTCATAGGCAGCGGCGATGGTGGTTGTAAGAACAATGGTAAAACTAGATTCTTGACACATGGTTTTGGGAACACATCCCTCCCTGACTCTTATTATAACATTGAATGCTTAGCATTCAATTTTACAACTATTCATATATATTATCATGAGAGACCGATCCTATAATATTAAGATTATATATGTAGGAATTGCTTCGAATATTGACGGTAACTCAACTTTGGTTTGTTGGCCGTCAATCGTCATTAATGTTGAAGAGCTTAAAGATCACCTCAGAGGCTTATATCTTGGGGTTCAAATTTGAGAATATCTCGTGTTTTCACCAATTGATTTCAAAATATATCGACTGCTAGCTACAATAACGCATTTTCTTCAAACATGCTCACAAACACATGTTTGAAGAAATAAACATCAGTTATAAAATTCTTTTTTTTTATATATATATATTTTCTGGATCATCCACAAAATACAAGGGAAAAAGAAGAAATGACAAACAAAAAGAAAAGAAAACGTTAATATACCCTTTTATCAGTTCCATACCCTTTAACTGCCGGGATGTATCAAAATTAACGACTTACATATATTCATGGGTGGAACGGAACTGAACTGAACATGGCGTTTTTCATTCTTCGGCGTTAATCCCAAATATCCGGACTTTATGCATGTGTGGGAACTTGGCGATCACTAACACAAAAACCGCCAATGTGTTGAAGAATAGCATTGGGTTTTGATAGTCGGTTGTGTGGGATGCTATCAAGTACCTGGACAAATATCCAGATAGCAAGAAGTGAGTTCATAAAAGAATAAAAAAACATTTACTTTAGAAAATACTTACAGATGGGATTTATTATCTCAAACATATTAAATGGACCAAACAAGAATAAAAATAGCTACAAGGGAACAGATCACACAGGTTTAAAGTCGCCAATGTCTATTTTTAACCCGTAAAACCTCCTAGATCATTTTATAAATAGATTCAAATTATTGTGATAATAATATTGTTTTAGCCATAAGGAACACATTTATTATTTATAGACAAAAAAGTTAATTGCCAATTTAGTCCATGAGGTTTGACCAAAAATGCCTCTTTAGTCCAAATAGTTTTTTTTTCTCATCTGTGTCCCCAAGGTTTCTCATTTTTTGTCATTTTCATCCAACCCTCTAACTCCGTCAATAAAAGTCAGTTAAGTCAGGGGTATATTGGTTACTTTACATATATATTTCTTTTTTTTTTTTTTTTTTTTTTTTGTCATTTTCATCCAAACCCCATTTTAAATTTATATCTCTTTCCCTTTATCCCTCTCTTTCATTCTAAAACCACTACAACCACAATCACCACCCCCACCATTAGCATCAACAGCATCAACATCAACAACCACCGTTCATTTTAGTTTCTCCAGCCCAGCCCCCAATTTGTTTCACCTCCTCATTCAATTTAATAATATTGATCATTTTTAGAGAAAAAGCTTGTTATTTGGTTAAATCTTGTGATTGTAAAGATACCCAGTTGAAAAAGATTGTATCTTTTGAATATTTTTATAGAAATCCAAGTGGGTTATGATTATCTGAACCTGGTGTGTTGTAATGGCGGCTGAAGAACTTATTGAAGTCAAGTTTAGGTTAGCTGATGGCACTGATATTCGTCCTAGTAAATATAGTTCTGTCACCACTCTTGGATCTTTGAAAGAAAAGATTATTTCTCAATGGCCTAAAGGTTAATTCATTATCAAGATTCTATTTCTGTCATTTTTTTTATTTATTTTTAGTTTTTTATTATTATTATTTTGGGATTTTACTATACAGTTTGCATCTAAAGCTGTGTATGAGTTTTGATTTTGTGTTTTTTTTCTTGGTGGATCTTTATGACTTGTTACTTGAAATGTTTGATTACAGGCGATATCAAGGAAGCATCCGTTGGAGCTAGGTGATAGAGGTAGGTGACGGTGGTGGTTATGGTGGAGGGAGGCTGTGGCGGTGGATGTTGCTGATGGTGGAGGTGGTGGGTGGTGATGGTGGTGGTTTTAGAATGAGAGAGAGAGAGAGAGAGAGAGAGAGAGAGAGAGAGAGAGAGAGAGAGAGAGATAAATTTAAAATGGGTTTTGGACGAAACTAGCAAAAAAAGAAATATATATGTAAAGTGACCAAAATAGCCCTGACTTAAATGACTTTTATTGACGGAGTTAGGGGTTGGATGAAAATGACAAAAAATGAAAAACTTTGGGGACAAAGATGAGAAAAAGAACCTATTTGGACTAAAGATGCATTTTTTACCAAACCTTAGGGACTAAATTACCAATTAACTCTAGATAAAAAAAATAAACATATTTCAATTCAATTAAGATTCATGATAAAAAGAAGAAAAATAAATAAAATAAGAAAATAATGTTTGCTTAGTAGTTTGCTTTAACCTGACCATTATCACAATGCCAGAATGAAATCAAGAAAAGTATCAAGAAATTAATATTGGGAAATCAATCATAAATCTATTAACTATTTCCAATATACAGAACTTCTTCCATTTCATTTTTTCTAGAATATCCTTATTTTACTTTCATGTTGCACGTATCAGTAAACGGTTTAGTTTTACAGTTTAGTTATATCTCAGTTTTGTGCTCTTATCTTAGCAATACTAATTTTATTCTAAAATACTAAACATATGGTGTTTGATTAGATCTTATATCTGCTTCTGTAAAAAAAGTAGACAATGGCTTCCTTCTTCTACGCCTAGTCCCGGCAATCTTGACCCAAATGTTTAAATTTTGCAGATTTGGTGATGAATACAACGGCATGAGTTGTTTAGAGTTAACTATTCTTAGTGGATCAGGATCGTAAATTTTAGAAGTAGCAAAACAACACCAGGTCAAATGGGCTGAAACCTAAAAACGAGCAGGTTCTCATCGTTGTCTTTCTACCTAGGTTCCCAACCCCTTTTGACAACTATTCTCCTAACATTGCCATCTTCAACCAACAAAGCTCTTAGCACCTGGCGCTCTTCTATTCTAATTTTGTAACATCCAATTCCTATTCTTCTAAGATACAGACGACTCGTATTCTCCTAACATCTCCCACCTTCATAACATAATATCACAAGCTCTGGCTGAATTGTCCATCAAAACATCACCTGAGCATTTCATATATCCCCCCCCTCCTCCCAAGTGTTTGATCTCTTGCCATGGTAAGCCTTATAATCTTGATTATCAGAGAAAGTAGGGTATTGGCTTAGATGTTCCTGGATAAATACTTGTTGACATTGGTTGTCTTCAATTTTGGATGTGACACAAGTATTAATTAATTATTAATCAATGACTCATCACTCATGTTGAGTTATTCACTATTTTGTAACATATTTTTATTTTTGACTAGTTACAGAGATGCAAACATATAAACTACCACAAGCAAACTTAGAATTTTACTATATTAAGTTAAAATTACTTCACAGGCGCATAATTTATTTCGTTTGGGTATCGTATCTGGTCCAACTCCAAACACATGCGCATTGAGAAATAACCCATGGATAATCCTACATCTTACATTGTAGAACTTATACGAACTAAAAAGAAGCCCAATTGTTTTCTAAACTTGATTCTAAGGTATTGATCCCACCAAATCGCAATAGAGTACTGTGATGTTCAGTGAACATAACTATAATGGATTAATTAAGGCAGTGAGGAAAATGGTATGTTCGAAAAACTCTTTTAACATTTAAGGGGCTTCCTAGGTCCTAGGATCACTAGGATAATTTATGCTATAAACCTGTAATCATCAAACTAACAATTCATTGCTATGTTGCAAAAGATGTGTTGACATGGAATAGTCACACAAGGCTTTAGAGTGGTTTAAGACAGCTGTGGCCTGTGTTGCATTGATTCCATTTTATAGTAGATTGATAGTAGCAACTTTTGGCCTTATGTAAGTTTTAGTGAAAACTTGGCAATTCTGTTTTTTTTTTTTTCAAAATTAATTATATGATTTATAAAATCTTCAAAATTAGGTGACGAAGTTCTATAAGACCAATTATGTTGATCAATCACCCAAATCAGCTCTGTTCTTGAATTTATTTACTTTTTTTTTATTGTTTAGCATCTTTAATCAAATCCCACTTTTTCAGAGATGTGAACTCTTTGCAACAAGTGCACAACAGTGTACACTGTACAGGTAAACAGTGTTGTACAAAGTTTCTGGAAAAGAATATTGTTGAAGTGAAATTGAACTCATGTATCTTTTAACATTATTAAATTGTACCGTTATCTTCTTTTCATGCTTTTGTAGGCCATTTGATCTAGAGATCTGTCACATTACTTACAGGTTGTTAAGTTCATGTATCTTTTGAGTTTTTGTGATTACTTAGAGATTGTTATGTTCATGTGTCTTCTGGGTTATTTGTGATGTTTGCTTTCAATATTCACTACTTTTTAGAACGGCCCGTTTTGTACCCAGTTTTCCAACCAGTCACCTACTCACCTACCCACCCCGAGTGTTCTGCTAGGTACGCATACACCAAAATGGCAAAGTCTATTATCTTTTTATGAACAGTCCTGCATCAGGATTCAGGAATATATTGAGCATTTCCTTGATCATCAAAAGCTTGGTCAAGATTCATCTATATCGCCTCTTTTACAAGTTACAACACAGCCTCACAGATTATAATCATACAGACAGCAGCATGCATAAACTTAAAATGCAATGATATCAAAGGATAGTAATGATGATATAAAGATCCATTTTACAGGCTTAAGGAAAGCAAGAGAACTTACAGCACTACAGGAACAACGGTAAGAAACTTCCTATTGCGAGTTAGCTGCTTGCCACTATCTATTTGCTCCCACCAAGTCAACCTGTTGTAGATACCCTGGTCATCAGCAAAAGGCGTTCCCTTCTTCCAGTGAAAGAAGTGATATGTAATCTGATTGTGTAGAAAAAAAAAAGTTTAATGCTTGGGTTTAGTATACAGCACAAATGAACATATATGGAAGCAACACATAACAAAGCATCATAAATTGGTTGAAATTCTCAAAGCTCATTTGTGGGCCTTATCAAAAGATATACAACCAATGATTCAAGAATGTGTTTTTGTGCGAAACTGTGACATAAATGCATCTCTATTTTGAAGGTTTGGCATAAAAAATAACTGCTTGAAAAAATGAAAAACATTCAAATCCCTTCTGAGTTCTGAACTCTTTGAATTTCACTATTAAATTCCTTTTGTTTGTTGTGCAACTTAAGCATCCCCTGCACTTCAGTGTAATCATTTTGCTGATAACTAATAATATAAAAAGATTAACAATCAGAAAAAATATCAATTTTATCAAATTGTGGCATATAACATGAATGCAGAGTCCCATCGATATCCACCAGTGTTAGCATACACTCAACAACAGCACCCAATCCAGCAAAAGGAAAAACCATGACGAATCTCATACAAGCAAACGTCACAACTCATATCAATAGTTCAAACTCAATCAGCTTCATGTGCACTACCTCATGACAACAGCTTAGCACATACAGTTCTCAAGAACCCCATCAGTTTCATCATCAACGGAGCACGTGTACATTAAAGAAGACATTCTGTAATGATGAAGCCCGGTGCAGTTTGTATCAAGAACGAAAGGCTGACCAGATGTTGTGAGCACTGTACGACCCTTGCTCTTAACCTGAGCCAAAACATCTTTTTCACCCCATCCTATAAAGTAACGAAGCGCCATTGTCAATCTTTCCTTAATTACGCATGTTGCATCTTGAAATTCTGATGGATTCACATACAAAATTGGCACCGGTAGCTGTCTTATCATATCATTGTTTGATGGTTTTCTGGTTACTTGATCAGGGCTCTCTATATCTAGTGCAAAAACAAAAACAAATAAAAAGGTCACTTTCATTTAACTTGATCAGGGCTCTCTGTATCTAGTCACTATCTTGATCTTGAAATAACTCTACACTCCTAAAAATTAAAATACCATAACCAATAGATAATAACCTACTATTAATTGCCTCGAACCTTCAGCTTAAGTACATAAAACTAACCTGTGAGATGACGGTGAGCTTGATAAAACAGAAAAATCGAGCCTCAATTTGTTATCAAAAAATTAAATTATTACCGGATTTAGAGAACCAAGTCCAGCTTAGACCATTTGGCCAATGGAATCATGAAACTCATTGTTGCCACTGCTCATATTTTTTATGATTAAATATAAATCTTTTTACCTGACCCGCTCTTACCTTACTATTTTTTTGCCTGCGTTGACGAAAGATTCTAGAACACATATTGGTAAAACTGTAAACCAAAAGTTAAATAATTCATGGAGTTGTGTAACACAAGTCAAATAATTTATACACGGAGCATAAGAAAACTCACGACTTGGAATATTAGCATATGTAGATGAAGGATCTGCGATAAGGCATAACAGAGGAGATGCCGGATTGCAGGAGCGGATGAACAGATGGAACACCAACACAAACATCTTCTATTCATAAAACCAAAGATATACTAAACCAAATATTGTTTTTGCTTACAAGAAAAATAAATGCAAGATAAAAGCAGCTTGCCAAAAACAAAACCCAAACCAGCAAGAATTGAACACTGAGAGAGAATGGAAGCCATGACAACTGTATAGAATACATCAGAAACATAAACCAAATTGGGATTACTAGTATAATTATATACCTAGCGATGACAACTGTATTGAAATAAAGAAAACAAACACAATTTGTTATATAAAAAACGTTTCTAGTGAACCACTAGGACCTGATATTGGTTGTCGAGATGGTAGCACACGCATTCGAACTACTATTCAATTTGATTTTCTTGAACTTTTGATACAATCAGTCAACTCTTCGCCAGATGTTAAAGTTATCCGGTCACCATAAATTACCAGTCCCCGGTAACCCTCAAAATAAGTGACACCCACATCTACGACTTAAGTCTGCATTTTTATAAGTTCATCCAAATTTGTTGCATCAAGGAGATCTTATCACACAATGGTAGAACAATTAGTGTTAAATCTTTTGTATTAAAATGACTTCTATGAATCAACTGATCAATATTATCAACTAACAAAAACTCAAGATGAGTGTATTCACAAAATCACACCTCAACAGAATTATATGTGAAGCAAGGAATTGAATAAACAGTTACACCCTTGACTAGCGTAAATTTTCTGCTATAGTAGATGGAAAAGTGAGAATAAACTTCAAACCGTATCTAGATGCCTAATCAATTACACAGAAAATGAAAAGTCTAGACCTTATTTTGCATGTTTGCTTGGTTGAAATTTTACATGCTTAAAACTGGTTGAAAACAATACCATTGGTGTGCCTAAGATACTGTAATAAAAAGTAAATTTGAATTGGGTTTCAGTTCAAAGCATTTCATTAAACATATGGCGTGCAAAAGAAAACTATCAGGTTAACACGTTCAATGCATAATTATCCCTTCTAACGAAAGACACTGAACAAACAAACTTATTGGAACAAAATATAAAAGCATCACAGGAAAAACAGGGCAATTGAGGTCTTGATGAAACAGAGAAAAAATGAGCATCAATTTGTTACTACACATGTTAATTAATAAGAAAACAAATAGCTGTAAAAAAAGATCTCGTAGAAATGCAAGAGTTAAGCTTGTTTCATAATTTTCTATCCATTTTGAACGGATATGACACCGTAATCACAATTAGAAAAGTGGCCACTTGCTACATAAGTTTCCTACGGGAAAAAATGCTTCACAAATTTTGACGAAGTTGCTATACAGTTCAATAAATGATTTGATGTTTTCAGCACTCCGATTTCTTGTGTTTGTGCAGGTGATCTACTTGAGCTTGTGATCTACAATGTTCATTTATTTTTACCTCATTAGCGATCCAATCATGAAAATTGCTCGTGATTCACCATTTTGAAATATACAAATGCAAGCACTTTGATTAATATAAAGAAGAAGTCATGATGATTGCCAAGAAATAAAGAAAACAAACACATCTACTAAGCAGAACAGACTCTATTGGAACAACTATAACCTGCCGTTGGATGCGTAGACGGCATCACACACAATCGAACTTCATTTGGATATGATTTTCTGGAACTTTCGATACAGTAACTCATTTCTTCATCAGATCTTAATAGTATCCAATCGCCAACTTCATCACGATACTTGAGTTTGTAAGTCCCTGGACTCAAATTGAACTTCATACCAATTTCTTTTTGAACAGTCTCAAAGGTTGCTTGCATGATAGGGAGACGAAATTTGATCATATCATCTGCATGCTCTGCTTTTATAGTTAGGTTATTTTGGTTTATATTAATGGTTGAGGGCTCTTGAATTGCCCCATTGTCTTCTTCAATTGTGTCAATTTGAATAATAGATGAATCATTCGTCTTTCTCTTCAAAAAATTCGGTCCATGCCACTCCGGGATGCCAAGTTTTCTCAACTTGCGTTTCAATGTAGATTCAGATACTACAACACAATATCACGAGAGAATATTTCTTAATTGTTTAATATATGAAAATGCAGTAAAAGAAACATTTGGTATTAAAATAGTTAATCAGTCGGAATGTGCTATGTAGTCCACAACCATTGATCTATTTCCTTGAAAAAGCTTGAACTTTTTAATTTCATCATCGGAAGCGTCACCTTTGCCTTCATCATCGGAAGCATCATCGTCTACAATGTGTACATCTAATTCGTTGCCTATTTCTTCACCAGAAACAAACTTGAATCTGGGCAAACACCTTTTTAATGTTAAGAGTATTGCCTTCAAAAGGTTAAAATAGTTTGATTGTTTGATCCATATGAATTCAAAAACGTAATTAAAATCACTGGTGACATTACTCCTCAAACATATTGCAAAAGAACTAGCTTCATCATAGTACTCACCTCCACCTTCCCAATCTAGGACCATATCACTACGCAGCTTAGAAATATAGCGGGATTTGTAATCCTGAAGTGTCACTAAAGGAAGTTCATCCCCGGTCCCACAAGGAGTTGTATCAAAATATCTAAAGTATGGCTCAAAATCAATATGATGCTCATTGTCTACTACAGCATAAAGATAACCAGCCAGTTTGATTGCTAATGATTGCTTTGTTGGAGTGTCCTCCAAAGCATGTGAAAAGGGTACATTATTCTTATCCTCATAAGGGATCCAAACTTGAGCTAGAGCTAAGTTATGTGATTCACAAACGACCTTTAATGCCTCTTCAATCTCGTCCTTAACAACTTTGAGACCATTTATAGTCTGTTTTAGAATTATAAACATCAAATTTCTAACACTAGGACAAAGAATTAAAAAGATCATTACTTTCAACTGTTGGAAAACACAAATTTACAGGAAGATATAAGTTATTGTTGGTAGCAAATTTTAGTTGAAGCAGAAAAATAATCACATTTTACTAATATTTTGGAAGCCTTACAGTGTATGGTATAAGATGTTGTACGTAAAACACGTCCAGACCAGCTTCCTGCAAATAGAAGTAGCAAACGATATTAAAGGAGTTTGGAAAATATCATATGGATTGAACTATAGGTTTTAAAAAAATAAAAGTATTGGAAAAGAAATTCAGCTTTTATATGGATTTGTAGAATATTCTCACAAACACGTACCTTTATTGCCTTAACCATATCATAAATAAAACTCGCCAAATAGCAATCTTCATCGTGTAAAGTAAACTCGAGAACACCAATACAGTTGGTTTGAGAATGCAAACAAATAGGAATCATAACAGAAAAGTTCAATCCCTCATCATAATAATCCAACTCCGATAGAAACCCCGGCAGTTTACTCATAGATGTCCGACAATTGAGGAAAGCAGTGGCGGGTCCACCACTTTTTATCATCTGATCCGGTTCAATGCCAAACTTATTCGCATCATCAATATCAATATTATATTTATACTTTTCAGAATTTAGTCTATACTTTGCCAACTTCTTGGAAAGAGAACGGACGGCAAATGGTTGAGCAGAAGTTGAAAGTAGGCGTCTGCCGCGGATTGTTACAGGTGCCCAGAACTGACCCAAGATATTCCACCCATAAAAACAAACATTAGAAAGTGCAGATATGATCTTGTCATGATTGATGGGAGTACCAACATCAGCTGCGTAATTTACAGTAATAGTTATATATATGTTTTAGAAAAAAAATGCAGATTTCAGTCCTCATATTACCAATTAAAAAGGAAAAGAGAAGGCAGCAACTCACCTGAAGATGAATTATTTTCACTTCCTTCATATTCGCCCCAAAATACCCATTGATGAGGGTCACGTTCAGGTTTCTTGTAACGAAGAGGGATTGGAAAAAAGTTTTGAAGGAATACGGAGAGCATTGATTCATCTGATTCTGATTCAGATTCATCTGATTCTGATTCTGATTCTTGTTCTGGTTCTGATTCTGATTCATCTAATCCTAATTCTGATTGAGAACTCATATCTGAATATAGTTGACTTTGTTGAGTCACAATCAGCAAATGAACACCACAGCCTGTCTAATATAATAGGCTACTTTAACATAAGATTGCAGAAACATCCCTCATCTATTGTTAACTTACAATTTTCTCTCTTTTAGGTTACTAAATTAATTGTTTAATTTTACATCCTTTTCTTTTTTCCTAATAACCATAAAACCTTATATTTATGATAGATAAACTCCAAGTAAATACTAAAAAAATATTTAAATCTGATGTAAACTCTTGTCAAAGAT
Source organism: Ambrosia x helenae (assembly GCA_030844895.1). Taxonomy (NCBI): domain Eukaryota; kingdom Viridiplantae; phylum Streptophyta; class Magnoliopsida; order Asterales; family Asteraceae; genus Ambrosia; species Ambrosia x helenae. The sequence continues at coordinate 16,045,164 of CM061227.1, read as the reverse complement.
ATGATTAACTAACAGTAATACCCAACATAAATGGATTTTGAAATGTTGTCTATTAAAATGGAGGGTTTTACAAAATATTGAATTTGTATGTCAAATTTTCGTTTTCTTATTTTTTGTTACATTTTCTTAAAAAGCTTATGTCTGATTACATGCAATTTAACATAAGTGTATTTGATGATGCGGTCTATTGTTTCTTTATACTTCTATACTATTTCAAGACCTTGAAATAAGAATCCAGTTACACATTAAGAGTATTTATAAAATTTAAATTTGGATGAAAACATAGCAAGATTGATAACATTCAATGTAGCTTTTTCTAACTTTTGTTCATAGTCTTACCCCAAATTTACCCATGCCTTGAGTCTTGAACTTTGAACCATAGACCCTGGACCTTGGACCTTGGACCTTAATCTACACTATCCCCGCACATGCTAATCTTAATAATGTAAGGTTGAAATCATATAAAAATATTCTTTTGGACCACTAGCAACTTGCAAGAGTATTTAATGATAAATTCTATTGTTTTTTTAATAATCAATATTCATATCTATATCTATAATAAAGTGATTGAGGTGGGAACACATATCACTTGATGAAACCATCTCCACCCTTGAATTCCTGCTAAAAATTTTAGCTTATAGATAATCCAATTACCCCAATATTAATTATTTTATAATCTTTTTATTTATTATTACTTTACTATATAATAAATACTTATGATTATCTAAATTCTTTGTCATATGAAATAATATTATTAAATCATCTCACGTTTATCTTTTATTTATTTTCTTAACTCATTCTTTTTATGTTTTCGTTTATTAATAACCATTAATTAATATTTTATTGGGTCAACCTCATGTAATATTAAATTTTATAGCCTAATAATAAATAAATAAAATGTTGCAACCCGCGTGATACACAAGTTTCTAATGAATTGTTTACACTAAATGAAAATGTAAATGATAGTTTTGTTTTCAGTCAAAGCAGAATAGATCAAAACCAGTCGTTTCTAAAAAAAATCTACACCTTTAAAACCACCGCCTTCATCACGCCCTGCAATGGTTTCTTCTACCTCTGCTCCTCATCCAAACGTACATTCTCTCTTTAATATACATTTTTATTCTTATTCACGTGATTAAAATTGTTTCTTTCCTATATTATAGTAAATTAATTTTTATGCTACATCATAAGACACATTTTGTCACTTCATATTAGATTTGTATATACCAAAAAGCTCTTGGGATATAACCTTGTTATACCTATATATAATACTTATATTATAAAGCATTTCAATTACAAATCCACTTACACACTTCACGCGATATCAAGACAGTATTTGAATGATGAATTACAAAACTTTATTTCTTTTTACGACTAATATTTTTGTCACTCGTGAAATTTAAACCATTACTCATCTGAAATGGCAAAATCTTATCCAATACCTTAATATCACTGGGGCAAAGGCTCTTCGGTTTTAGAAAACTTTATTTACTATTGATGTAAGATATTTGATGAAATAAATTAAAATATTGAATAAAAAAATTGAACTTTTAACAAAACTTTATTCAACTACTAATGTAAGATATTTTTTACTTTTTTTTATCATGATTCAGTGAAATGATTTTTTTTTTGTAAGGTAACTTTCATTCAAAAACACCCAAGAGCGGTCCTTAAAGCAAGGACCCCCGGCAACACAAGCGATTACATCGAATCCAAAGGATAATTACACCATTTTTTCCAATCGAAATCTTTTATTCTAGTTCTATGACGAAACCAAAAGTACGAAGTAGTCTTGATGTTCTCAAACACTTCAATCGGTCTTCTAGACTTGCGTAAAAAGATGCGCGCATTTCTTTCATTCCAAATCGACCACAGTGACGTGAAAATAATACCGCGAATAATGGACTTTTTCATGTTTGATACCGATTGGAACTCGGCAATATTGAGAACGTCCGACACATCAAAGGCATAAAAAGGGCATAAGCGACACCAAGCCATAATTCTATTCCAGATTTCAAAAGAGAAAACGCATCCGGTAAACAAATGCATTGTCGTTTCGTGACCCGTTTGACAGAAAATACACATCATCTCTTGAAGTTTTACGCCTCGCTTTGATAGCTCTACGCATGTAGGAAGGCGGTCCCGAATAGCTCTCCGCACCATAATCTTGAATTTAATAGGGACCCAAACTTTCCAGTTTATAGTCGGAGTCTTAGTCGTATTAAAAGCATTGTATAGGAGCATCTTCGCTGAACGAACTGAAAACATACCACTCGAATCTCCCTTCCAACTCCATTTGTCAAAACCCCTATCCATTGAAATTCAAACAGGTCCTCCAGCAAATGAAAAAACTCGGAAATCTCTACCTAGGAAGACGGATCAGCCCTCCAGCCCCAAACTAGAGATTTAACGCCGTTTTGGACCTTCAATCGGCTGCTCACAACGACCCATTTATCCGTATCTAATCTAAACAAACTCGGGTATATTATCCTGAGGGGCGTGTCGTGTAACCAGTTATCACACCAAAAGGAAATAGTGGAACCGGTACCAACTTTACCAACGAAATAAGAGTTTAGCGAACATCCATTAGGCAGTTTCTTTTCTCCGACCTTGACAATATCCTTCCAATTCCCACTGGCCGATGACGGACAAGGCATGGAATACCACCTTCTAGCCAAGCCGTTACAAGCCAAGACAATTCGCTTCCAAAGACAGTTCTCCTCCTTTTTAAACCGCCAATACCATTTTAGGAGTAACGCGTCATTCAAATGCTGTAAATTAGAAACGCCAAGTCCACCATCTTTCTTAGAAGTAGTTATGATATCCCAAGAGACCCATGGAATTTTTCGTTCAATACTAGAACCCAACTAAAAAAATTTCCTCATGATAGCTTCAATTTTTCTATAACCATTTTGGGAGCTTTGTAGAGCGATAGGTAGTAAATAGGCAAGCTTTCAAGAACCGACTTGATGAGGATTAACCGGCTACCAATGGACAAGCATCTAGCTTTCCAAGACGCGAGCCTATTTTTTATCACATCGATAACCGAATCCCAATTACAAATCCTAGACATGTTTGCGCCCACCTTTATAGCAAGATAAACAAACGGAAGACTCCCCCTACGACAACCCAAAACCTCCATCATATCATCCACCTCGTTATCTTCGGTGCCAATCCCATATAAATTCGATTTAAAAATATTAATTCAGAGACCCGAGCATAAGTGAAAAATACGAAGAATCCGAGCCGTGCTTTGGAGGTTCTCCCTAGACCACTCTCCCATTATTAACGCATCATCTGCGTAAAAAAGATGAGTAATATCCGCTTCATTATCCGAAATCCTCATACCTTTCAATTCCCCAATTTCCTTTGCCTTCTTTAATAAACACGACAAGGCTTCCATAACGAACAAAAAAAGAAAAGGTGATATGGGATCACCTTGTCTCAACCCTTTCTCACATTTAACTCGAAAGTAGGAGAGCCATTAACAAGAACCGAAGATCAAGCAGAAACTAAAATTCCTTCTATCCAATTGCACCAAATAGGGGGAAAACCCATTTGATCCATAATAGCTAACAAAAACTTCCAATTCACGTTGTCGTAAGCTTTTTCAAAATCAATCTTCAATAAGAACGCTTTTCTCCCTTTTTTCTTTAGCCAAGCAATTAACTCGTTTATCACAAGGGGGCCGTCTAAAATGAAACGATCAGAAATAAACGCCGATTGGGATTCGGAAATAATATGCCCCATAACCTTTTTAAGACGATTAGCAAGGAATTTAGAGAGCACCTTACTAATCATCCCAATTAGAGTTATAGGCCTATAATCTTTAAGCCCCAAAGGAGTTTTAACCTTGGGAATTAGAGTAATAAATGCCGACGCGCACCCCGGATTAATATAACCGGACTCATGAAAGTCCGAAACAATACCAAAAAAATCATCTTCAAGTAAATCCCAAAACCTCTTCACAAACCGAAAGTTGAAGCCGTCTGGACCTGATGCCTTATTCGAACCACACTCAAAAACCGCAACTTTCAATTCTTGTTTTGTAAACGGGACAACCAAATCATTACTATCACACGTAGGAATAGTCTTCAACCCGGGACAATTAAGAAACGGCCGATTGCTAACCTCTTCTCGAAAATGGTTGCGGAAAAATTTCATAACTTCTTTCTTGATCAACGTAGGCTTAGAAACCTACCTTCCATTAATCATCAAACCCGGAATCCTGCTTCTAGCTTTTCTACCATTCACCACATTATGGAAAAAACTCAAATTCTCATCCCCCATCGATGCCCACTTCACCAGAGATTTCTATTTCAGATCACGATTCTTTCGAATTTGAATCTCTTCTAAACATCTAGAACACTCGGACCACACCCACAATTCCTCTTCTTCTAACTGTTTTTGCTCCATGAGAATTTCCATGTTTTCTTTGTTTGCCCGCAATGAAGCTTCATTTTCTTTCTCATTTTGGCTCCACAAACGGTACCAATTGGTGAGGCCGGCACGTAAGTTCTTCAGTTTTAACATCAAATTAAGATCACTAGGACCATTATCAGACCACCCAGACAAAACACTACACCAAAATGTGGCTTTAGCCACACATTTCCTAAAAGCGTCCTGCCACACTTTTGAATGAATGTGTGGCTAAAGGTCATTTCTAACATTTGAAAAACTTCCAGCCCACTTTTCGTCACACATCTTACATATTCATGTGACCATTTTATAACAGCTCAAAACTTTTAGCAACACTTTAAGAAAAAACTGTGACATTTACTAGTCACACTAAAAAAAGTGTGGCCAATTGTGATGTAAGGCAACAATATTTATTTCATGTGACGAAAAACTACAACTTCTCGAATCCTTTAGCCACACTTTAAGAAAAAACAGTGACATTTAGTAGCCACACTAGAAAAGTGTGGCCAAATGTGATTTACATCCACGGTATTTGTTTGATGTATGACTGAAAGCTAATACACATTGCCACATATATTGTTGTGTGACCAGAGACTAATCAATAGCCACACTTAAAATTCAAAAAATTCATGTGACTTTACATAAACATTCGTCACACCATTGACACTTTATTATTTTTGTATGACTAAATGATAGCAAATGTCATGGAAAAATATACGTGACCAAAGTTAGACAATAATCACAATTAAGTTTAAAAAAAAAATCATGTGTCTTTAACCACTAGCCACACTAATGTCATTTTTTTTTCATGTGACGAAATGATTGTAAATGTCATGGAAAAATATGTGTAACCAAAGGTTGATAATAACGATACTTAAAATTGTAAAATTTCATGTGGCTTTATATAACTATTAGCCACACCATCGTCACTTAGTTTTTTTTTTTTTTTGTGATGTAATAATAACAAATGTCATGGAAAAATATGTATGATCAATGATAAAACAATAGTCACATTTATAATCACAAAATCTCATGTGGCTATACATACTACAACTTCTCTCTCAAAATACTTTTCTCTTAAAATTATAAAATTTTAATTTCCCTCCAAAAACTCCCTCAAAATTTTTCATCCTCTTAAAATTATAAAATTTCAATTTCCCTCCAAAAACTTCCCCAAAGTATTTCATCCTCTTAAAATTACAAAATTTCAATTTCTCTACAAAAATTCCCCCCAAAATGTTTCATCCTAAAATTTCCCTCTCAAATGCTACTCTCATTAAAAATATTACATTATATAGCAAAAATATACAAAAATATAAAATTGTAAAATTTCATTTTATTATTTTAGTAATTTCTTTCAAACTTTTATATTTTTGTCTTTGTAACTCATTTATGTAAAAATATACATAACAAATGCATCAAATTTTGAACTTTGTGCCTTTTATCGTGTCATAAAGGTATTAAAGGCTTACATTGCGTTGTAATGAGTAAAAATGACCTCGGAACTGAACCGATACCGATCCTAAAAATGGAAGAAATGGGTACCGGTAAAAATAGAAAAATGAGTGTTATGATATAAGAATTTCAAGGTAAATCAACCAAAATATCGGACTACACTGAACTGGTACCGATACCAAAAGTACCGCTGTTGAAAAATGCAAAAACACAGGTACCGGTACCGAAAATAGTCGTACATGTCTTAATGGACCATATTGGTCCTTAATGGATATCAATGGACACTAATAAATCATATATGTCTTAATGGACCATATTGGGCCTTTATGGATCATAATGGACATTAGTAGATTATTTATGTCATTATGGGCCATATCTGGCATTAATGGATCATAATGGACAATAGTATAGCATATATGTCTTAATGGGCCATAATGGGTCTTAGTGGATCAAAATGGACAATTGTAGATAATACATCATGGACAATAGTAGATAACACATGTCTTAATAAACTATATTGGCCTTAATGGATCAAAATGAAAAAAAAAAAATAGGTCATATACGTTTTATTAGGCCATATTGGGACTTAATGGATCACAATGGACAATAGACAATAGTAAATCATGTATGTCTTGATGTACCGTATTGGGCCTTAAAGGACCAAAATGCACAATAATAGATAATACATGCCTTAATTGGTCGTATTGGTCTTTAATGTATCGTGGTGGAAAAAGTAAATCATACATGTCTTAATGTATCATATTGGGCCTTAATGTATCACAGTGGACAATAGTAGATCATACATGTCTTAATAGACCATATTGCACCGTAATGGATCAGAATGGACAATAGTGGATTATATGTCTTAATGGGCCATATTGGGCCTTAATGTATCACACTGGACAATAGTAGGTAATACATGATTTATTAGACCATATTGGGCCTTAAAGGATCACAAATGGCAATAATAAATAAAAAATGTCTTAATGGATGGTATTGGGCTCTGATGAACCACAGTTGACAATAGTATATCAATATATCATATATGTGTTTATGGATATATGTGTTTATGGACCATATTGGGCATTAATAGATCTTAACGGACAATGGGAAATGGTAGATCATATACGCCGTAATGGGCTATATTCGACCATAGTGGATAACTACAACTTTTAGTATATCGTATATATCTTAATGGTCCTCATTAGGCCTTAACAAGTTAGTATATCGTATATGTCTTAATGGTCTTCATTAGCCTTAACAACAATTTATACATTTTTATAATTTTTCTTATTTTTAATGAATTTATTCTAAGAAAAAAATATATATCGAGACGACATGCAGGGCAATTCATTTTTATATTTGGTTTTTTTTTGAAATATATATATATATATATATATATGTATATATATATATAAAGACGGTATGATGTCTCTATAGATTCAATATTTTTTTTTAACTTTTATTAGAAGGTGATGAAATGTTTTAAATTTATCAAGAACACGAAGCGGGAAACAAAACTTTGATAAAAAAAGAAGGATAAAAAAAACAGGGAGGGAATCAAAACTCATTTACCCCAAAACTCATTTTCTCCTTCGTGGAACCATAAACACTACCAAAGGTTTCCTTCTCCTCCAAACTCATCCCTCCACTGCTCCATATCCCCCAAACTCCTGCGCTACACTGCTCCAAATTCATCAATGGTGTCTGCATCCTCACCCACCTCTCTCTGTTTCCTCCCCATAACCCCATCCTCCACCACCACTCGTACACCCACCACCCTCTACCTCCACTCCCCTTCTCCTCCGCTCCCTACTCCGTGCTCTCAGCTTTGCTGCATCAAGCCTAATTTTCACTACCCACGTGGCCTCCAATATCTGATCTTTAGCAGCCCGCTCCTCAAAACCCATGATTTATAATACTGTCGCAGTTAAAAAGAGCTTTTGGGGCCTGTCTCCGACGAAGTTGAAGAGGAAGAAGGTGTTTGTTAAGGCGGATTTAAATGTGTTCACCTTTTGTTTTCCAGAGAACCCTCAAGGCTTTGACTTTCATGTCACCGGCAAGTAAGGTAATAAACCTAATAAATTTTAGTCCTGTAATTCCTATTGAACATCTGGTATCTAACTATTGGGGTCATATTTAGGATTAATTTAGAATGAACTCATAGTGTTGAATAGGGATTTCTACACTATTGGATGATGGTGATGGTCTTTGGTGGTAAGGTAAAGCCGAACATAAATTGCAGAAATGAAGGGGATGAAGCCAGTCAAGCAGGTAAAGCTTTCTGTTTCTGCTCAAGGAGCTCCAGTAACGAGCTTCAACATGTTTATATATTCACTTTTGGATTCAAAAACAGTTATATGTTCATCTCAATTGTATTATTTCAGTGATGATCCTATTTTTCTATAAACTAGAATGAAAGCCCTAGGTTTTTTGCATTTACAACACTATTGTCGATTTCAACCTATTTGACCTGTTTGTCTTGGTATGTTGTATGTGACAGTGAAGTTTGATTTCAAAGGTCATCCCAAACAAGCTGTTAAAAATAATGAAATGTAATATTGTGTTATATTTCATAATTTCATGGTTATACATATTCTAACATAATACATGTATCAATTGTTTTGGACTCGTAATGCAGATTATGGTTTGTGGGCTTAATATTTGGACTTATATTTGGGCTCATGTTTTTGGGCTTGCTTTGTTGACTTAAGCCCTGATGATTAAAAGCCTTGTAAGGCTTATCTTTCCGATGCATTTCTGATCGTTGGATTACGATCCGTGTGATTAAAGTTGATCGTGTGGCTCAGATTGAGAGCTGATGTGTTTTCTCTCTCGAATATTCTAACTCTGCTATAAATAGATTGTTTTCTCACACTGTGCAGGTTTTAGCTCATTCGTCTCATTCTCTCTCATATTCTTGTGTCTCTCTCTGTCTTGGGCGATTAGGGTTTGAAGATTCAACCAGAGGTTGAAGATCCTAATAGCTGATTTTGTCTAGTCTTGGTCTCTTACTTGTATTGTCAGTAAGATTGTCTTAGTTCTTGTTGTATTTTTTTCATTTCTTATTTTGGTTTAGATCAACTGATTATCATCAGTTGATCAAGTATTGTATTCTTAGAGTTCTTCTGTTTGGAAGAACTCATCTGGGTATTTTGGGGTTTTTTGGGTTGGCTAATAATATATTTTTGGTCGCCTAGTTTTGTCGCTATTTCTTGAAACTCTTGTGTTGTTGATGTATTATCTTGTGTTTGGTTGAGAGATCTGTATAGTCTAGGTTTTTTACATGGTATCAGAGCTCAGTTGGGCTCTTGATCCTTGGGTTTGTCAAAGTCGTCCGCTGTGTATTGAGTTTTGTTGTCTCTTGTGTAGATCTGAAGGTATATCTTCAGATCTGGTAGTCTATTGGTCTTTGTGTTGTTTAGGGTTTCGATCTAGTATATAGATCTTGACCTAAGACAACATAAATAGTAGATCTGATCTCTGTAGATCTTGTCTACTATTGAAGTCTTATTCTGTTTATGATCATTTTGTGGCTGGATATATATTGAAGATCTGCTGATTGTCTGGAACTTTGGAGGTGAAATAAAGCTACACTTGCTCTCACAACTCTGTACCCTAAGTGATGGTACAGGCTGTGAGTTTGGAGAACCCTAACTTGGGCCCCCCTCACTGTGAGATCTTTCCTTTATCTCTTGTCTTGTATTGTTTTGTTTGTGTCTAGGAGCAACTGTCCGGGTTAGGGTGGACCGGAGTAGGCTCAATAAGTGTATTGTGAGATTGTTTGTTCTTTGTCTATTGTGGTTTGGTCTTGTCTATTAGGAACAGGCTCCTGTGATAAGACATGCACGGGCACCTTGAGTGATGAACCCGTGATCTTGATCACTGTCACAGCTTCGCCTTAGTGGTCTGTATTGTTTTTGTTTCTCTGTCTGTGTATTTGTTTCTTGTATTCTTGTGGTTATGGGTACTAACATTGGTCCCCCAACCAAACCCTCTACCTATTGGATCAGGAGGTTCTGACCCTGGTAGTAGTGGTGTGTCTCTTATTAGTAGACTAGATATTAGTGACCCCTTGTATCTACATCCCAGTGATACAAGTAGTCTGACTATTATTTCTATAAAACTAAAAGGTACTGAGAATTATACCATTTGGGCAAACTCTATGAAGCTTGCTTTGCAAGCTAAAAATAAGTTTGGGTTTGTAGATGGTACATGCATCAGGTCTGATAGTGATGAAGTCTTACAGAGTCAGTGGGATAGGTGCAATTCTGTGGTATTGTCTTGGTTGTTGAATTCTGTTAGTGAGGAGTTGTTTCTAGGACAAGTTTTTTCAAAGTTAGCTAAAGATGTATGGGAAGAGTTAGATGAAACATATAATAAAATTGATGGGTCTATAGTGTTTAATATGTATCAACAAATCAACTCTATTTCTCAAAATGGTAGTAGTGTTGCTGAATACTATCATACACTTAATACTTTGTGGAAAAAATTTGATTCTATGATTCAACTGCCTGCTTGTACTTGTAAAGCCTCAAAGGACTACAATGATTTGAGTACTCTCATTAAATTAATGCAGTTCTTAATGGGGCTTAATGATGTGTATCAACCTGTTAGAACAACCTTGTTAACCAGGGAACCCCTACCAAGTGTTAAAACTGCTTTTTCAATAATATCAAGAGAAGAATCTCATAGAGGTTCTAACTCAAATAGAAAGGGTACAAATGTGTCTTTCTTGTCTACTGGAAATCAGTTTTCAGATAACAATAAAAGAATTAATAGAGGTCCAAATCCAAATTTAAAGTGTACACATTGTAATATGATTGGGCATACTGTTGATAGATGTTATGAATTGGTAGGGTACCCACCTGGTTTCAAAAAGAAGTCACCTAGTCAAGGGTCTAAGGGTAACTCTAATACTAGTAAATTTGTTAAGAAAAGTAGTGGGTCTAGCAATGCTGTGTCTTCTTCTACTGTTTTGCCTTTCACTTCTGAACAGATTTCTAAACTGATGAATCTTATAAGTGATAAGTCTGGAAGTGAAGGTCAGACTCAGAACTCCAATGTAGGAGGTGAGAGTCATGTCTTAAATGGTTTTTCTAGTATGAGTGTCTTGTCAAAACTGTATAGTGTTTTTGGAAATTTTTCTAGTTGTGCAACTTTTCTTAAATATGCTCTTAAGTATGGTTGGATAATGGACTCAGGAGCAAACCAACACATGGTTTGTAATGAGGACAAAATGATTAATAGTGTTGATGTGTCTAAATACAATATTTTTGTAAAACACCCAAATGGAACTAGTGCTAGGGTAACTAAAATTGATGATATTAAACTAGCTGATGGGGTCATTTTAAAGGATGTTTTTCTAATACCTGAGTATTGTGTTAATTTGGTGTCTGTTCAAAAATTGCCTAAGGACAACAAGTTAAATGTATGGTTTAATGAAAGTGCATGTTATGTCCAGGATTCCAGGTCCAAGAGAGTCCTGGTGACTGGTAAAGAATGTGATGGTCTGTATATTGCTGGTGCTGATTTAAATATTAGTAATATGTGTTTTAGTAGTGTTTCTGATTCTACTTTGTGGCATTCTAGATTTGGACACCCCTCTGATCAGGCTCTAGCTGTGTTAAAAGATACAATAGGGGTGAGTGTTAGTAGTTCAGAGCCTTGTGAGATATGTCACAAGGCTAAACAGTCTAGGGTCCCATTTCCTTTAAGTGACCATAAGACAAGTGAAGTAGGAGATATTGTGCACCTTGATGTTTGGGGTCCTTATAAAGTGACTAGTAGAGAGGGGTACAAATATTTTCTTACAATTGTTGATGACTGGTCAAGGTCTGTTTGGATTTATATGTTAAAAGGAAAACATGAAGTTTTTGAAAACATAGAAATCTTTTATGAAATGTTAAATACACAATTTAAAAAACGTGTAAAGATATTTAGGAGTGATAATGGGACTGAATTTATTAATTATAAAATGAAACAGTTTTGTAATAAACAGGGTATTATACATCAAACCTCATGTGTTTATACTCCACAACAAAATGGAGTTGTGGAGAGAAAGCATAGACATCTTCTTAACATAGCTAGATCTTTGTTGTTTCAGAGTTGTGTCCCTCTTAGTTTTTGGTCTGATTGCATACTAACTGCTGCCTATCTAATAAATAGGACTCCCTCTTCTGTGTTGCCTGGTAAGTGTCCCTATGAGTTAGTGTATGGGTTCCCCAAAGGTGTCTCACTTAAAAGTATTTGGTTGTCTATGTTTTGAAACTGTATTAACTGAAACAAATAAACTTTTTAGTAGGGCAGATAAGTGTGTCTTAATAGGGTATTCTGTTTTTAAAAAGGGGTATAAATTGTGGAGTATTGATAAAAAACAGGAAGTATTTTCTAGAGATGTTCAATTTTATGAAAATATTTTCCCTCTTAAAAAGGAAACTGAAAATGATTTTGTGTCAAATGAGCTTAATCATATAAATTTTTTTTGATAAAACTGAAACAGATTTAATAAGTGAGACAGTGTCAAAACCTCCCAATGATGAAGGGGAGCCTACTGATACTCAGGAACTAAGCAGTTAATGCGGTAAAATATCGGTTATCGGTCAAGGACCGATATTTAGGATATCGTTTATTGCGGTGAGATATCGGTGGGATATCGGTAATTACGGAATATATATATATATTATAATAATAGTAAGATCAATATATGAAATTTAATACATTTTGTAACGAACTAAAAAATCTTTAGGGTCAAATCTGACAAAAACCATAATATTGAGGATTAAAATATTATTTAGATAAAAAGAATTAAAGAAAATAATATGGTATATGTTGATAAACCCTAAAAACAAAGCAACCGTCACTTTGTCTTCTCTTCTTCTCCATTGCAGGTTTCTTCCTCCCATTTCTAGCATAGGTTCATCTCCATCTCTTTTTCTTTTACAAACTTTCATAGTCATGTTCATCCCTTTTACATCTCTTCAGCCCTATTGTTGTAACCTAAATGGTATCAAAATGGGCAAAAAAAACACCAAACCGATATTCTCACCGATATAACCGATATTTTGAAGGCAGTATCGGCCGATATATCACGATATCGGCCGAGATTATCGGAACCGAGATAGGGACCGATATTTGTGACCGAGATAGGCCCTTATGGCCGATAACCGAGATATCACCGATATATCACTGATATATCAACGAGATATCACCGATATTGACTGCTTAGCTCAGGAACATTCTCCTGGTAGTAAGTTAGATGACCTTAGTTCATCTACCAGGAAGGCAGATCAGGTATTACCTGATCAGCAACCTGAGATTAGAATTGAGGGGACTGACTGCACAGAAGCTGAATGTTCACATGATGAGTTCAATAGCCCTGAGGGAGATAGAGTTTCTAGTATTAGGAGATCTCATAGGGAGTCTGTCTTACCAAAGAGGTTTAATGAGTATGTTGTAGAGGGCAAAGTTAAGTATGGGGTTGAAAGAGTAGTAAACTACTCTAATTTGTCTGTTGAAAATAGATGTTTTGTATCTAGTTTAAATAAACTTGTTGAACCAAGTTGTTATTCTGAAGCCTCTATTGATCCAAAGTGGGTTGAAGCAATGAATGCTGAGATGGAGGCTTTACACAGAAATAACACTTGGGTCTTAACCACTCTGCCCAATGGCAGGAAAGCCATTGGTTGCAAGTGGGTGTATAAGATCAAATATAAGTCAACTGGAGAAGTTGATAGGTATAAGGCTAGGCTAGTTGCTAAGGGATACAACCAAAGAGAAGGGATTGATTATGGAGAAACCTTCTCTCCGGTTGTAAAGATGGTAACTGTGAGAACAGTTATATCCTTAGCTGTCCAAAATAGTTGGCCTTTATATCAGTCGGATGTAAATAATGCCTTCTTATATGGCACATTGACTGAAGAAGTATACATGGTTCCACCTGAGGGATATTACACCAAAGGTGAGAATCAAGTATGCAGACTGGTCAAGTCTTTGTATGGTCTAAAACAAGCCCCTAGACAATGGAATGAGAAATTAACTCAAGTTCTCATTGATATGGGGTTTGTTCAGAGTATTTGTGATTACTCAATGTTTGTTATGTCTAAAAATAATGTTTTGTTGTTTTACTTGTATATGTTGATGATATTGTTGTTACTGGAAATGATGAACAACAAATAGGAAAAGTAAAACAGTGTCTTAGTGATAAATTTTTGATAAAAGACCTTGGAAAGTTGAAATATTTCCTTGGTATTGAAGTCTTATATACTGAAGATGGTATATGTCTTAGTCAAAGGAAATATTGTCTTGAATTGTTGAATGATTTTGGATACTTAGGCTGTAAGCCTGTATCTACCCCTATTGAAGCTAGTTATATTGTATCTATGAAAAACAATAAGAGTAATAAGATGTTAGAAAATATAACTGGTTTTCAAAAGTTAATAGGGAAATTGATTTACTTGTCATTGACAAGACCTGATATAAGTTATGCTGTGCAATACTTAAGTCAGTTTATGCACAAACCCTCAAAAGGACATTTGCAGGTGGCTTTAAGACTCTTAAAGTACTTAAAGTCAAGTCCTGGGAAGGGTGTTATGTTTAGGAAAAGTGATAGTTTTGAGCTCTTTGCTTATTCTGATTCAGATTGGGCAAAGTGTCTTGAAACTCGAAAGTCTGTAACAGGATATTGTGTCTTTCTTGGAAAGTCTCTAATATCCTGGAAAAGTAAGAAACAAAGCACAATTTCTAGGTCAACAGCCGAGGCTGAATATCGTGCTATGTGCTCGACAACTTGTGAGTTGGTTTGGCTTTCAAACTTGCTTAATGAGTTAAAGGTTCAGGTTAAACTACCTGTTAAATTATATTCAGATAGTAAAGCAGCTATATCCATAGCTGCAAATCCAGTATTTTTTGATCGAACAAAACATTTTGAAATTGATTTGCATTTTGTTCGTGAAAAAATTTCTAAAGGTTTTTTAGAAACTGTTAAGGTTGAATCTGTTAATCAGGTAGCAGATATTCTAACTAAGGGATTGGGGTAGTCTCAACATAATGAGCTGTGTTCAAAACTTGGTTTGATAGATTTAGTTAACCATGAATTTAAGGGGGGATGTTAAAAATAATGAAATGTAATATTGTGTTATATTTCATAATTTCATGGTTATACATATTCTAACATAATACATGTCTCAATTGTTTTGGACTCGTAATGCAGATTATGGTTTGTGGGCTTAATATTTGGACTTATATTTGGGCTCATGTTTTTGGGCTTGCTTTGTTGACTTAAGCCTTGATAATTAAAAGCCTTGTAAGGCTTATCTTTCCGATGCATTTCTGATCATTGGATTACGATCCGTGTGATTAAAGTTGATCGTGTGGCTCAGATTGAGAGCTGATGTGTTTTCTCTCTCGAATATTCTAACTCTGCTATAAATAGATTGTTTTCTCACACTGTGCATGTTTTAGCTCATTCGTCTCACTAGATCTTTGCCCGCGTTACACGCGGTTCACCAACGTACAATTATTTTGAGGGGTAAAACATATAAAAAATGTAGCAGAAATATTTTATGAAGATTTAAAAGAAACCAATACACATTGTATTCAAATATCACTAAATATTTCTTTATACACCACATCTTTAGACACATTGAAACGGTGTGAAGATTCAATGGAGTCGCAGTTAAATACTCCACTTGGTGGTACATTTTGTATTCCATCATTTGTAGGATTATTGACCTTGCATCTCTTGGCATCTAGTTGTAATTTTCTAAATTTGCGACACTCGACCGCATTCTTAATTTTTTCTTCATTCGAGAGAACTGTGAAGAAAAATAAATTACTTGCATAATACCATTAGCATATAAATAAAGATGTAAAATATATGAAATTCGTTTACCGTTAGATATATTAGATAACAGTGTTCCTTTGTCATTACCTTAAAAAAAACCATAAGTTAAATGAAAAAACACAAGTAATATAAAATGGAAATCAAAATTAATTTAGCTTAAAATGTTGCTATAATTAATTTAGATTAAAATGTTGCTATAATTAAAAATTCGAATTTTTTTTATTTAAATTATAGACGATTTTTAAAATGTATAGGTATAAAATGTAAAGATTTCAATATACCTAAAATAAACTTAAACATATATAATCCGTAGATTTTTAAATTGTATAGGTATATTTTTTAAATATAATTTATTGTTTGTTAGTATCTATTGACTAAAAAAAGTCAAACCGTGTCAAACAATTAAGGTGGTTAAAGAAGTCAAACATTGCTAAAAGTATCAAAAAAAAATAATTAACTAAAATGTTAAATTTATAAACCAAAACACTACAAATTAATGTTTAAAAAAAATTATTGAATGGTTAATTTCAATCTCTCAATGTTTTAAATTTACCAAAAAACAGGTTGATTGTTTATTTCTAAAATTTGAATGTTTGTTTCTAAAATTTAAAGATGACAATCTACCAAATTTATTTTAATTGTTTGTTAAATTTGTTTGATTGGGTTTAGTAATTGTTATTTTTTCTGTTGAAAAAAATTTAAAATATTACAGTTAATAAAAACTCAGAAATTGTTAGAAGTAAAAAAAAACTGAATCTGTTTTGCATTCAAAGATTGTGTTTGAATTTTAAAAAACAAAGTCAAACCTTGATTCTTTATTTGCTAAAATTGCACGATTTCAATTTACCAAAAATTTACTTTTGATTGTTTGTCAAGTATGGTTTGTAAAACATAAAATATTATTCCATAATTAAAAAAAATGGCATTAATAAAAAATTAATATGAATTTTTAAAAAAAGTCAAACCATATACTAACCGAAAAAAACAATTATTGTTTTCAAAAGGTATTTTTTAAAAAAATCACATATGGTTGTGTACAACATAAATTATTTCCATAATTACAAACATTGACATTAATAAGAAATTAATATGATTTTTAAAAAAGTCAAACCATTTACTAACCGAAAATAAGAATTAATGTTTTATCAATAATATTAAATATCACGGTTGGTTGTTAAAAATTAAATTATTTCCATAATTACAAAAACTGTTATTAATAAGAGATTACAATGAATTTTTAAGAAAGGTCAAACCATTTACTAAAAAAATAACATTATTGTTTTAAAAAACAGTTTTTTTTTAAAAAGAAACCCTTATCAACTATGTTTACTATCTTAGTTCCTAAACAACAAAATAACATTAATATATACCACTAATATCCATAACATAATATGCAAAATATAGTGTTTTTAACTAATAAGAATAACCCAAAATATTAGTGATTCTAAACATAAAAAACCCCAAAATTCACGAATTACCACATGAGTAGTAAACGTGCAAAAGTTGGTCAGTACAAACCACAAACCATTTTAGTCAAAAGTTACCCACCAAAAGTTTTCTGTTGGGTCTGCTGACCTGGAGAAGAACAGATGATTAGAAAGCCAAAATATACTAACAGTTGATCCTTTCAATAAACAGTCTTTACAATTTACTTCTCCCAAAAGACTGCTGACTCTAACAACTATTCTATCCAAACAACTGCTATGACAACTGCTGATACAAAGGACTGCTGAATAAACAACTGATGAAGAACAACTGCTGACCAAAGGTCTGATAAAGAACAACTGCTGATTCAAGTACTGAAGACTAAAGCACTGCTGGAGCCAACAACACTTAGGCTCCAGCAGAGGATTCAAGACCATCAGAGTTTGCCTACAACAGTAGTTTACTATCAGTGCTTTCAGTGTAACAGTAGTTTGTAATAGGCAGATGTTTTATGTTTGTTATTCTGTTAGAGGTCACTGTCTTAGGTGACGTCAGCCTAGGTCATCAGTGGTTTAGGTTTGTCTATAAATAGAACAGTGCTTGTACTGTTCTATTGCATCACACACACAAACATTCTCTCAGACAAACAATCACTGTGTGATCAGGCTGAGGGGGAGTATTTGTACGATTGTAATCTTTTAGATAAATGAAAGCATTCGATCTGAAAACATTTACTCTCTTGTTTTGATTAACAGTTTATTATTCCGCTGCACTTTCATTCTATATTCGTTTCACTTATATCATATTTAGTTAAACATAATCAAAACAATCAAACTCAGATCCTAACAATTGGTATCAGAGCTTGGTCAATTAAATTCGATCTAACAAATCAATTTAATAATCAGCTCACAATTATTGATATCGTTTGTCTGTTGGATTGAAAACAGAGTAATAGTTTAATTTCGTTTCAACCGTTTTTAAACAGACTTTGTTTTTTGAAAAATCAGAGAATGGCTTCAATCAATCACGATCCACATAACACTGGCACGAACAACAAGCCACCGATGCTTGTCAGATCTGAATACAATATCTGGCAACGTCGGATGAGCCATGTTCTAGCTCAACAGAACACTGGGTGTTGGAAGTCGGTTATCTTCGGACCACATGTTCCGAATGTGCCGAGTACTGAAGATCCCAAGGTGTTTGAGCCAAAGAAACTTGAAAACTACTCCGACCAGGATTTTCAGAAAATTGAGTTAGATGCTAAGGCCATCAGTATTGTGGCCATGGCTCTACCCAATGATATATATGCTGGCTTGTTACACTGTAACAGTGCAAAGGAGTTGTGGGATGCACTGAAAGAACAGTTTGGTGGGACTGAGGAGGTTATTGAAAACAATCGTGAAATACTTAACC
This sequence comes from Ambrosia x helenae, assembly GCA_030844895.1. NCBI lineage: Eukaryota > Viridiplantae > Streptophyta > Magnoliopsida > Asterales > Asteraceae > Ambrosia > Ambrosia x helenae. Next base: position 16,026,605 of record CM061227.1, on the reverse strand, counting down.
AACAATATGAAACATTCAGTCATGTCAAAGGAGAGTCATTAACTCAACAGTTTGAGAGGTTTAATTGTTTAATTAGTGAACTAAAATTGGTTGGTCTTACTTACCCTCATTCAACCTTGAACCATAGGTTTTTAAGATCACTACCAGACAAATGGGACACTATTGCTATTGTGATGAGAAACTCAATTGGATTTAAAGACCTATCACTGACCCAGCTTCATGGTAAGCTCTTGACCTATGAGAGAGAGCTTAACCAGAAAAAGAAGCTCCAGGACTCTGGAAAAGTGTCTGATGACTATGTATTTGGGAATACAGCACTTTTGGGTCATGATGAGGTGCCTGGAAATACTAAGGATCAGAGTTATGATCATTTCATTGACATAACTTCAGGTTTTAACTCAGGTTTTAACTCTGATTCTTATTCACCAAACTATGCCTTCACAGCAAGTGGTGGTGATATCCAGGCATCTGACAATATGTCCTTTGAGTATGATGACCTAAAATACTTTGACCCTGATGATTTGGAAGAAATGGACATTATGCACCAACTGGCCCTTCTCAGTGTAAGAACTAACAATTTTTACAAGAAAACTGGGAGAAGGTTTCCAGGGTTAACTGGCAGATCTAAGTTTGGGTTGGATAAATCAAAGATAAAGTGTTACAAATGTCATAGACTTGGTCATTTTGCTAGGGAATGTAGGGGTCAACATGGTACACCTATGATCACCTATCCAAATCAAAGACCACAGACCAACACTTATCAGAATTCCTATAATGCCCCTGGACCAAATGTGCAAAACACTGCTCATTTTGCACAGTCCTCAAACACTGTTCCTGTCCAGTATGTCCAAACCACTGTTCCTCAGATCCACTATGTGCAAACACCTGTTACTCAAGCACCTGTGCAAACGACTGTTGCTTCATCCTCTGCTCCTGCAGAGACCAGTCAACAGAGCTTCTTTACACAAGGCTTTGTTGACTGGAGCAGTCTACCTGATGAGTTAACAGATGAAAATTTTGCATTAGTTGCCAAAGCTGAAAATGAACCAGAAAACTTTTGTTTCATGGCTATGGTTGATGAGGTTGAATCTGAGGAGGTGGTGACTGAATCTGATGTTGTGACTGATGATATTGTTAATGAAGTTGTTACAGGTGAAAAACATGAAGAAGAGGTTGTGAATCTCTCAGATCCCTGGGTGCATCTGATGACTGTGAGTGCAAGTGTGATTGTGCATTGATGGCTGCTGCTAAGGTATCTCCTCAAATTCTTAAAGAGTTGTGTTCTGACAAATGTGTAATTGCATTTGCTAACATCAAAGAGGTAAATGAAAACCTTAGAAAGAAAATTTTGGATGATGAAGTTAAATTTGAAAAACTTTCAAAAGATTTAAAAACAAGTTTAACTGTAAAAGAGTCTGAAATAAGCAGTTTAAAACATGAAGCAACCATAACCAAAGACCAGCTCCAAACTATGATAGCAAAATATCAAAGTTGTAAAAGTGAGCTTGAGTCCACCCAAGTTGAATGTGAGAAATGGGTGGAATCATGTAGAGGTTTTGAGATGCTACTCAACAAACAAACCAAAAGTCATGTGAAGTTTGGTTTTGGTTTTGAAACCACTGCTCCAGCCTTTGAAAACACTGACAAAAAGAGTCAAAAGTCTGTTGAGGTAGTACCAACAAACCTGCAGGGTCAAGAGATTAAAATCACTGAACCAAATGGTAAGAAAATTGTTCTTGAAAAACCAGAAGGTTCCTCATCTTTTACTGAACTTGAAAAGTATGAATTTAAACCTACCTGGTCTGATGAGTGTGATACTCTTGAGAATTTAAACCTGTTGATTTCAAAACACCTGAGGGAAAGACAGTTCCTCAGGCAAAAGTCATTCCCCTGGCAAAAGTCATTCCCCTGAAAAATCTTCCAGCAGATGCTGAAACATCTGCTGAAAAGAAGGCTGAAAAGGGGAAGAAGAAAGAAAAGACTGTCAACTTGTTCTGTGATTTCTGTGAAAAGAAGAATCATGTCACTAAAAACTGTTTTCTTCTAAAAGCATATGACATTAACAAAGGAACAAGTGAATGTGATTCCAAAGCCACATGCTCAATATGTGGGAAAAAGAATCACAAGACCAAAGAGTGCTTGTATCTCAAAAATTTTGATGTAAAAATACAAGAATACAAAGCTAAAACTCTTGCAAACCCTGTGGTTAGTACTTCAAAAGGAAAGCCCAAACAGACTTTCACCCCTGTCCAAACACCTGTTACTAAAAGGCTTGAAACATCTGCATCTAGAGATGTCCAAGTAACAGATGCTCGACCCTCAAGCAAATACCCAAGAGGTTATGGTCAACCACCATGTCACAGTCTGCCACACGTTTATGAGGAGCCAAAAAGACCCTCTAAACCAAGAGTGAACAGAAATCCATATGGGTATTATCATCTGTCAGGAAGTGATCAAACAACTGCTGCCCCAAGTGTTGACATTCAAGCACTGGCAAATGGTCAACAGCAGTTGTTGAACTTAATTCAAAAACTAGTCCAAACCACTGATCACCTTCCAAAGCTTGAGTCTGAAAGGTCTGAGGACCCATCCAAAGCCAACTTGGCTTTGGACACTCACCAAAACTAATCCATTACTGATGTGCAGGGAGCTTCTGCTTGTTTAGATAGTCTTTGGTATGTAGATAGTGGAGGCTCCAGGCACATGACAGGATGTAGAGCCCTTCTTCTGGACTTCTTGGCTCATGGAGGGGGTGATATATCCTTTGGTAATGATTCAAAAGGTAAGGTGTTGGGTTCAGAGACTGTACAAGCTGGTAAACTCAAGTTTGAAAATGTCAATCTTTTTGATAATCTCAAGTTTAATCTTCTGAGTGTTTCACAAATGAGTGACAAAGGTTATGGCTCATTTTTCACAAAGAAAACTTGTAAGATTATTGGGCCAGAAGTGGTGAAAAAGATTGATACCATCATTGCAGAGAGCAAAGCACAACTTGTTGCTCATAGAAGTGGCAATGTGTATGTGGTTGATATGTTAAAGGACAATCCTATGGCAAATGTCTGTTTGTTTTCTGCTGCCTCCACTAAGGAGACAGAATTGTGGCATAGGAGATTGGGTCACACCAACCTTAACACTATCAACACACTCTCCAAACAAAGCCTTGTCAGAGGTTTACCATCAAAAGAATTTAAATGTGATGAGCATTGTGTTTCTTGTTTAAAAGGGAAACAACATAAAAGCTCTTACAAATCCATTGATGAGTCCAAAACCAGTCAGTGTCTACAATTGTTGCACATGGACTTGTTTGGCCCTGTTAAAATCATGAGTCTAAGAAGAAAAAGATTTTGTCTTGTCATAGTTGATGATTTTTCTAGGTTTACATGGACTTACTTTTTACATTCTAAGGATGAGACTGCAGGTATATTGAAGGACTTTGTCACCAAAGTTGAAAAACAATATGACTTGCCAGTAAAAGTCTTCAGGAGTGACAATGGAACAGAGTTTAAGAATAAGGAGTTGGATGACTTCTGTGTGTCAAAAGGGATTGTGAGGCAGTACAGCATCCCAAGAACACCAGAACAAAATGGGGTGGTTGAAAGGAAAAATAGAACTCTTATAGAAGCTGCAAGAACCATGCTAGCAGATTCTGGTTTGCCACTGTCATTTTGGGCAGAAGCTGTAAACACTGTTTGCTATGTTCAAAACAGAGTTTTGATCAACCCCAGACATCAAAAAACTGCTTATGAAATTTTGTTCAAAATCAAACCATTAATTTCATTCTTCAAAATCTTTGGCTGCCCATGTTTCATTTTAAACCTCAAAGATTCCATTTCAAAATTTGCAGCCAAAGTAGACTGTGGTTATTTTCTGGGATATTCTTCTACTGCCAAGGCTTATAAAGTGTTTAACACAAGGACCAAGACAATAGAAGAAACTCTGAATGTAAAGTTCAATGAACTTTCATCTCTAAAAATCCCTGCAAATCCTGTTGAACTATTTGATTTAGATAAATTCAAATTTGAAGATATCACTGTTAAAACTAACAATGCAGGTATTCCACAGTCTCCACAACAAGATTACAGAACAGATGTTGTGATCCCCAGTCACTACAAAATCTATTCTGCCTTAGAGGAAGCAGCTGTTCAAAACAATTGTCAAAACTCTGCCACAGCTGTGTCAACCACTGTTGGCCAGTCTTATCCTCAAACCACTGCTTCACCCCTCATAACCACTGACATATCATCTGTTGACAAAAGTCAGTCAAGTTTCACACCACTTGGACCCATTCCTCCATTACCATTCCAAACATCTGATGGCACTACAGAAGTACCAACAGATGTTACACCAACAGAGTCACCAAACCTCTGTCCATCACCTCAAAATGCCATCATTCCATATCAGGGAGATCTTATTTACTTAAGAGCTCATCCACCAGACCAGATCATTGGCAACATCAGAGAGGGTGTGCTCACAAGAAGCCAATCCTCCAATATCTGTCTTTTTGCAGGTTTCCTATCTCTTACACAACCTGTCAAGTACCAAGAGGCACTAAAAGACAACAGTTGGGTAGAAGCTATGCAAGAAGAACTCCTTCAATTTAAAAGACAACAAGTATGGGAGCTTGTACCACTACCTAAGGATGTTTGTCCTATAGGAACAAAGTGGGTCTTCAAAAACAAAACTGATGAAAGGGGTATTGTTGTCAAGAATAAAGCCAGGCTTGTGGTTCAAGGCTTCGGACAAGAAGAAGGAATAGATTATGATGAGACTTTTGCTCCTGTAGCAAGACTAGAAGCCATCAGACTCTTTTTAGCCTTTGCTGTCAACCACAACATAAAGGTGTATCAGATGGACATCAAATGTGCTTTCCTTTATGGCAAAATTCAGGAGGAGGTCTATGTATGTCAGCCACCTGGTTTTGAAGACACATTCCATCCTGACTATGTCTACAAGCTCAACAAAGCTTTGTATGGACTCAAACAAGCACCAAGGGCCTGGTATGAAACTCTTTCCACATTTCTCTTATCCATTGGTTTCACAAGAGGTAAAATAGACAAAACCTTATTTCTTAAATGGAAAGGGAAACACTTAATGATTGTTCAAATATATGTGGATGACATCATTTTTGGATCCACATGTAACCAAATGTGTGAAGAGTTCAGAAAACTAATGACAGCAGAGTTTGAGATGAGTGCCATGGGTGAGCTTCAGTGTTTCCTTGGTCTTCAAGTGAAACAACTGCAAAATGGCACATTCATTCACCAAAACAAATATGTAAAGAATTTATTAACCAGATTTGAGATGAATGATTATAAGCCATGTAGCACACCCATGAGTACAGTCAAGCTGCTCACTATTGATGACAAGGATGAACTGGTTGATCAAACACATTATAGATGCATGATTGGGTCTTTACTGTACTTAACTGCATCTAGGCCAGACATTATGTTTGCTACCTGTGTCTGTGCCAGATCCCAGGCTTCACCCAGAAAGTCAAACCTTATTGCTGTGAAAAGGATATTCAGATACCTCAAAGGTGCTCCCACACTTGGTATCTGGTATCTTGCTAATGGAAACATTGAGCTTTCAGGTTATTCAGATAGTGACTTTGCTGGCTGTCACACCACAAGAAAATCCACATCAGGAGGGTGCCAATTTCTAGGGAATGCCTTAGTTTCTTGGCAAAGCAAAAAGCAGGCAACTGTTTCAACCTCAACAGCTGAAGCTGAATACATTGCTGCTGCAAGCTGTACAGCCCAACTCATGTGGCTTCAAAATCAACTACTGGATTTTGGGATAACTGCACTACAGACTCCACTCATGTTGGACAGTCAAGCTGCTGAAAATATCATCAAGAATCCAGTCTCTCATTCCACTACCAAACACATTGACATAAGACATCATTTTGTCAGAGACAGCTATGAAAAAGGTTTGATTTCTCTGCACAACAGAGGATCAATTGGCAGATGTGTTAACAAAAGCTTTAGACACATCTACCTTTACAAATCTGATTTCTAGAATTGGTATGTTAAACATGGATTAAACAAATAAATTTTTTTTAATAAATCATAATAAAATGTTTCAGAAAATCAAAATTTATTCAAATAGCTATTTGGTTGAAAAAATCTGTTTATAACATCTGATCAGATAAAACAACCACTGTTTCATTCATATCCACTGTTGGTTGAAAAATCTGTTTCAAAACATCTGATCAGATAAAACAACTGTTAGTTGAAAAATCTGTTTCAGAACATCTGTTCAGATAAAACAACTGTTTCTTTCTATATTTATACTATATCTATACATAAAAAAAAAACAGTTGGTTCCATCAGCTGTTTGTATCAGTTGTTTGCCAAAAACAGCTGTTCTCCACCAGATGTTTCATCCATCAGATGATTGCCACGTCTGCTCATATAAGCAGAGGTTTGGCCACATCAGCGGTTTCCTTGAGCCTATAAAAAACCCTGTTTTACCACAACAGATGTTACACTGTCTCATTGTATTCAAAATACTGAAACCGCCTTCTTCATTCTCCAACTCTCAATCAAATTTCTTTCATCTTCACCTTCGAAATCCATTACAATGGATCTTCAAGCCAAAGCCACCCACAATTGTTAGGACAAAGAGGATTGGTGAAACCACTTTTGGAAACCTTAGTCTAATTCACTTCTGTCAATTTTGGCTAAGTATAGAAGTACTGAAGAGAAGACAAGAAACTGCTGAAGAGAAGATATGAGAAGTGCTGAAGAAGAAACTTCATCAGAAGTTCTGAAGTCCAAACCAGACAAGTTCACTTCAGAAGTACTGAAGACAAACTACTCATCAGTAGTTTGTCATTCATCAGCACTTAGCATTAGATATTTTCCACCGCCTTTTGTATCAGTAGTTTATTGTTTGTTATTACTTTTAGCTGTAATTGTTTGTTTCAATGTTGCAACTTGTGCATCTTGTTTCTGATATTTGTATACTTGCTTTATTGGCAAGATACATGTATGTAAACGTCTATAAATAGGAGGCTTCAACCTTCTATTTTAGACATTGATTTTAATAGAAAAATCCTTCAAACACTTTCACTGTTCTATTCCATTTCAGTATTTATTGTGAATCTGCCTAAGTATCTAATTCTCATTTACTGCTTAGATTCATAATAAATACTTGTCATTATTAGTTTCAATCATCAAGAGGGAGTAATAACTCCTCTTAAGTATAAAAAGTGTTGCTTTAACTTATACATTCCGCTGTGCTTACAATCTGATATACAAGAGCTTGCTAAACACTTAAGTGTCAAAGATAGCAAGTTCTTACCTAAACAAAGAGCATACTGATCCAACAATTGGTATCAGAGCACCGGTTTATCTGATCACATATCAATCTAACAAATTGAGAATCAGACACAAAGCTCTTATTGATACTCAATAAAAGATCAAAAGTTCACTTTTTATCAACATCCATCACTTTAAGAGATATTTGACAAATCAATACTCTTTAAAAATGGATCCTCATAATACTGGTTCTGCCACTAAACCTGCCATGCTTGTAAGAAATGAATATAACATATGGCAAAAGCGAATGGCACATACCTTGTCACAGACCAACACAGGTTGTTTGAGATCTGTGATATATGGTCCTCATAAACCAGTAAACATAAATCTTGAAACTAAGGAAGAGATTCCAAAACAACCAAAAGACTATACTGATGATGATTTCCTAAAGCTTGAGCTTGATGCAAAAGCTTTCTCTATGTTGGCAATGGCTCTCCCAAATGAGATATACTCTGGCCTTTTACATTGTGAAAGTGCCAAAGAACTCTGGGATTGTCTTAAAGAACAGTTTGGAGGAACTGAAGAGGTGATTGCCAACACCAGAGAAATATTGGCTCAACAGTATGAAACTTTTGCTCACATTAATGGAGAAACTTTAACTCAACAATTTGAAAGATTTTCCTCATTAATATCTGAGCTAAAACTAAATGGTCAGACCTATACAACTGTATCTATGCTTCATAGATTTTTAAGGTCTGTACCTGACAAATGGGAAACATACTCAATAGTCTTAAGATGTTCACCAGATTTTAGCTCCCTCACTCTTACAAAACTTCATGGGAGATTACTTACTTTTGAGAGAGAAATTGATCAAAAGAAGAAATTACAATCATCTGGTAAAACTGCTGATGACTACCTACCAGGTAGTACAGCACTTTTGGGACAAGACTCGCCAACTTGTTCCTATGGATCTTATGACAACATTGACATAACAACTGGGATCTCATCAGAAAGATCTTTCCCAGGTTATGACAATGATGACCAAAGTCAAACTGCTGATAATCTATGTTTTATCATGGATGATTTGAAAAACTTTAGCAGTGATGACTTAGAAGAAATGGACATTTTACACCAACTGGCCATGCTAAGCATTAAAACTAACAAGTTTTATAAAAGGTCAGGAAGGAAATTTCCAGGATTGACCAGTAATACAAAAATTGGTTTTGACAAATCTAAACTGAGATGTCACAAGTGTCAGAAGTTGGGACACTTTGCTAGAGAGTGTAGAAACTCTAGCTTTAACCAATCACAATCTGGAAATAACTTTAACCCCAATTATAATAGGAATAATGGAACTCAAGGGAGTGCTCATTTTGTACAGGCACAAGCTCCTCAACAGCAATACATGCCACAAGTACAATATGTTCAAATGCCTGCTCAACAGATGCAGAGCCAACAATCAATCCCTCCCTTTCCAGCTGCTCAACAACCTCCACAGCCTCAACAACGCTCTCAACAAAGTCTTTTCACCTCAGGGTATGTTGACTGGAGCAGTATTCCTTTTGACACCACAGAGTGCAATCCTGATGCAGACAACAAGTTGTTTGACATTAACTGGGGAGAACCAGACAATGGCAGAAAGAACTTTGCCTTAATGGCATTTGAAGGCTGTACTTCAAAATCTGCATTGTCACAGGTATCAAAAGAGTCTTTGACAAAACTTTGCTCAAATTCTTGCAAAGAAACTTTTGCTCTTATAAGAGAGACTAATGTGCACTTATAAGGAAAAGCCAATGATTTAGAAAGAAAATACACTCAGATGAAATGTGATTTAGAGAGAAAACTTACTGCTAAAACAAAAGAAGTCTCTAAATTAACTAACTCAGCTATTGAAACCCAAGCACAAATTAAAATGATGATAGAAGATCTTGGGAATGTCAGAAAAGAGCTTGCTGACACCAAGGTCAGTTGTGAAAAATGGGTGGATTCTTGTAAGGGTACCAGCTATTGCTAAACAAACAGAGTGCTTCAAATGTTAAGTTTGGCATAGGGTACCATCATATTGAAACACCAACAGATTTCTCTCCCAAAACTACTGAAGATGGGAGAAAAATTGTTTCAAATGAAACTTTTAAAGGCAAAGACTGCACATCTTTCCATGAAACTTTCTAAACAGAAATCCTGGTATTTTCAAAGAAAGTACTTCAGAAGTATTAACAAAATCTGACAACAAGCCATCAGTAGTTTCATCTACATCAGGAGTTGAGACCCTGAAAACTACTGATGAGCAAAATCTTTACACTAATGTCAGAAATTTGCCTTTAGATGAAAAACAAAAGGCAAAAGAGTGTGAAATTTGTGGTCTATTCAACCACAAAACTGAGTTTTGTAGATACAGAAAAGGAATTCAGTTCAATCAAAAAATTAAACAACAGGTTGTGGGAAATCAAATCAGAAATGATTATGAAAGAATCTTTAATCCCAAGAAACAACAACCTGAAAACACCTTTTCTCAGAAAAAGATAAAATCTCAACTAAAATCTTTTTCTCAAAATTCTTTGTCAGTAGTTAGACCTGAATCATCAGCAGTTTCACAAACTGCTGAGATTCAAAATCTAATGAACTTGGTACAACTACTGATGACCAAGGTTGATGGTGGTCCTGAAAAGGATACCACCATGGCTCTTAATGAAAAATCCATTGCCAAAAAGACATGGATTTCTCAACCTGGTCAAGAACAAACTGTAACTGTTCTCAAGAGCAAACCCAAAGCCAAACAGGCTTGGGTTCCTAAATCTAACTAGTTTGATATTGTGTGTAGAGAGTTTCCAGGGGCTTAAACAGCATATGGTACGTTGATAGTGGAGGCTCTATGCACATGACTGGATGCAGATACCTGATAAACAATTTTATCAGCCAAAGAGAAGGATCTGTATCCTTTGGGAACAATGCTAAGGGATATGTGCTAGGACATGGCAATGTCTCCTCTGGCAAAATACAGTTTGACAAGGTCAATCTGGTTGAAAACCTTGAATACAACTTGCAAAGTGTGTCACAAATGTGTGATAAAGGATATTCTTCCTTTTTCACAAAGACAGCATGCAAGATCATCTCACCAGAAGGCCAGAAGTTGATAGAGAAGATCATTGAAGATCATACTTTGCTGATTGCCAAAAGATGTGGCAATGTCTATGCAGTGGACATTGAGAAAGACAAAGTATTGAACAACACTGCCTGTTTCTTCTCAAGGGCATCAACTTCAGAAACTGATCTCTGGCACAGGAGACTTGGCCATGTGAACTTTAAAACCATAAATAAAGTCACAAAAATGGGCTTGGTCAGAGGTCTACCTTTGAAAGTATACCAGTGTCAAGAACACTGTGTATCCTGTTTAAAGGGAAAACAGCATAAGTCCTCCTATAAGTCTATTGAAGAATCAAAAACAACTGCATGTCTTCAACTACTCCATATGGACTTATTTGGACCTGTCAAGATTATGAGCCTTGGTAAGAAGAAGTACTACTTAGTCATCATTGATGACTACTCAAGATTCACATGGGTATTCTTCTTATTCTCCAAGGATGAGGCTGCTGAAATCATCAACTTCTTCATTTTACAAGTGGAGAAACAATATTCTCTACCTGTCAAAACCATTAGAAGTGATAATGGGACAGAGTTCAGGAACAAAACTCTGGATGAATTCTGTTTGTCTAAAGGGATTATTAGACAATACAGTGTTCCCAGAACTCCTGAACAAAATGGTGTAGTAGAAAGGAAGAACAGAACCTTAATAGAGGGAGCAAGAACAATGTTAGCTGATTCTGGGCTACCCTTGTACTTTTGGGCAGAAGCAGTTAACACATCATGTTATGTTCAGAATAGAGTTCTTGTGGTCAAGAGACATTCCAAAACTGCCTATGAAGTTCTTCATGGCATGAAGCCCCTTATCTCCTTTTTCAGGGCTTTTGGGTGTCAATGTTTCATCTTGAACATCAAGGAATCCATTTCAAAGTTTGCTGCCAAAGTTGACTCAGGTTACTTTCTTGGTTACTCTTCAACTAGAAAAGCCTACAAGGTTTTTAATTCTCACACCAGGATAGTAGAAGAAACATTGAATGTCAAGTTCAATGAGTCAAAACACACTCTTATTCCAGCACATCCTGCTGAACTTTTTGACCTTGACAACTTCCATTTTGGACCTGAGAAGGCTGTTACTTCATCAAAACCTACTTATTATGGTAACAAAAGGTTTGATGATGAGGATCCCACACCATGGACTCCTCAAACAGTTATCAAGTCAACTTCAAAATCATCAGAAGTTCCACAAACTTCTGATCAAACAAGTACTGAGGAACAAACTCAAACTTCTGGTTCAGTAGATCCAACTACTGAAGATCAAGGAACATCTGAACCAGATATTATAGACCTCAGTAGTTTGTTTGAAGAACATGAGCCACCTACACCTGTCAGTGGTTTACAACAACTGATTGAACACAGAGATCATCCACTTGATCAAATCATGGGTGATATAGCTTCAGGTGTTCTTACTAGAAACCAACTCTCCAACTTTTGCCTATTTTCAGCCTTTATCTCACAGTTGGAACCAAAGAAGTACCAAGAAGCCCTCAAAGACAATAATTGGGTGCAAGCTATGCAAGATGAACTGCTTCAGTTCAACAAGCAACAGGTCTGGGAAATATGTCCCTTACCTCCAAACAAGCAACCAATTGGCACAAGATGGGTTTTCAGGAACAAACAAGATGAAGCTGGTATGATAATCAAGAACAAGGCACGACTGGTAGTTCAAGGGTACTCTCAAGAAGAGGGAATTGACTATGATGAAACCTTTGCTCCAGTTGCAAGGCTTGAGGCCATCAGGTTATTTCTGGCCTATGCCATTTCCAACAAAATTAAAGTTTATCAAATGGATGTAAAGAGTGCATTTTTGTATGGAAAGATAAAAGAGGAGGTGTATGTCTATCAGCCACCTGGGTTTGAGGATCCTTCTCATCCTGAGTGGGTGTACAGACTGGACAAAGCTCTTTATGGGCTCAAACAGGCTCCAAGAGCCTGGTATGATACACTCTCCACCTTTTTACTCAAAAATAACTTTACAAGAGGTGCCATTGATAAAACTCTTTTCATTAAACATGTTGGAAATCATGTCCTACTTGTTCAAATTTATGTTGATGATATCATTTTTGGTTCAACAAACACAAAACTGTGTGATGATTTTAAGAAACTCATGCAATCAAAATTTGAGATGAGTACCATGGGAGAACTGCAGTACTTTCTAGGACTGCAGATCAAGCAACAAACAAATGGAACTTTTATACATCAATCAAAATATGTTAAAGAATTATTAAACAAATTTTCTTTACAAGACTGTAAATCATGTTCCACTCCCATGACACCAATCACACAAGTTGAACCTGATGATCAAGGAAAACAGGTTGATCAAACCATGTACAGATGCATGATAGGTTCCCTTTTATATCTAACTGCTTCTAGACCAGATATTATGTTTTCAACATGTGTCTGTGCTAGATATCAATCAGCACCAAGGGAATCACACCTTATAGCAGTCAAAAGAATTTTCAGATATCTGAAAGGAACTCCAACACTTGGAATTTGGTATCTGTGACAACCGTCACCTTTTACTTTACATGAATGTGCATTTTCAACCCCTTACCTATTTTAAATAATAATAATAATAATCAAGATTTTGGAATCCATAAATTTGATAAGTTATTTTTAGTTAAACATATATATTATATATTATGTGTTATGATATTATATAAAACTTTAAAAAGAGTTAAGAGGAAATCTAGTTTGGAAAACGAAAAACAAAATGCATCAAAGTTGGAATTAGAATGAATGAAGGACCCAAGTTTTTCTTCTTTCCCGCCCAGACCGATTATCACCGTTGTTCCTTTTATTATTATTTTTTTGGCAACCTTACATTTTGGGACTACAATTAAAATCAAGAACGAATCAATCCGGGTCATCAACCATGTCGTCAGTCAAACATACCAAACTTAACCTCGCCATCTTTAATCCATAAATTTCGGAGTTTTGACTCCTAATCAAAACCCTGTAATCACGATGTTTATGTAATAAATTCGCTTGACTATATTAGATGGCGTTAGTATAAATTAAACCCACCACCGGATTCGGAACTCTTTGGCAATCACAATCACACAAACAAATGGTAGAAGAATCTATGGATTCGTTAGGAATCGATAGTCGTCATCTGCATACCGAGTCTTACCGGAAAGCAATTATCACCAACCCCGTCATCTCTATGTCGGTTCCTTTGTTCTCCGACCACGCCTTATCTACTCCACCGCACACACCACGGCTCGCGTCCCGAACATGTAAACCTTCGCCATCGAAAATCACCCAACTTAGAACCAGTTGACGCCATCACCGCCGGTATTCATGTTGAACCCGAAGCTTCCTATGGTTAACGAGCACCATCCGAGGTAAATGAACTATCGATCAACTCGTTTTCTTTTTAATCTTTTGTCACTCTTAATAAAATCCATAAGGTTGCGATTTCAAACTAAATGTTCAAACATGAATTCTAAAACACCAATGGGGTAGTGTTATTGAGGATCAAATTAATATTACAAAGAAAATGGGCAACGTCACTTGAACTCGGTTGTATCATATTTTATTTATACTCAACCATTGATTTTGACCCCACCAGAACTAAATTTGTTTTCGTAGCCACTTTCTTTTGTTACATATATGGTTCATTAAGTACTAATAGTTTTTTTTTGTTGAAGTTTATAAATTATATTTATACAATTTTTCAAGTTATCCAAGTTAGGTGTATATAAATCATCCTACATATATACGGATTTAAGATTTAATAAATCCGATTTTAAAAAAAAAATTAGTTCTTGCAATTTCGTAAACCGATCAATCGCTAGAAAACTATTTTGAAACCTTTTAATACTAACCCACTTATATCAGTTGTCAATTATAAATAAAAAGATAATTACATATGTATAGGTACAAAATTAGACATAATCTTTTATATGAATATGGTTTCTTAATATACGGATAAAGAGACATTTTACTCATTATACAATCGAAATTCATATAATTTTCATGAACACTATAACTATAAAATAACATTAATAGACGCTAAATGATCTTTCCAAATTTATTTAGGTTCAAGCATAATTCATTGATTCTCATTGTTATATCGCAAGTTGATCATCACGATCATGTGAGTATTCCTACCCCTTTTTGCTTTTATACATTTTTGGGGTGTTACATGTACACTATTACAATTTCAAATACAAGTTTACATTTTTACAATACAATTCTAGTACTATGTGCATTGCTTACAACGTGCTTTATGCTTAGACAATACATGTGGATTACATTTGTACTTAGTGAAATCATTAACATGGTACAAGCCGACCTTAACATTGGATAGCGCTATTTGGATTGACAACCCGCCTAGATTGATTCTCCCCCTTTTTCATCGGAGAATCCGTGGCCATTGTTAAGTTATCACCCATTTATTGGATGAGTACACCACCGTTCATACAGTACATTATACAGTCACAGGGTTGATTTCGCTCATTTGTATGATACATAGTTTACATATTTGCACTGTAGCTTGCACTTGAATTGTATAACATTTTTCCAACTTATTATATGTATTAAATCTAGGAATGCTCACCAACATTTCATATGTTGACAAAACTTATTTTGTACATGTTTCAGGTGCAGTTTGATCTTAGTACTATAGCATTGGACTTTAGTGCTTGCTTTTAATAAGTTATTCCAATTTTCAAGTTTCGTTTAGACTTTTGTATTTTTCCCATTTCATCTATGTAAGACAATTTAAATTATTCAATAATATATTTACATTTTAGTACCATGTGCTTTTGAACAATCGTCACTACGTGACACCTCGATGATTCCGCCATCGGTTGGGGTGTTACAGATTGGTATCAGAGCCATGGTTACAGGGAATTAGGTTATTAGAATGCCTTTTAGCCTAGTCTATAACCAAGCTTACATTCACGAGTCCTCTCGTGTTTATTTCTCTTTATCCTATAATTTTCTTTCAAGATATTTTCGCTATGATTCTTTCTCGTTATTCTTCCGGTGTGTTGTTTATAGAAGAAGATACTCGTATTTCACAAACGAAACGATATCACCAAGTTAGGAGTGACATCCATACCTTGGTGATTAGTTTCACTCCTCTATATGTTATTTATCTTAGGAATATATCTTTGAGATAGGAATGACATCCACACCTCAAAGAGTATTTCTTTCAAAAAAGGAACTTAACCACTAAGCTGGGAGTGATATCCTTAACTTAGTGATTGGTTTCATTCCACAATCATTTTCAATTTTGAAATACATCTTTGAGTTAGGAGTGAAATCCAAATCTCAAGGATCTATTTTTGCATCTCATTTTTAATCTCGCTAAAGTTTTGGAATTCACTATTGATGGGGCACGTGCAATCTGGAAGGGTGAGCGCCTGTATCCTGAGTTTTCAGTCTAGGCCTGGTATTTCGTATAAATCCCAATCAGACGAGGGACCCGTATACCTACCTAGGAACTCTTGGGATGAGCATTCACTTATAGGCTAAAGTACGCCCCCACAAATCACTAGGAAATTTCAAATACTTGAGTTGGTCAAGGTTTCCTATAGAAACAATTCTAATGTTTTATATCATTGATATTTATGTTTGTTTATCATTTGAAGATTCCATTTAATCACATGATGTTTCATATGCCATTATTCATTGATCATTCGTTTTTGAATCCCTTATCATCATTACTAAAACTTATGTTCAATATATTATCGCATTAAAGCTTACACTATTTTATGCTCATGATTCTTACACTATAAAGTATTACTCGTTTTGCGTTAAAACATTTTTACCCACGACTTAGGTTTTAAACTCTGTGTTTAACTTTGATCACATCCTGATTTTAGGAATGTTGCGTCATTATACAATTAAAAATGAACATGGTTTTTTTTCCAAACTTATTATTTCAACCTGTTTTATACCTTCATGTTTACAAACTTACTTGATCGAAGTCAAAGTATATCCTCATATACCTAATACTAATATTTCTGCACCCAGTCTCCTAAGCCATAGCCAACTACCATTAGTTAGAACTTCTTAGTCAGACTAAACTCATACATAAATGCCTACCAACACGATACGCACTAGTACACTATTCTCTAAAATGATTAATTTGACAACTTATTCTATAAGTCTTTTCACAAAGCCTATTCGCCAAATTAGAACACACTTTTCATACACCTTGTGCCTTGAAACAAATAGCCCGCTATGAGCCCAAAGAGATGCCTTAACGATCCTGCAAATAAATGATCTTTCAATGTATAAATTCCGTAAAAGTTTGAAAATTTAAAAGGTTTCAAGTTTACCCAGTCTTAACGGGTAACACTTCGATTTTCTCAACATTTCATAACAATTAAAAATTTCCGACTTTTCAACCCATAAGTTAAAGAAATGTTTAAATACAGAATATCTTATTTTCCAAAATTCGTCAAGGCATCTATGATCATTCACAACCTTCACATCATTTTAAATCTTGGTCTTTCGAAACACATTAGATTTACCCACACTTCATGAAATGGTTTCACCTTGCATTTTATAAACTTGCATTGCATATTTTACAAATCAAATGTAAATCTGCATGTTTTCGTATAACGTATCCAATATATGTTTTCGGAAGGAATTTGCAACTAATAATATACCTTATAACACTTTTCAAACTCGATTTCTCGTAAACACATGAAAATGTGTACCTACGAAATCTTTTCAAGTGAACCTGTTTTGAACTTAAAACATTCTTCGGTTTCCAAAAAGTTATCCTCATACCAGTAGACTATACGTCTGTTCTACGCACTTTCATTTACAGTAAATTCATTATTTTTTTTACACCATTCTATTTATAGTTACGTTCGTACATTATCTTATTATTTTTGTATTATTCTTTTGTTGGTAGTTATTTTCACGCATTATTCGCAACTATTCTCGCACTAGTTATTAGTAGTTATTCTTACAACACTAGTTTTGAGCATTAATTTAACTCGTTTACTTTCATTTTGTGCAAATTGTGCGATTTACTAGATTTACGTTATGCTATTCTTTCAATCGAAATTTTATGCTATACTTATATACTTACATGAACGCATATTTGGTATGCATATTTTTTTTTTGTGAGCAAAACCCTGTTATACTTTACATTATTTTGTTCATCATCATGACCAACGAACATACTAATTGATAGCTCGTATGAAATCTAAGCCAGTTCCCATGTACGACTCGGTTCAGAGTATTCCTCTAACCCAAGGGGAACGGTGTAATCCTCAGAGTTTATCAATATGGTTGTTTAGAGCCCAATGATGTGTAATCCTCAGAGTTTATCAATATGGTTGTTTAGAGCCCAATGATGTGAACAAAAATTTACCGGTTAAGGGTGAACCCGAAAGGTGAAGAACCCCTAATCATGTCTTATACTTACACATTAATCTCATTACGGTTAAAAGGTGAACCTGAAAGGGGAAGAACCTCTAACCACATCTTATACTTGAGCAGTATCTACTACTTAACACATTTTGGTTGCACGCATTGTTCCTTGTATTACTTATGTTAGTGTTATGGAAAAGCATAGCACCCTAGTGTAAGGTAAATCGATGATTACGGTCCGGAACGCAATCATGGATTTACAGGTACATGGGGGTGGTGTGTGATTCTATTTAGGCTATTGGTAGACAATCAGTACGAGTCCAAAGTATCAGTAGTGTGGTGGGTTAGCTGCGGTACACCCTATATATAAGCACGAGCGATACTGCGGGGGCGGACTAGGAGTCTGACCAAGAACCTACCCATTACTTTATAATTACCTCATCATTAGATCGTTGACTAACAACTAGCATTTTCGATAAGAACATTTTACATAAGCTTCAATTAGTTTTCTTGGAGCCTTTCTTTCAACCACCCTCACATAAAACTCAAACTTTGTGTACTCTTACACTTTCGACTTGTTACATACACTAATAAAGTTCTAATCATAACCTTTCTAAAATAGGGGAGAATGTTTCATCAGTGCCTCTGCCCTCACCAGTTACACATTCTCAAAATTTTACTCATTTAAACTCTCAACTTTCTAACTTTTACCTTGGATACTAAAACATTACTTTAAACTGTGTCAAATCATTATTGATGCATTTCTCAAAACCTAATTGTCTTTTTGCAACATCTTTTATTTCATAGAAACATCCACTTGAAAAGAATTTCGAGACGAAATTTTATAAAGTAGTGGAGATTGTGACAACCGTCACCTTTTACTTTACATGAATGTGCATTTTCAACCCCTTACCTATTTTAAATAATAATAATAATAATAATAATAATCAAGATTTTGGAATCCATAAATTTGATAAGTTATTTTTAGTTTAAACGTATATATTATATATTATGTGTTATGATATTATATAAAACTTTAAAAAGAGTTAAGAGGAAATCTAGTTTGGAAAACGAAAAACAAAATGCATCAAAGTTGGAATTAGAATGAATGAAGGACCCAAGTTTTTCTTCTTTCCCGCCCAGACCGATTATCACCGTTGTTCCTTTTATTATTATTTTTTTGGCAACCTTACATTTTGGGACTACAATTAAAATCAAGAACGAATCAATCCGGGTCATCAACCATGTCGTCAGTCAAACATACCAAACTTAACCTCGCCATCTTTAATCCATAAATTTCGGAGTTTTGACTCCTAATCAAAACCCTGTAATCACGATGTTTATGTAATAAATTCGCTTGACTATATTAGATGGCGTTAGTATAAATTAAACCCACCACCGGATTCGGAACTCTTTGGCAATCACAATCACACAAACAAATGGTAGAAGAATCTATGGATTCGTTAGGAATCGATAGTCGTCATCTGCATACCGAGTCTTACCGGAAAGCAATTATCACCAACCCCGTCATCTCTATGTCGGTTCCTTTGTTCTCCGACCACGCCTTATCTACTCCACCGCACACACCACGGCTCGCGTCCCGAACATGTAAACCTTCGCCATCGAAAATCACCCAACTTAGAACCAGTTGACGCCATCACCGCCGGTATTCATGTTGAACCCGAAGCTTCCTATGGTTAACGAGCACCATCCGAGGTAAATGAACTATCGATCAACTCGTTTTCTTTTTAATCTTTTGTCACTCTTAATAAAATCCATAAGGTTGCGATTTCAAACTAAATGTTCAAACATGAATTCTAAAACACCAATGGGGTAGTGTTATTGAGGATCAAATTAATATTACAAAGAAAATGGGCAACGTCACTTGAACTCGGTTGTATCATATTTTATTTATACTCAACCATTGATTTTGACCCCACCAGAACTAAATTTGTTTTCGTAGCCACTTTCTTTTGTTACATATATGGTTCATTAAGTACTAATAGTTTTTTTTTGTTGAAGTTTATAAATTATATTTATACAATTTTTCAAGTTATCCAAGTTAGGTGTATATAAATCATCCTACATATATACGGATTTAAGATTTAATAAATCCGATTTTAAAAAAAAAATTAGTTCTTGCAATTTCGTAAACCGATCAATCGCTAGAAAACTATTTTGAAACCTTTTAATACTAACCCACTTATATCAGTTGTCAATTATAAATAAAAAGATAATTACATATGTATAGGTACAAAATTAGACATAATCTTTTATATGAATATGGTTTCTTAATATACGGATAAAGAGACATTTTACTCATTATACAATCGAAATTCATATAATTTTCATGAACACTATAACTATAAAATAACATTAATAGACGCTAAATGATCTTTCCAAATTTATTTAGGTTCAAGCATAATTCATTGATTCTCATTGTTATATCGCAAGTTGATCATCACGATCATGTGAGTATTCCTACCCCTTTTTGCTTTTATACATTTTTGGGGTGTTACATGTACACTATTACAATTTCAAATACAAGTTTACATTTTTACAATACAATTCTAGTACTATGTGCATTGCTTACAACGTGCTTTATGCTTAGACAATACATGTGGATTACATTTGTACTTAGTGAAATCATTAACATGGTACAAGCCGACCTTAACATTGGATAGCGCTATTTGGATTGACAACCCGCCTAGATTGATTCTCCCCCTTTTTCATCGGAGAATCCGTGGCCATTGTTAAGTTATCACCCATTTATTGGATGAGTACACCACCGTTCATACAGTACATTATACAGTCACAGGGTTGATTTCGCTCATTTGTATGATACATAGTTTACATATTTGCACTGTAGCTTGCACTTGAATTGTATAACATTTTTCCAACTTATTATATGTATTAAATCTAGGAATGCTCACCAACATTTCATATGTTGACAAAACTTATTTTGTACATGTTTCAGGTGCAGTTTGATCTTAGTACTATAGCATTGGACTTTAGTGCTTGCTTTTAATAAGTTATTCCAATTTTCAAGTTTCGTTTAGACTTTTGTATTTTTCCCATTTCATCTATGTAAGACAATTTAAATTATTCAATAATATATTTACATTTTAGTACCATGTGCTTTTGAATAATCGTCACTACGTGACACCTCGATGATTCCGCCATCGGTTGGGGTGTTACAGTATCCTGCTTCAACCAATACCAAGTTATCAGCTTTTTCAGATAGTGACTATGCAGGGTGTAAGATGACAAGAAAGTCAACATCTGGTGGTTGTCAATTCTTGGGTAACTGTCTTGTGTCATGGCAATCAAAGAAGCAAACATCTGTTGCAACTTCAACTGCTGAAGCTGAATACATTGCAGCTGCAAGTTGTACATCACAGATACAATGGCTCCAATATCAACTTCTTGATTATGGAATCAAAGAAACCAAGACACCTTTGTTTGTAGACAGCAAATCTGCCATTAGCATCATTCAAAATCCGGTACAGTTCTCAAAAACTAAACATATTGAGATCAGGTACCATTTCATAAGAGATTGCTATGAAAAAGGCAAGATTGAGGTGAAGCATGTACCAACAGCTAATCAAATAGCTGACATCTTCACAAAACCCCTTGACACATCAACATTTCAGAAGTTAGTATCCATGCTTGGGATGCTAAATTTGTAAGTGTTTATTTTATTGTTCTGCACATATTTTTCATTTTTCACTTACAAAAAGACAAAAAGTCTGAAAACAAAACTTCTGAAAAGAGAGAAACTACTGATGAACAAAACATCAGTATGGGGAAAATTTCTGAAAAGTGAATAACTTCTGATAAAATAACCTTCAGAAGTTATGAATAAAAGTATTTATTAAACATTTCTCATCAGCTGTTAAAACTACTGAAGAAGAAATGGGAACTACTGATGAAGATAATCCTTCATCAGCAGTTTAGTCAAAAAGGGCAAATCTGACTTTTCCCATCATCAGAGGTTTTGACCTAGTCGGTTTAAAACTTCTAATAAAGAGATTTTTAACCTAGGCGGTTTAAAACTTCTAATAAAGAAGATCCAAGCGGTTAAAAACTTCTGATAAATATCTTTTTTCAACACTTATCCTTTCAAACTCAAAAAATTCCCTCCTTCTCTCTCAAAAACTCTCTTAATAACCTAAACCTGCAAATCAACTGTTCGATCAACAAAAACCCAAACCACATGGCTCTCGTTCTAAAACAGGGACACAATCAAAGGGCCTTTCTTGAAAAACAAGAAGGCTGGTCCCAATATGATGAGATCATTGATCTTGTCGTAAAATCCCAATATTTTACTGCTCTCAAAATCGACCCACCAATTCATACTGAAACTCTAAATGAGTTCTGGGCTAATGCTGAGACGGTGACGGCTGATGGTGAAATTATCTCCCTCAACTCAAGAATAAAAGGGAAACCACTGACCATCACACCGGCCACACTGGAAACAAGACTGGGCCTGAATGATGTAGCTGCCCCTGATCATGTTGTTAACTCTGATATTCACTTAACCATGACAGAGTGTGGTTATCAAGGTACTCTCTCCCATGCTACTATCTTCAAAAAATATTTTGAACCAAAATACAAGCTTTTGTTTCATTATATTATTATGTGTTTGAGTCCAAAGACAGGGTCTTATGACCAGATGCCCTCTACTTTTCAACCAATATTTCATTCCATAGTGAATGAAACCAAATTCAGGGCATCAAAATTATTTTTCAATGAGTTGGTGTTACATCATAATAATACCAAGAAAAAGTTTTTGTTATACCCAAGGTTCATTATGCAATGCATAATAGGGGAACTGGGTAATGAGGTGCTTGTGGGAAAAGTTTCAACTTTAAATCCATTAACCTCACAAGCATACTCTAGGCATAACAAACCGGCTACCTGGCCAGAAGATGATCAGGGAGAACAACAAGTCCCCCTGAAACCCACATCTTCCAAACTCACACCATCAAAAGCCAAAAAGCCCAAGCCAACAAAGACAAAAACCCACCAACCCAAAAGAAAAGCTGTTCAGGAGGTTGAGATGCCTGAACATGCTCATGAGCAATCTGCTCTTCAAATAGGTGAGACTGAAACACCCTCTCAGTCTCATCCATCTCAAACCCCACCAAGAGCACCCATAACAATCTTATTCAAAAGAAAAAGACTTAGAAAAACTGTTGTAACTCACACTTCTTTTGAAACTGCTTACCAACCTATTTCACCTATTGCCCAAACTTCTGAACCAACCCCTCAAATTTCTGAACCAGAGGCAATAGAAATTGCCAAACTTCTCTCTGGGCTAAAAGAGATAGTCCCACCAGATAATGTCAGTCCCCTACAACCACAACAAACAGGGGACATAACCACAGAATCAAACATGGATGTGGACATCACTAGCCCTAACCCAAGAGATGAGGGTGGACCAGAGTCTTTAAGCCCAATCTTAGAGACTCTTAGGGCATCTGAGGCTGCTACTACTCAGTTACCACCCAGTGGTGGATCTGAGGATAGAAGTAAAACAGCTAAGACCTCAGATGTGGCAACTACTGATGAAGGCTTAATGCCTGAGGTAGGAAATCCTCAGAACCAAGAACAAGAGGTTCATGAGAGAACTGAGTTGGGCTCAGCTCATGATTTAACTGAGACAGTCCTCATTGAGGACAACATCAGGGATTCAGATGATTCCATTAATTTGGATGATGATTCAACAACCAAAACTACTGAATTGACGGCACTTTATAAAGGTCCTGTTTCAGGGGTATCCAAGCTCAAGAAGCTATTCACCCCTGAACAGGTTAAAGTCCACTCAATCCCTAAAACCCCTAGAGTGGCATCCTCTGTACAACATGAGGATCTCCTAAAAACACACCCTTCACATCAAATGCCTACCCAATTCCCTAGGCCTTCAAGCATAGACATGAACCAACTATGCAGCCCAGGTGGTGACCTTTATCATATGATGAATGCCCTCATCAAGAATCACCTCCAAACCTATACAGCTAACTTGGAGTTGTCCATCAAGAACCAATTTGAGGTGATTCAGACGAAAATGAATGATCTGCAGACCAAGATTGACTTCAACAGCAAACAAATTGCCAATCTGACAGATCAGATCAAACCTCTGAAGACTATTGATGAATCCAAAAAGAGGGAGAAGATGAAGGAACCAATGGATACAGTTGAAGCCAGAAGAAAGGCAAGACTTGCTATCCTAGAGAGAGATCAGAAAAACCAGGCCAGAAAAGAAGCAATGGCCAAACAGTTTGGTGTCTCAGTGGAAGATATTGAAGCCACAGAAAAAGAGGATGAGACCCAAACCTCTGAAGAATCCCTAAGGCATAATAAAGAAACCTCTGATGGTCAAAGTCCTGATGACTCAGAAGATACTGAAGACAATCCTTCAGTAGTTGACAAACCATCAGCAGTTGTCAACCCAGCTCCTCCAAGGCCTACAACAACAACTACTATGACTGTCCTAACCCTGCTCCAATCTCTCAATCTACTGAACTTCTTGAGCAGAGGTTAAAGGCAGTTCAACAAAAAGCCAAGGAAGACCAGATTTGGAAAAATCTGGAACAAAGGGATGACTTAGAATTTGAAGAGAAGCTCCAGGCTTATCAAGCTGAACTGGAAAGACAGGCTGAAATTGATCATGTTGCTGAAGAAGACAAAAGACAACAACTGGTGTCTTACATCACAAAGAACAGCAAGACTAAAGCCTACACACTCAAGGGACTCTCTATGTAAGAGCTGACAAGAAGGGCACAACTAATTGCAGACAAACTGGCCACAAGTAAAGAAGGAAAGGCCAAGAGAGCCCAGATGATAAATGAATTAGTAGCAGATGGCTATGGTTCAAAAGCCTCAGTATCCAGATGGAAAGAAGAAAGACTGGTGGATACTTATCGAAAATATAAGGCTGTCAAGGCTGCAAATCCAGAGAAGTTTCAAACTACTGAACCTTCAAGATCAGTAGTTAGAACTTCTGGTGTTTCAACAAGAAGGCCTGCTACTCAAAGGAAGAAATCAGGGGACAATGTCAAAACTGATTTCAAAATGGTACTACTTGAAGGAAGTTCAGTAGTTCACTCAGATTTTGACATTGAGGAAAAACCTCTGTTAACACAATTCAGGGATCCTTCCACCTTTGCCCACCAAATTCAAAAGACTATCAAAGAAAAGATGCATACCAAGGTAGTGACTGAACACCATCTCCCAACTATTCAGATGCCTGATATGCAACAACAACAACAACAACAACAACAAGGAAGAGACTCCCACCTGAGGCTTACTGAAATAGAAAGCATCCAACACTCAGGATCATCAACCCAAGGGACAAGTCTGGTTCCCTATACCTCTGACTTTGACAAGTCAAAGGTGCCTATCATCAGATGGTCACTTACTGCTAACAACTCAGTATTATTGACAAGAAGAGACCTTTCAAGCAGGGCTTACAAGAAGATCAGTGATCTAAAGAAACTGTCAACACAAGACCTGCTCACAATTCAACATCTGGAACCACAGAAAGGATCTCTATCTGATGGACAGTTAAACCAGCTCAAGAACACCATGTATAAAGAAATATGGAAGATTGTTCAAGACAGAAGAAGATCATAAGGAATTAGTAAGGTTTTGGGTTCATCAATCCAGGGGGAGATTGTTAGGACAAAGAGAATTGGTGAAACCACTTTTGGAAACCTTAGTCTAATTCACTTCTGTCAATTTTGGCTAAGTATAGAAGTACTGAAGAGAAGACAAGAAACTGCTGAAGAGAAGATATGAGAAGTGCTGAAGAAGAAACTTCATCAGAAGTTCTAAAGTCCAAACCAGACAAGTTCACTTCAGAAGTACTAAAGACAAACTACTCATCAGTAGTTTGTCATTCATCAGCACTTAGCATCAGATATTTTCCACCGCCTTTTGTATCAGTAGTTTATTGTTTATTATTACTTTTAGCTGTAATTGTTTGTTTCAATGTTGCAACTTGTGCAACTTGTTTCTGATATTTGTATACTTGCTTTATTGGCAAGATACATGTATGTAAACGTCTATAAATAGGAGGCTTCAACCTTCTATTTTAGACATTGATTTTAATAGAAAAATCCTTCAAACACTTTCACTGTTCTATTCCATTTCAGTATTTATTGTGAATCTACCTAAGTATCTAATTCTCATTTACTGCTTAGATTCATAATAAATACTTGTCATTATTAGTTTCAATCATCAAGAGGGAGTAATAACTCCTCTTAAGTATAAAAAGTGTTGCTTTAACTTATACATTCCGCTGTGCTTACAATCTGATATACAAGAGCTTGCTAAACACTTAAGTGTCAAAGATTACAATCTGATATACAATACTTGTCATTTTGTATGGTTTAATGAAAGTGCATGTTATGTCCAGGATTCCAGGTCCAAGAGAGTCCTGGTGACTGGTAAAGAATGTGATGGTCTGTATATTGCTGGTGCTGATTTAAATGTTAGTAATATGTGTTTTAGTAGTGTTTCTGATTCTACTTTGTGGCATTCTAGATTTGGACACCCCTCTGATCAGGCTCTAGCTGTGTTAAAAGATACAATAGGGGTGAGTGAGTGTTAGTAGTTCAGAGCCTTGTGAGATATGTCACAAGGCTAAACAGTCTAGGGTCCCATTTCCTTTAAGTGACCATAAGACAAGTGAAGTAGGAGATATTGTGCACCTTGATGTTTGGGGTCCTTATAAAGTGACTAGTAGAGAGGGGTACAAATATTTTCTTACAATTGTTGATGACTGGTCAAGGTCTGTTTGGATTTATATGTTAAAAGGAAAACATGAAGTTTTTGAAAACATAGAAATCTTTTATGAAATGTTAAATACACAATTTAAAAAACGTGTAAAGATATTTAGGAGTGATAATGGGACTGAATTTATTAATTATAAAATGAAAGAGTTTTGTAATAAACAGGGTATTATACATCAAACCTCATGTGTTTATACTCCACAACAAAATGGAGTTGTGGAGAGAAAGCATAGACATCTTCTTAACATAGCTAGATCTTTGTTGTTTCAGAGTTGTGTCCCTCTTAGTTTTTGGTCTGATTGCATACTAACTGCTGCCTATCTAATAAATAGGACTCCCTCTTCTGTGTTGCCTGGTAAGTGTCCCTGTGAGTTAGTGTATGGGTTCCCCCAAAGGTGTCTCACTTAAAAGTATTTGGTTGTCTATGTTTTGAAACTGTATTAACTGAAACAGATAAACTTTTTAGTAGGGCAGATAAGTGTGTCTTAATAGGGTATTCTGTTTTTAAAAAGGGGTATAAATTGTGGAGTATTGATAAAAAAACAGGAAGTATTTTCTAGAGATGTTCAATTTGATGAAAATATTTTCCCTTTTAAAAAGGAAACTGAAAATGATTTTGTGTCAAATGAGCCTAATCATATAAATTTTTTTGATAAAACTGAAACAGATTTAATAAGTGAGACAGTGTCAAAACCTCCCAATGATGAAGGGGAGCCTACTGATACTCAGGAACTAAGCAGTTAATGCGGTAAAATATCGGTTATCGGTCAAGGACCGATATTTAGGATATCGTTTATTGCGGTGAGATATCGGTGGGATATCGGTAATTACGGAATATATATATATTATAATAATAGTAAGATCAATATATGAAACTTAATACATTTTGTAACAAACTAAAAAATCTTTAGGGTCAAATCTGACAAAAACCATAATATTGAGGATTAAAATATTATTTAGATAAAAAGAATTAAAGAATATAATATGGTATATGTTGATAAACCCTAAAAACAAAGCAACCGTCACTTTGTCTTCTCTTCTTCTCCATTGCAGGTTTCTTCCTCCCATTTCTAGCATAGGTTCATCTCCATCTCTTTTTCTTTTACAAACTTTCATAGTCATGTTCATCCCTTTTACATCTCTTCAGCCCTATTACATCTCTGTTGTAACCTAAATGGTATCAAAATGGGCAAAAAAAACACCAAACCGATATTCTCACCGATATAACCGATATTTTGAAGGCAGTATCGGCCGATATATCACGATATCGGCCGAGATTATCGGAACCGAGATAGGGACCGATATTTGTGACCGAGATAGGCCCTTATGGCCGATAACCGAGATATCACCGATATATCACTGATATATCACCGAGATATCACCGATATTGACTGCTTAGCTCAGGAACATTCTCCTGGTAGTAAGTTAGATGACCTTAGTTCATCTACCAGGAAGGCAGATCAGGTATTACCTGATCAGCAACCTGAGATTAGAATTGAGGGGACTGACTGCACAGAAGCTGAATGTTCACATGATGAGTTCAATAGCCCTGAGGGAGATAGAGTTTCTAGTATTAGGAGATCTCATAGGGAGTCTGTCTTACCAAAGAGGTTTAATGAGTATGTTGTAGAGGGCAAAGTTAAGTATGGGGTTGAAAGAGTAGTAAACTACTCTAATTTGTCTGTTGAAAATAGATGTTTTGTATCTAGTTTAAATAAACTTGTTGAACCAAGTTGTTATTCTGAAGCCTCTATTGATCCAAAGTGGGTTGAAGCAACGAATGCTGAGATGGAGGCTTTACACAGAAATAACACTTGGGTCTTAACCACTCTGCCCAATGGCAGGAAAGCCATTGGTTGCAAGTGGGTGTATAAGATCAAATATAAGTCAACTGGAGAAGTTGATAGGTATAAGGCTAGGCTAGTTGCTAAGGGATACAACCAAAGAGAAGGGATTGATTATGGAGAAACCTTCTCTTCGGTTGTAAAGATGGTAACTATGAGAACAGTTATATCCTTAGCTGTCCAAAATAGTTGGCCTTTATATCAGTCGGATGTAAATAATGCCTTCTTATATGGCACATTGACTGAAGAAGTATACATGGTTCCACCTGAGGGATATTACACCAAAGGTGAGAATCAAGTATGCAGACTGGTCAAGTCTTTGTATGGTCTAAAACAAGCCCCTAGACAATGGAATGCGAAATTAACTCAAGTTCTCATTGATATGGGGTTTGTTCAGAGTATTTGTGATTACTCATTGTTTGTTATGTCTAAAAATAATGTGTTTGTTGTTTACTTATATATGTTGATGATATTGTTGTTACTGGAAATGATGAACAGCAAATAGGAAAAGTAAAACAGTGTCTTAGTGATAAATTTTTGATAAAAGACCTTGGAAAGTTGAAATATTTCCTTGGTATTGAAGTCTTATATACTGAAGATGGTATATGTCTTAGTCAAAGGAAATATTGTCTTGAATTGTTGAATGATTTTGGATACTTAGGCTGTAAGCCTGTATCTACCCCTATTGAAGCTAGTTATATTATATCTATGAAAAACAATAAGAGTAATAAGATGTTAGAAAATATAACTGGTTTTCAAAAGTTAATAGGGAAATTGATTTACTTGTCATTGACAAGACCTGATATAAGTTATGCTGTGCAATACTTAAGTCAGTTTATGCACAAACCCTCAAAAGGACATTTGCAGGTGGCTTTAAGACTCTTAAAGTACTTAAAGTCAAGTCCTGGGAAGGGTGTTATGTTTAGGAAAAGTGATAGTTTTGAGCTCTTTGCTTATTCTGATTCAGATTGGGCAAAGTGTCTTGAAACTCGAAAGTCTGTAACAGGATATTGTGTCTTTCTTGGAAAGTCTCTAATATCCTGGAAAAGTAAGAAACAAAGCACAATTTCTAGGTCAACAGCCGAGGCTGAATATCGTGCTATGTGCTCGACAACTTGTGAGTTGGTTTGGCTTTCAAACTTGCTTAATGAGTTAAAGGTTCAGGTTAAACTACCTGTTAAATTATATTCAGATAGTAAAGCAGCTATATCCATAGCTGCAAATCCAGTATTTTTTGATCGAACAAAAACATTTTGAAATTGATTTGCATTTTGTTCGTGAAAAAAATTTTTAAAGGTTTTTTAGAAACTGTTAAGGTTGAATCTGTTAATCAGGTAGCAGATATTCTAATTAAGGGATTGGGGCAGTCTCGACATAATGAGCTGTGTTCAAAACTTGGTTTGATAGATTTATTTAACCATGAAATTAAGGGGGGATGCTAAAAATAATGAAATGTAATATTGTGTTATATTTCATAATTTCATGGTTATACATATTCTAACATAATATGTAACATCCCGAAAATTCGTTAGATAAATACTTAAACGAAACGATTATCCGAATGTTAATTGAATGGATCCAATGTCGGGTTTTGGTCATACCCCTTTATTTAAATAGGTTGATAAACGAATTCGATACCTATATCTTGGTTTATAGAATTAGAGGGGCTCGTTTGTCATTGTTTAAAGACTAAATAGTGACTTTGGGAACAAGTTAACACATGAGCGAACTTCAAGGACCTTAGTGTAAATTTTGATATTATAATTCATTTTTACCAGAACCCTATTGCCGTCACTTGGGAAATGGCCTCCGCATACACACATAGTTTATCATATCTAGTGAAGGAAACGAGGGTCGCAACAACTTCTAGCCACTTTTAGATCTCGGTTTCAAGGCTAAGAACTTTACCATTCTTTGTGACTGCCCATGAAATTCTCATCACATCTTCAAGGTAACGTATTCCCTTTTCTCGTGGTCGTCCATGTGATCGCGTTGGTGGTGGTTACGATTAGTGGTGGTGTTTGGAGAAGTGATGGCGAAGACGGTGCACAATGGTGAAGATGAAGGTTGTGGTTGGCGGCGGTGTTGTTGTTAGTGGTTAGCGATGCGGAGGATAAGGATGATGGCGGAGGAGGCTGTCAAGAATCGGGTTCGGTGGTGTTGCAACCGTGGGAGTTGTGGTTGCAGCGGAATCGACCGCGACTTTGAATACGGTTTGGGAATGATGGTATGTTCAGTGGTGTTGGTGGTAGCGTGGGAGGACGGAGTTGGCGTTAGTTGCTACCGGGGATGTCGACGGGTTGTACGGTTGGTGTGGGACGGTAGAGAGGTTGAAGGTGACTAGGGTGGTGAAGGATGGTACGGTTGGTGTTGGACCATGTACGTGAAGAAGATGATGCAAAAATGTATTATGGTTTTCATGACTAGAGTATTCACTCATGGTGGTGCATGTATGCATGGGTAGGCTTCAAAGTTCTTGGTAATGAGGTTGATGGCTTATTACGTGAGTTATGGTGGGGTTTTTATTAGACATGAAAATGAAACTAATACAAACTACACATATGGTGGTAGTTGGTGGTTAGATAGTGTGTGTGGTTTTGAAGGGTAATGGTGTGGGTGTTTGTACAAAATGGTGGAAGTAACTTAAACAACAAATGGTGATGACCTTTGTGTCCCGTGCGAACGTAGTTTGAGTTGGTTAGCCCGTGGAATTGGAAGCTTTGCAATTGGTGAGTTCTTACGCCCACTCTTTTAGTTATTATTTTTCTAAATATTTTGGGCTGACGTGCATGCTAAATCAATATGATTATTTTTATCAAGTCACAAAATATTTTTATGAAGTTATAAATATAAATATTTTTGTGTACGAAAGAAATCCATATTAACTCATATATATTATTTTCGCATGAAACATGAATCGGCGGAATGCGCCTAATGCGTTATTATATGGGTTGAGTTATATGTGTCATTAGAAGTGGGATAGGCCTGCTCTGATTTATGGCATAGTTTTTGTCTTAGTGGTCACATAGTGTGTCTTATGTGTTATTAGAAGTGGGATAGGCCTACTCTGATTTATGGTATAGTTTTTGCTATGGATGTCACATAGTTTATGCCTAATTCGTTATTATATGGTTTGAGTTATACGTGTTATTATATATATATATATATATATATATATATATATATATATATATGAATAGACTGTTGTCTAGATTAAAGTGTGGCTTAAGTTTTATTTAATAAGCGGAATGCGCTTAATGTCTTAGCCACGTATTTGAAACCTTGTTAGATCGGGTATTGTTTTGACTTGCTACCTGTTTAGGTTATATGGATTATATATTTATATATTTTCGTAAACTATATTTGGCGACTACATGACCTTATAAACTGGACAATGATGGAAGTGGGATATGCTTGCTCTGATCTATCGTATTGGTTTTGAGTCATGGTTGTTGCTTAGTTTACGTTATACCTGTTATTAAATATAATAGACTATGTTTGACGGCTACCTGATATGTCGAACTGAGCTATTACGGAAGTGGGACATGCCTACTCTGATCTCTGGTCTTGGTTTTGAGTCAGGGTTGTTACATAGTTTATATTATGTGTATTTTTTTATAAACTGAGCTATGACAGATGTGGGAAATGCCTGCTTTAATCTATAGCTTTAGTTTGCTTAAATGGACTGGATTGTTCTTTGTGTTGAAAAGCGAGATGCGCTTATTATATACTTGGTAAGTGAAGTCTTGAGGAAATTAGGCAGAGTATGCCTATCCTAGACATTGATTTTTGTTTTGCTTGGGGAAAAACAAATTAGCGGATTGCGCTTATTGTTAACTCTGAGGTTGAGGTATTTTGTTAATTCTTATTTTGACAAAATACTTGTTTATATAAAATTATAAAACTTGAACTCACTCAGCGTAGCTGACTTTTGCATACACGTTAGATTGATTTCAGGTTAATAGAGAGATGGATGGATGACTGCTTGGCGATGTGAGAAGCTACCTGGTAATTGAAGGCATTTCTAGTGGAAGACAACTTTTGTTTACACATGATATATTTTAAATTTGATTTACAATTGGATAAGTATTTGTCATGTGTTTTGTAGAATTTTATTCTAAATGATTTTCCGCTGCGTATACATACTCTTTTAAAAGAAAAAAATATTACTCATGTTTTTGCATATTTAACAATTTTAACCCAACTGTTTGACACCGGTTTTGCGGGTCTTACAAGTTGGTATCAGAGCAATAGTTCAAGAGAACCGGGCACCTTTTATTGCCAGGACTTGAGCTGAGAGAGGGACCGAAACTAGAAATGCCATTACGGGTAGCTGCACGCCAAGAGGTAATCCTATAATTTTGAAATATTCCTATATATTTTCCTTCTAAATGCTAAATGGCATGAGGTGATCTGTAGGAGGATTATGCCTTTACATTTGGAGGTAGTATTTGAAGTTTAGTAAATAAATGCACAATATGTTAGGTGGGGCTGTTACCTCAATGCATCATATTGTCTTTATTCTTTGAATTTCTATGCTTAATACGTGAAGGTAGAATCCTAATATGACGTGTCGGGAAACGTTTAGAACATTTTAGTGGCATAGACAACCGATCGCACTTGATCAACGTTGTTGGTGGTCTATTGTTACTTTTCTGTTCTGAGTTGTAACCTATAATGATCATATGAATATTCTGTCTTGTGTAGAAGTAAGTGGATTGGAACAGCAGTATAAAGCTATTCATCTGTACCAATAGTTACTATTTCCTTAGCATATTATCCTTAAAACATCACGTTTGGTGGTTCCCTATCCAAGAG
Organism: Ambrosia x helenae; assembly: GCA_030844895.1. Taxonomy (NCBI): domain Eukaryota; kingdom Viridiplantae; phylum Streptophyta; class Magnoliopsida; order Asterales; family Asteraceae; genus Ambrosia; species Ambrosia x helenae. The sequence continues at coordinate 15,993,401 of CM061227.1, read as the reverse complement.
GATTCGAGGACGAATCCTATTATAAGGAGGGTAGACTTGTAACATCCCGAAAATTCGTTAGATAAATACTTAAACGAAACGATTATCCGAATGTTAATTGAATGGATCCAATGTCGGGTTTTGGTCATACCCCTTTATTTAAATAGGTTGATAAACGAATTCGATACCTATATCTTGGTTTATAGAATTAGAGGGGCTCGTTTGTCATTGTTTAAAGACTAAATAGTGACTTTGGGAACAAGTTAACACATGAGCGAACTTCAAGGACCTTAGTGTAAATTTTGATATTATAATTCATTTTTACCAGAACCCTATTGCCGTCACTTGGGAAATGGCCTCCGCATACACACATAGTTTATCATATCTAGTGAAGGAAACGAGGGTCGCAACAACTTCTAGCCACTTTTAGATCTCGGTTTCAAGGCTAAGAACTTTACCATTCTTTGTGACTGCCCATGAAATTCTCATCACATCTTCAAGGTAACGTATTCCCTTTTCTCGTGGTCGTCCATGTGATCGCGTTGGTGGTGGTTACGATTAGTGGTGGTGTTTGGAGAAGTGATGGCGAAGACGGTGCACAATGGTGAAGATGAAGGTTGTGGTTGGCGGCGGTGTTGTTGTTAGTGGTTAGCGATGCGGAGGATAAGGATGATGGCGGAGGAGGCTGTCAAGAATCGGGTTCGGTGGTGTTGCAACCGTGGGAGTTGTGGTTGCAGCGGAATCGACCGCGACTTTGAATACGGTTTGGGAATGATGGTATGTTCAGTGGTGTTGGTGGTAGCGTGGGAGGACGGAGTTGGCGTTAGTTGCTACCGGGGATGTCGACGGGTTGTACGGTTGGTGTGGGACGGTAGAGAGGTTGAAGGTGACTAGGGTGGTGAAGGATGGTACGGTTGGTGTTGGACCATGTACGTGAAGAAGATGATGCAAAAATGTATTATGGTTTTCCTGACTAGAGTATTCACTCATGGTGGTGCATGTATGCATGGGTAGGCTTCAAAGTTCTTGGTAATGAGGTTGATGGCTTATGTAACACCCCAACCGATGGCGGAATCATCGAGGTGCCACGTAGTGACGATTGTTCAAAAGCTCATGGTACTAAAATGTAAATATTATTGAATAATCCAAAATTTGTCTTACATGGAAATGGAAATTACATTGTTTAAATGAAATGTAAATATTGAAATAACTGAATTAAAATAAAGCACTAAATGTTCCTTGCTAAAGCACTAGATCAAACTGCACCTGAAACATGTACAAAATAGGTTTGGTCAACATATGAAATGTTGGTGAGCATTCCTAGATTTGATATATATAGTAGGTTAAAAAGTTATACAATTCAAGTGCAAGCTACAGTGCAAATATGTAAACCATGTATCAAACAAATGAGCGAAATCAACCCTGTGACTGTATAATGTACTGTATGAACTGTAGTGTACTTATCCAACAAATGGATAATAACTTAACAATGGCCACGGATTCTCCGATGAAAAAGGGGGAGAATCAACCTAGGCGGGTTGTCAATCCAAATAGCGCTATCCAATGTTAAGGTCGGCTTGTACCATGTTAATGATTTCACTAAGTACAAATGTAATCCACATGTAATGTCTAAGCATAAAGCACGTTGTAAGCAATGCACATAGTACTAGAATTGTATTGTAAAAATGTAAACTCGTATTTGAAATTGTAATAGTGTACATGTAACACCCCAAAAATGTATAAATGCAAAAAGGGGTAGGAATACTCACAGTTCACGTAGTAGTTTGAGATTTAACTGGACAACGAGATATGAATTGAGATTACACCAAAATGATCAACCTAAAGTATTCGATAATGTGTAAGAGAAATAACTCTAGGATATATGTATTTCTAGGGTTTCGAATTTGGGGATAAACGTTTATTTGATTAATATTAAAAATATTCGCCAATTGAGAGAAATTTAGTAAATGAATAACTAAAAATCTTTTTATGAAATTTAAATTTAGGATGATCACAATAATGTGTTTAAAGTATAAAAATAATTTTTGCTAAATTATTTCCTTTAAAATAGATTTTTAAATCTATTTATTACAAATTGCCAAAGTTTAACTTTAGTTTTCAAAAATACAAAAATTAAAGAATTAATATATTAAAAATCATATTTCTGTTCTAAATGATTAAAAATAATTTGTATAAATTTTTGGTGCAAAAATGATGGAAATTGAATTTATTATGATTTAATTATGATTAAATCTAACAAAAATTGATTAGAAATATAAAATAAATGATTTTTCAGAAATAAAAATCATTTCTGAGATGTCTATTGTTTTATAAGTTTAGAATAATTTTTGTGGAATTTAATAAAATTGTTTTGATATTTTTATAGAATTTTATAATTATAATAGATTTAACTCGTAATATTTATTATATATAATAAATAAAAGATTTTTGAAAAACTAAAAGTTGGGTATTAAACTTTATCCCATTACTGACTTAAAATAAATTTTGTAGGATTTATAGACCATGTTTAGTAATTAATATCTATTTTTAAAAATAGTTGTAGATTTATATGTATAAAGGAAATCAAAAATAAAAGACAAAAAAATTCGGCCTTGCTGGACTCGAACCAGCGGCCAGTGGAGTGAAAACCCACGCCCAGACCAACTGGTCTGGGTGTGTGTTTGATACCTGATTCAGTTTCAAAATCGATTTATAGTTTATCCTGAAAATCCCCAAATTAACTCATATAAACCCTAACATCCCAATCGTTCAATTAACTAGGTAATCGACACAATTAATATCAGAAACGATAGGGCTTTTATTCCTAAGATAAAAACCGGCCTATAACAACTTTCAATTGTAAAACTTACTTGATGATTGAGATGGAACGAACGGGATAAGAAAACGAGCCTAAAAGCTTAGATTTCGTGTTACAGAGGGTTGGTTAGGAAGAATTTGTAGTTGGGATCACTTATTCGGCGCATATAGGTGCTCTTGGAGCCCTCTATTTATAGTGTAATCGCTTAAATCAACAATATGGAAGGTTTGACCAAGGCTCGGTCAAACCGAGCAATAAACTCAATTAAAGGCCGTTTAAGCGAAATTAGTGGTCTTAGTTAACGCGTGCAGGTCAGAGGTAATTAAACATGGTTTAATTACAAAGATTCTTGCCAAAATTAGTGACAATCATGAGTTGGATCTGCTGTCTGCGCGTTTGCTTACAAGGAAGGAGAAGGGACAAGGTGAAAGCAGTGTTAAATATATTTTGATTCTGAATTGAATCAGAAAGTGAGTTGTGGCTCAATGGTTTGGTGCGTGGTGTTTAAAGGTCTGGCCGGCTCCCGACTCGGGTTCGAGTCCAGGGAGCGGCATTTATTTTTTTGTTGTTTTAAAACAGGAAAAGGGAAGGGATGGACATAGATGGGCCGGACTGTGCTTGTGGGCTGCGTTACTGGGCTCGCGAAGTGGGCTCAACAGTGGGCTTTAGTTAGCACTAAAGAGATGAAGTGGTTTGGGCTCAAGGCTTAGACTAGTATTATTATCTATTACCATTTTTATTATTATTATCATTATTATTATTATTATTATTATTATTATTATTATTATTATTATTTTCATTATTATTATTATAATAAAAAAAATATATATATATTTATATATATAATGAAAAAGTGACGGATGTCACAGCATCCCCTACTTTTAGAAACTTCGTCCCGAAGTTATTAGAAACATAGGGTTATGGATGCTTGGGTAAAAATTAAGATAACTGCGGTTTGGAAAAATTAGAGTTAAGGTACGACGTGAATTTATAGGTAGCAAAGTAAACTGTTTTGGATGGTAGGTTTGATAGGTGTGGGTTAAGGATTTGGATCAGGTTTGTCTCGAATCATAAGAAAAATAAGAATGTAGTAAGACACTTAAATTGCAAGTTCAGGAATCCTAAAATAAATGTACGAGTTGATTGACTATAAATGAACTACCAAGTAAACGAAGTTTGTTCCTGGTCCGACTTCCAGTCTCACTTTCAATGCATCATTAGTGTTTGTATACAGGGTGTACCGCAGCTAACCCACCACACCTTTGATACCTTGAAAACGGACTGGATGCCTACCAAAAACTCTAATAGAATTTCACACTACCCTAATGTACCTGTAAATTCATGATTACGTTCCGGACCGGAATCATCAATTTACCTTACATTAAAGTTTTGCGTCTTTCTATGACCCCACCGATTGTTGAGCAGGTTCGATAGCCTCCACCAGCCGTGGAGTGGGTTGTAGGGCCCCTCCCGACTGTTTGAAAAGGCATAGTGACCCCTACCAATCGTTGAGTATGTTCAATAGCCTCTACCAGTCGTGGAGCAGGTTGTAGGGCCTCTCCCGACTGTTAAAAAAAAAGCATGATGACCTCTATTAGGTGCAGCAAATATTATTCACATAGATTGCAATTTGATAGCAGGTTTATGCAAGCAAATTTGTAAGTACTACAACCATTAAGTGTAAGTGTTATCATGAATAATTAAATGTTTACAAGTATCATGAATAATTAGATGTTCAATGGGTAGTCAAATTAAGGGAAAAATCTAGTTTCATGTATTAACCAATGATGTTTTCTTAGAAAAGCATCTGTAAGATCAAGTATCAAGTCCAAACATTTCAAATAAATGTAAGGTAGAGTCTTGTATGATTAAAATAAACGTAATCAATATAATAAATTTCCAATCTATGTTAATACACAATGATACGCATGGAAATTTCTAGATGTTGTATGCTAATGAGTGCGACAAAATTGGGTACAAAATGATAATAGGATCAAGAAAATGAAAACACGAGTATTGGATTCTCGAATCTTGGGAAGGTTTCATCCATGGCTTAACCAGTGGGATTAACGTCATCCTGATCAGTTGTTTCGTTGGTATTGATATTGAAAGCTCGTCCATGTGCCACCAGGTTTACATTGTTCAATTTGGGACATTGAGGTAGCATGTGGTTAGGGTCTCTACAATGATAACATGCCCGGCCGTTAGTAATCTGTAGTGGTCCCTGGGCAGCTGTTTGATGATTACCCTGCGTCCAATCTGTTACACGACAAGTAGTGACAAAGTGTCCAAACCTTCCACATCTAGTGCATTGACGACATGGAAGATTTGCAGGGTGATGATACTTGCAAGTGTTGCACTGAGGATGGGTTCCCGTGTAGGCTTTCTTGATAGGAGGCTGAGTCACGGGATCCACAACAGCCTGGTTCTGATTATCGCCCATTCGTTTCTTAGAGTTCGAAGCAGTAGTGGCGGCCTTTGCTAAAACAGTCTTAGGTGGTTCAACATTGGTGGTTTTCTCAGTAGGTGACTTGGTGCCCTTCCTAACCAAGTTTCCTTTCCTTACGTGTTTGTCTGTTAATGTGGCTGCAAGTTGGATGGCTTCTTCTACCGTAGTGGCTTTGCCTCCAGTGACAACGTCTTGAATCAGGTCAGGTAATCCCTCAATATATTTTTCGATTGCTCGAGAGACTGGGGTGACCATGTGTGGAACCAGTATGCTAAGTTCGTGATATCGAGTATTATACACAAGATTCTCACCACTGTCTTGTTTCAGTCCATGGAACTCTTCCTCCAGTTTCCTGATTTCGTTCCTAGGGCAGAATTTGGCGATCATGAGTTCCTTAACATCTGCCCAAGATAATGATAAAGCAATATCAGCTCCTCGATTGCGCTTTTCACCATTCCACCAGGTTAGCGCCCCCTTTTGAAGGACACTAGTAGCATAGCGAACGCGGAGTTCATCAGGACATTCACTGTTCACAAAAGTACTCTCCATGCTTTCAAACCATTGAAGGAGGCCAGTAGCACCCTCCTCACCAGTGAATTTTGTGGGGTTGCAGGAGTTAAAGTGTTTGAAAGTGCACCGAAATTGAGTCGTACTCCCTGTGTTGGCACTGTTACTATTCTGGGTTATCTCACTGACAAGGTTTGGAATCACTGCAGCAATTTGCTCGGCGACTAAAGATGCGAGGCGACGATCAGAACGTCGTCCCGAAGCACGAACAGGGCGTTGGCTGGCATCACGGAGCATGCGGCGAGCAGACATCTATGAGGTAGTCAAATAATAATCATGAGATTAGAAAATGTAAGTGTATAATCGTACAGCTGAAGATGTGATCTTGTAAGCAATCATGATATGCAAAGTATTGTATATGAAACAAGAGGGTAGTATTGGAAAAACTTGTACAAAATGCTTGGAGTGCCCTTGTCTAGCTGTAAAGCTCAACAAGGACGTTGACTTTTCAAAGGAATTGAACCCAATGGTGATCAAAGAAGACATGCTTTAGCCTATAAGTGGACACTCACTCCAGGAATCCCCAGGTAAGCATAACAGGTCCGTAAATGGATTTATGCGCTATGCTTGCCTATGCCAGAAAACCCAGTGTACAGGCGTCCACCCTTCCAGATTGCACGTGTCCTTATCACACTCATTAAGGTTCAACAACTTCGAAGGAGTAACATTAAGAGTAGATATTGTATCTAAGAGTGTCTTCATAAAAGGTACTGTTCCCGTTCCAGGATGATGTAAACTTTCCACTCTCTGTAAAACTCCATCTCTATGCACCATGATGAAAGATAAGAAGAATAGGGAGAGAGAAGAAGGGAAAGATAGAAGGAGGAATGTAGGGAGAAATGAGGAGTACGGTAATTCAGGAAATATTATGCATGCAAGTTGTAGTTCGGTTATAGTCTAGGCCTTTTTATCTAATAACCTAGTTCCCTATAACCATGGCTCTGATACCAATCTGTAACACCCCAACCGATGGCGGAATCATCGAGGTGCCACGTAGTGACGATTGTTCAAAAGCTCATGGTACTAAAATGTAAATATTATTGAATAATCCAAAATTTGTCTTACATGGAAATGGAAATTACATTGTTTAAATGAAATGTAAATATTGAAATAACTGAATTAAAATAAAGCACTAAATGTTCCTTGCTAAAGCACTAGATCAAACTGCACCTGAAACATGTACAAAATAGGTTTGGTCAACATATGAAATGTTGGTGAGCATTCCTAGATTTGATATATATAGTAGGTTAAAAAGTTATACAATTCAAGTGCAAGCTACAGTGCAAATATGTAAACCATGTATCAAACAAATGAGCGAAATCAACCCTGTGACTGTATAATGTACTATATGAACTGTAGTGTACTTATCCAACAAATGGATAATAACTTAACAATGGCCACGGATTCTCCGATGAAAAAGGGGGAGAATCAACCTAGGCGGGTTGTCAATCCAAATAGCGCTATCCAATGTTAAGGTCGGCTTGTACCATGTTAATGATTTCACTAAGTACAAATGTAATCCACATGTAATGTCTAAGCATAAAGCACGTTGTAAGCAATGCACATAGTACTAGAATTGTATTGTAAAAATGTAAACTCGTATTTGAAATTGTAATAGTGTACATGTAACACCCCAAAAATGTATAAATGCAAAAAGGGGTAGGAATACTCACAGTTCACGTAGTAGTTTGAGATTTAACTGGACAACGAGATATGAATTGAGATTACACCAAAATGATCAACCTAAAGTATTCGATAATGTGTAAGAGAAATAACTCTAGGATATATGTATTTCTAGGGTTTCGAATTTGGGGATAAACGTTTATTTGATTAATATTAAAAATATTCGCCAATTGAGAGAAATTTAGTAAATGAATAACTAAAAATCTTTTTATGAAATTTAAATTTAGGATGATCACAATAATGTGTTTAAAGTATAAAAATAATTTTTGCTAAATTATTTCCTTTAAAATAGATTTTTAAATCTATTTATTACAAATTGCCAAAGTTTAACTTTAGTTTTCAAAAATACAAAAATTAAAGAATTAATATATTAAAAATCATATTTCTGTTCTAAATGATTAAAAATAATTTGTATAAATTTTTGGTGCAAAAATGATGGAAATTGAATTTATTATGATTTAATTATGATTAAATCTAACAAAAATTGATTAGAAATATAAAATAAATGATTTTTCAGAAATAAAAATCATTTCTGAGATGTCTATTGTTTTATAAGTTTAGAATAATTTTTGTGGAATTTAATAAAATTGTTTTGATATTTTTATAGAATTTTATAATTATAATAGATTTAACTCGTAATATTTATTATATATAATAAATAAAAGATTTTTGAAAAACTAAAAGTTGGGTATTAAACTTTATCCCATTACTGACTTAAAATAAATTTTGTAGGATTTATAGACCATGTTTAGTAATTAATATCTATTTTTAAAAATAGTTGTAGATTTATATGTATAAAGGAAATCAAAAATAAAAGACAAAAAAATTCGGCCTTGCTGGACTCGAACCAGCGGCCAGTGGAGTGAAAACCCACGCCCAGACCAACTGGTCTGGGTGTGTGTTTGATACCTGATTCAGTTTCAAAATCGATTTATAGTTTATCCTGAAAATCCCCAAATTAACTCATATAAACCCTAACATCCCAATCGTTCAATTAACTAGGTAATCGACACAATTAATATCAGAAACGATAGGGCTTTTATTCCTAAGATAAAAACCGGCCTATAACAACTTTCAATTGTAAAACTTACTTGATGATTGAGATGGAACGAACGGGATAAGAAAACGAGCCTAAAAGCTTAGATTTCGTGTTACAGAGGGTTGGTTAGGAAGAATTTGTAGTTGGGATCACTTATTCGGCGCATATAGGTGCTCTTGGAGCCCTCTATTTATAGTGTAATCGCTTAAATCAACAATATGGAAGGTTTGACCAAGGCTCGGTCAAACCGAGCAATAAACTCAATTAAAGGCCGTTTAAGCGAAATTAGTGGTCTTAGTTAACGCGTGCAGGTCAGAGGTAATTAAACATGGTTTAATTACAAAGATTCTTGCCAAAATTAGTGACAATCATGAGTTGGATCTGCTGTCTGCGCGTTTGCTTACAAGGAAGGAGAAGGGACAAGGTGAAAGCAGTGTTAAATATATTTTGATTCTGAATTGAATCAGAAAGTGAGTTGTGGCTCAATGGTTTGGTGCGTGGTGTTTAAAGGTCTGGCCGGCTCCCGACTCGGGTTCGAGTCCAGGGAGCGGCATTTATTTTTTTGTTGTTTTAAAACAGGAAAAGGGAAGGGATGGACATAGATGGGCCGGACTGTGCTTGTGGGCTGCGTTACTGGGCTCGCGAAGTGGGCTCAACAGTGGGCTTTAGTTAGCACTAAAGAGATGAAGTGGTTTGGGCTCAAGGCTTAGACTAGTATTATTATCTATTACCATTTTTATTATTATTATCATTATTATTATTATTATTATTATTATTATTATTATTATTATTATTATTTTCATTATTATTATTATAATAAAAAAAATATATATATATTTATATATATAATGAAAAAGTGACGGATGTCACAGCTTATTACGTGAGTTATGGTGGGGTTTTTATTAGACATGAAAATGAAACTAATACAAACTACACATATGGTGGTAGTTGGTGGTTAGATAGTGTGTGTGGTTTTGAAGGGTAATGGTGTGGGTGTTTGTACAAAATGGTGGAAGTAACTTAAACAACAAATGGTGATGACCTTTGTGTCCCGTGCGAACGTAGTTTGAGTTGGTTAGCCCGTGGAATTGGAAGCTTTGCAATTGGTGAGTTCTTACGCCCACTCTTTTAGTTATTATTTTTCTAAATATTTTGGGCTGACGTGCATGCTAAATCAATATGATTATTTTTATCAAGTCACAAAATATTTTTATGAAGTTATAAATATAAATATTTTTGTGTACGAAAGAAATCCATATTAACTCATATATATTATTTTCGCATGAAACATGAATCGGCGGAATGCGCCTAATGCGTTATTATATGGGTTGAGTTATATGTGTCATTAGAAGTGGGATAGGCCTGCTCTGATTTATGGCATAGTTTTTGTCTTAGTGGTCACATAGTGTGTCTTATGTGTTATTAGAAGTGGGATAGGCCTACTCTGATTTATGGTATAGTTTTTGCTATGGATGTCACATAGTTTATGCCTAATTCGTTATTATATGGTTTGAGTTATACGTGTTATTATATATATATATATATATATATGAATAGACTGTTGTCTAGATTAAAGTGTGGCTTAAGTTTTATTTAATAAGCGGAATGCGCTTAATGTCTTAGCCACGTATTTGAAACCTTGTTAGATCGGGTATTGTTTTGACTTGCTACCTGTTTAGGTTATATGGATTATATATTTATATATTTTCGTAAACTATATTTGGCGACTACATGACCTTATAAACTGGACAATGATGGAAGTGGGATATGCTTGCTCTGATCTATCGTATTGGTTTTGAGTCATGGTTGTTGCTTAGTTTACGTTATACCTGTTATTAAATATAATAGACTATGTTTGACGGCTACCTGATATGTCGAACTGAGCTATTACGGAAGTGGGACATGCCTACTCTGATCTCTGGTCTTGGTTTTGAGTCAGGGTTGTTACATAGTTTATATTATGTGTATTTTTTTATAAACTGAGCTATGACAGATGTGGGAAATGCCTGCTTTAATCTATAGCTTTAGTTTGCTTAAATGGACTGGATTGTTCTTTGTGTTGAAAAGCGAGATGCGCTTATTATATACTTGGTAAGTGAAGTCTTGAGGAAATTAGGCAGAGTATGCCTATCCTAGACATTGATTTTTGTTTTGCTTGGGGAAAAACAAATTAGCGGATTGCGCTTATTGTTAACTCTGAGGTTGAGGTATTTTGTTAATTCTTATTTTGACAAAATACTTGTTTATATAAAATTATAAAACTTGAACTCACTCAGCGTAGCTGACTTTTGCATACACGTTAGATTGATTTCAGGTTAATAGAGAGATGGATGGATGACTGCTTGGCGATGTGAGAAGCTACCTGGCAATTGAAGGCATTTCTAGTGGAAGACAACTTTTGTTTACACATGATATATTTTAAATTTGATTTACAATTGGATAAGTATTTGTCATGTGTTTTGTAGAATTTTATTCTAAATGATTTTCCGCTGCGTATACATACTCTTTTAAAAGAAAAAAATATTACTCATGTTTTTGCATATTTAACAATTTTAACCCAACTGTTTGACACCGGTTTTGCGGGTCTTACATAATACATGTATCAATTGTTTTGGACTCGTAATGCAGATTATGGTTTGTGGGCTTAATATTTGGACTTATATTTGGGCTCATGTTTTTGGGCTTGCTTTGTTGACTTAAGCCTTGATAATTAAAAGCCTTGTAAGGTTTATCTTTCCGATGCATTTCTGATCATTGGATTACGATCCGTGTGATTAAAGTTGATCGTGTGGCTCAGATTGAGAGCTAATGTGTTTTCTCTCTCGAATATTCTAACTCTGCTATAAATAGATTGTTTTCTCACACTGTGCAGGTTTTAGCTCATTCGTCTCACTAGATCTTTGCCCGCGTTACACGCGGTTCACCAACGTACAATTATTTTGAGGGGTAAAACATATAAAAAATGTAGCAGAAATATTTTATGAAGATTTAAAAGAAACCAATACACATTGTATTCAAATATCACTAAATATTTCTTTATACACCACATCTTTAGACACATTGAAACGGTGTGAAGATTCAATGGAGTCGCAGTTAAATACTCCACTTGGTGGTACATTTTGTATTCCATCATTTGTAGGATTATTGACCTTGCATCTCTTGGCATCTAGTTGTAATTTTCTAAATTTGCGACACTCGACCGCATTCTTAATTTTTTCTTCATTCGAGAGAACTGTGAAGAAAAATAAATTACTTGCATAATACCATTAGCATATAAATAAAGATGTAAAATATATGAAATTCGTTTACCGTTAGATATATTAGATAACAGTGTTCCTTTGTCATTACCTTAAAAAAAACCATAAGTTAAATGAAAAAACACAAGTAATATAAAATGGAAATCAAAATTAATTTAGCTTAAAATGTTGCTATAATTAATTTAGATTAAAATGTTGCTATAATTAAAAATTCGAATTTTTTTTATTTAAATTATAGACGATTTTTAAAATGTATAGGTATAAAATGTAAAGATTTCAATATACCTGAAATAAACATAAACATATATAATCCGTAGATTTTTAAGTTGTATAGGTATATTTTTTAAATATAATTTATTGTTTGTTAGTATCTATTGACTAAAAAAAGTCAAACCGTGTCAAACAATTAAGGTGGTTAAAGAAGTCAAACATTGCTAAAAGTATCAAAAAAAATAATTAACTAAAATGTTAAATTTATAAACCAAAAAACTACAAATTAATGTTTAAAAAAAATTATTGAATGGTTAATTTCAATCTTTCAATGTTTTAAATTTACCAAAAAACAGGTTGATTGTTTATTTCTAAAATTTGAATGTTTGTTTCTAAAATTTAAAGATGGCAATCTACCAAATTTATTTTAATTGTTTGTTAAATTTGTTTGATTGGGTTTAGTAATTGTTATTTTTTCTGTTAAAAAAAATTTAAAATATTACAGTTAATAAAAACTCAGAAATTGTTAGAAGTAAAAAAAAAAACTAAATCTGTTTTGCATTCAAAGATTGTGTTTGAATTTTAAAAAACAAAGTCAAACCTTGATTCTTTATTTGCTAAAATTGCACGATTTCAATTTACCAAAAATTTACTTTTGATTGTTTGTCAAGTATGGTTTGTAAAACATAAAATATTATTCCATAATTAAAAAAATGGCATTAATAAGAAATTAATATGAATTTTTAAAAAAAGTCAAACCATATACTAACCGAAAAAAAACAATTATTGTTTTCAAAAGGAAATATTTTTAAAAAATCACATATGGTTGTGTACAACATAAATTATTTCCATAATTACAAACATTGACATTAATAAGAAATTAATATGATTTTTAAAAAAGTCAAACCATTTACTAACCGAAAATAAGAATTAATGTTTTATCAATAATATTAAATATCACGGTTGGTTGTTAAAAATTAAATTATTTCCATAATTACAAAAACTGTTATTAATAAGAGATTACAATGAATTTTTAAGAAAGGTCAAACCATTTACTAAAAAAATAACATTATTGTTTTAAAAACAGTTTTTTTTAAAAAGAAACCCTTATCAACTATGTTTACTATCTTAGTTCCTAAACAACAAAATAACATTAATATATACCACTAATATCCATAACATAATATGCAAAATATAGTGTTTTTAACTAATAAGAATAACCCAAAATATTAGTGATTCTAAACATAAAAAACCCCAAAATTCACGAATTACCACATGAGTAGTAAACGTGCAAAAGTTGGTCAATACAAACCACAAACCATTTTAGTCAAAAGTTACCCACCAAAAGTTTTCTGTTGGGTCTGCTGACCTGGAGAAGAACAGATGATTAGAAAGCCAAAATATACTAACAGTTGATCCTTTCAATAAACAGTCTTTACAATTTACTTCTCCCAACAGACTGCTGACTCTAACAACTGTTCTATCCAAACAACTGCTATGACAACTGCTGATACAAAGGACTGCTGAATAAACAACTGATGAAGAACAACTGCTGACCAAAGGTCTGATAAAGAACAACTGCTGATTCAAGTACTGAAGACTAAAGCACTGCTGGAGCCAACAACACTTAGGCTCTAGCAGAGGATTCAAGACCATCAGAGTTTGCCTACAACAGTAGTTTACTATCAGTGCTTTCAGTGTAACAGTAGTTTGTAATAGGCAATGTTTTATGTTTGTTATTCTGTTAGAGGTCACTGTCTTAGGTGACGTCAGCCTAGGTCATCAGTGGTTTAGGTTTGTCTATAAATAGAACAGTGCTTGTACTGTTCTATTGCATCACACACACAAACATTCTCTCAGACAAACAATCACTGTGTGATCAGGCTGAGGGGGAGTATTTGTACGATTGTAATCTTTTAGATAAATGAAAGCATTCGATCTGAAAACATTTACTCTCTTGTTTTGATTAACAGTTTATTATTCCGCTGCACTTTCATTCTATATTCGTTTCACTTATATCATATTTAGTTAAACATAATCAAAACAATCAAACTCAGATCCTAACATTTTCATCCTACCAAAATAACGTAATAAACTAAAACACCTAATTACCGTCACCTCTAACCACATTAGAAAGCCTGAACAAACCTTGTTTTTTGAAAAACATAAACCTTAAAACATCAATTGAACAAATAAAAAATCCCTAAATTGATACCTAAATCATAAACCCCTAAACTGAAACCTAAAAGCATAATAATCCATTCGTAGCTTTCTTAAAACATCAATTTAACCATAAATCGTAACCTTAAACATTAAACATAAGTCGAAATCTAACACTTAAACCACAAATCAGTCTTAATAAATCAAACCTTAAAGAGAAGATGGAGCATTTTATTGATTTTTATTTTTAAATACGTATTTAATATTATTGACCGATTTTGACCAAAGTAATTAATGATTTTTGATTTAAAAAAAACTAAAATTCTTATAAATTATGATTGAGCAAGGTTTTAGGAAAGTTAATAATAATATTAGTAAATGATTTTGACCAAAAGTAATTGTATGATTATTGATTTAAAAAAAGAGAAAATTTTATTAATTCTCACAAAGTGCCATGTGGCTAAATCATAACAATCCATTCGTAGGTTTTTTTAAACATCAATTTAACCCTAAACCAAAACCTAAAACATTAACCCTAATTCGAAACCTAACACATAAACATTAGTCTTATCAGTCGAACACTAATCACTCATTAACCCTAATCAGTCTTAATAATAATCCATCAAAAAATAAAGAACAATCAATCAAAACTTAATCTTATCAGTCGAACCCTAAAAACCCCTAAATCGAAAGCTAAAATATAAACCCTAAAACATCAATACAAAATCAAAACAATTAACATGACTGAACAATAATAAACAAAAAACCAAGAACAATCAGTAAAACCAAGAACATCAATACAAAATCAAGTGTATAAATAATTGAAATCAGTCAAAACAGAGACAGCATACCTTAATCGACAATGAAATCCGGAAAAAACACGAAAAAAATAAAGAGAAAACATTGACATGAAGAACGATTTGATTAATAAAGAATGGAAGAGATAAAACCTTGGATTGAAGATGAAGACCACGGTAAAAGAATGGTTGATTCGAACGATCGCCTGATTAGGGTTTGTGGAAATGGAGAGGATGATGACACGAATTTGAGATTCAGGTTATGTTCCATCTGATTATTTAATCATCTAAATTTTGTAAGGGAAGAAAGCTTTGTAAAGGAAGAGTATAAGGGAAGAATTCTTTTAAAATTAGGAAAGTTAATAATTGTGATAAATGAGAATTGTCTCCTCCAAAAGTCAACATATTAATTAATTATAATGATTTTTGATTTAAAAAAAAAGAAAATTTTATTAATTCTCTAAAGGTGCCATATGGAGGAGAGATAATTGTTAGGGGGTAAATGATTGGCAAGTGTCCAAAATTGCTCCAAAATATTATATGTATAGATTGTAATAATCTTAATTTGATTTTGTTAACAATGATTGACAAAAGTTAAACTTCTTAATATAAAAGGAATTTATATTTATTTACAATTAGCAAATTAAAATATTTTTGGAAAACTGTCATTAATATGATTGAGTTGGAAAAGTCAACGTTGCTAAAATTTTACTTTAAAAAAAAAACAATATCACATTTAAGAAATATAAAATGTCAAATGATTGTTAAAAAACGTTTGCTAATATAAAAATGTTTCAAAGTTAGTCATAGAATGTATGATGACTTTTTTACTAAAGATTACTAAATTATGACAACATAAATATAACAGTTGACCAGAAAATTAATTTACATTTAACTGTTTCCATTATTAAGTTAAATTTCGTTTAAAGTTAATTATATAATAAAAATATAATTAGCATTGTTATATGTTTCCATTATTAAGTTAAAACTTTAAATTGTTGACTTTTGTTTACATACCTACGATTTTTGGTATGGTACATTTTAAACTTTGTATAATTTAATTTATATTTTAATAAAATTGTTTCTTATAAATTTTTTAAAGTAACGGATTTAGAAATGAAAATTAATTTACATTTAAGTTTGTCCATTTTTTATAGTTAAATTTCGTTTATTGATTATAAAAAGAAAATCATAATTACCATTGTTACCTGTTTACATTATTTAGTTAAAAGTTTAAGTTGTTGAGTTTTATTTAAATAGCTAGGGTTTTGCGTTTGATACATTTTGAAGTTTCTATAATTGTATTTATTTTTTGAAAAAAATTGTTTATTATTAATTTTTTAAACTAAGAGATTTAAAAGAATTGTAAAAGTGTAATACAATTTAATTAAAATAGTCAAACATTGATTTTAAATGCTTCAATGTTACAAAACTGGTTTTAGTTTATAAAGGGTTGGTTTTAAATTTTTTTAAAACAAACTCGTTCAACTTATGTTTTAAATAATTCAAATGTACCAAAAATATTTTGATGATACAATTATATTGATTGTTAGTTAATTGTAATAATCTTAATTTGATTTTGTTAACAATGATTGAGAAAAGTTAAACTTCTTAATATAAACGGAATTTATATTTATTTACAATTAATAAATTAAAATATTTTTGGAAAACTGTCATTAATATGATTGACTTGGAAAAGTCAACGTTGCTAAAATGTTACTTTAAAAAAAACAATATCATATTTAAGAAATATAAAATGTCAAATGATTGTTAAAAAACGTTTCTGATATAAAAATGTATGATGACTTTTTTTTTGTATAAAAATGCATATGATTGTAATTGTAATATGCCTACCTAAACAGTACACAATTCATAAATTACTCAATAAACAACAAAATAGGATTAGCATAAACATATATCACGACAAACCAAACATCATATGCACAATCATACATGACAACTAAACCTACCAAAAGTTTACAACATTAATGTTCAAAAAAACCTTTTTCTTAAAAAGATTTTGACAACCAATGTTACAAAATATAGTTTTTTGTATGAAAATGTAAAATTTTAAAATGTAAATTCAAATATTTTAGATTCTTAGGTAATACAATTGCTAACTTATTCAAACATTGCTAACTTACTGGCTAAACAACCCAAAAACATTACAATATACGACTACTAAACAGACATCATAAGCACAATCATATGTATATAAAACATAACCTCCTAATTTAATGTTTATCAACATATATATAAACCCAAAAACCACGACTTACCACATGAGCAGTAAACGTGGAAATGTTTGTGACTACCAACGATAGATCATGTTCTAACTTAAAAAAGTTACCCACCAAAAAGTATTGTCTTCAAACCACATAACAACCACCACTAACCAATCTAACTACCATTACCGCTAACAACATTAGAGAACTCGAACACACCTTGCTTTTGGAAAAACAGGAAATGCATTTGATCACCAAGCTGAAAGTTCTTATCAGCTACAAAAGTTGACATACCTCTTATGTTGTAACGGTACTTTCCAGGTTCACCTTCCCTCCCAACAGACACTCCCCAACCAAAACCCTCACCATCACGAATGCTCAAAGCCCTCTTCTTGCACAACCCGTTTTCCCTTGCCCAAGGGGTCTTCATACGCTACGCAAATAACAAAGAATAGAAAGTTATTAAATAAAAATATATACATATAGCTTGTCATCTCATTTGGATATGACATAAGTGGTGCATAATTTAAACTGTAACCATATAATGTCAAGAAACTATAATGACCATTAAAAGGAATTTGGTGAAATTTGTTCTAAATGGCAAGTAAATGGTATTTGACCCATATAACAACTATGATTAATTTGTTCTAAATGGCAAGTAAATGGCATTTGACCCATATGACAACTAAAGACAATTTGAGTGCAGTTTGACCTCATAAGGTCAACAAAGTCTAAGTAGACTACTAAATTGAGTATGTAACACTCTAAATGACCCATTTGTGTAGTTGAGCATGTATCAGTATAAATATTACTTATGTATTTGGTGCAGTTGACTGATGACCACAGATGACCCATTTGAATCAGATATATATTTTTGACCAACTGGTCACCAATTTGTGTAGTCTAAAGAATTTATTTAGATGTGACATATGATGTGTAGTTGAAAATTACATGAATCTAAATAAGTTACATCTAACAAATAAATAACTTGACATCGATTTGTTTGACAACTCTGCATAAGTCACAACAGTTGTGGTTTATTTGTCCACAGACTAAAAAGTAACATTTAGACAACTTGACCCAATGTGGACATCTAAATAAGCAACAACAGTTTTTCCATATTTGACAACAGACTAACATCTAACATCTAAATAAGACTAAGTAACAACACTTGACCCATATTAGGAGGTCGTCAACTTATAAACCACTACTATGGTCTTTACTAACATCTAAAGGCTTATAATAAACCTGTTCGACTAACATGCATTTAAGTTAATAGATTTAAAAAATAAATGATTGCACTTACATAGTAAATGGCATTTGACCCATATGACAAGTAAAGACCATTTGAGTGCAGTTTGACCCATTTGATTCAAATATATATTTTTGACCAACTGGTAACCAATTTGTGTAATCTAATGATTTGACCAGATTTGACCAATTTGTGTAGCTGAAACTAACATGAATCTAAATCACTTGACATCTAACAAATAAATCAGTTGACCCATATTTGTTTGACAAGTCTACATAAGTAACAACAGGTGTGGTTAATTTGTCCATAAACTAACATCTAACATTTAGACCAGTTCACCCATTTTTAACATCTTAATAACCAACAACAGTTGACCCATATTTGACCAAAGCCTAACATCTAAGATCTACATAAGACTAAGTAACAACAGTTGACCCATATTAGGAGGTCGTCAACTTATAAACCACTAATATGGTTGCACTAACATATAAAGACTTATAATAAACCTGATGGACTAAAATACATCTAAGTTAATACATTTAAAAAATAAATAATTGCACTTACATAGTGCTTGTCAACAACGAACACCACTGGCATACCTACATCCTCCTCTTCCTCAGAATCATCATCCTCTTCCTCCATATCAGTGTCCTCTTCATCCTCCTCGCTGAAATCATCAGAAACGACAACCTCCTCACTATCATCAGTAGTAAGGACAATGATGTCTTCATCAGAGTAATCTTCATCATCATCCTCCTCCTTAACTTCAGCTTCCCATTTAAGTTCAGGAGGAAGAGTAAGCTTGTTTTTCTCAAAAAGCGACATATTTTATGTGCTCTGTTAAACCAAAAAGAAATATAGTCATTTTATCAGCCTTATGACGTATCCAGCGAGCAAAAAACATAAAGCTAAAGATTTAGAATTTATATTTAAGAAAACAGAGAAGACCTCATCAATGATTTCGAAGACAATGAGATGATCAGGTGTGATTGAAAAAGTTTCCTTAATGAAAGGCCATCCTTTAGTGACATAAAAGAAACCATCATCAACTGCTAGCTGTATCTGAAACTTTTTACGTGGAGCAGCTCTAACTGCAATTGGGTCCAACGGGAGTTGTCTGTTCAATAAACCATGAACAACGTAACAACTAACATGCTGGAAAAAAACACCAAAAATGTTGACAGGGGTTAAAATAAGTTTTTTTTATCAAAGTATTGTATAATAAAATATAATGATGTAATTTGATTAAAAAAAACACATACCAGACGCTTCTCACTGGTATAAGGATCGGACAATCTGCAGTAAAAAAAGTTACCAGCTGCATACACTGCATCTTGATGGAAAGTTATCATCCTGAAAGAGCGAAGGTTTTCCTCATACTGAAATAGAAAGTTACACCCAGATGGGTACTTCAATTCAGTAATCATTGTTCTCCAACCATTGTAGAAGAACCACTTGCCAGCAATCTTCAACACTTTAATATCATAGACTTTAGAGTCCAAGGTACGGATTTTGGTATTACCGGTAGGATAACCATAATCTTCGATCCACTTATGATAGAGTTTTGGTAACGCCTGATTAGAATTACAAACATTAAAATATTATTAGGAAAAGTATAAACATACTGTACTATATACATTTTAGCATGTAACAGATATCTTACAATACAAACACGGTTGTTACCCTCCGACTCAATCCAAAATCCATAAACCATTGTATAACGAACGTGTATGGACCTGTACCCACCACAAAACATAATCGCAAATACATATCAGCAAAGTAATGTTTAGATGAGTATAACACGAATAAAAAGAATCAAATCTTTGTATCACTGAATAAAGAATGTTCTTCCTAAAAACACAGTTAAAACATTAATCCAGAATATTGTTAATCTTCAACAACAAAAAAATAAAGAACAATAACTCAAACCTTATAACATCACTTCAACCATAAAACCCCTTAAATGGGTACCTAAAACATAAACACCTAATCCAGACCATGTATGATAACAATCCATTCCTAGGTTCCTTATAACATAAATTGAAGACTAAATCAATTGACCCATTTTTACTAAATGCAAACCTAAAACATATAACTACGAATAATCTTGAACACTAAATAAAAAACTAAAACATTATACTATGTATAATTTTAGACTCAAGTTGAACAGTGAAATAGGATGAATAGTGAATTAAACTATGGTTTCTTTCAATTAACTGCAGTTTGGTTCCAAATAACCCCACCTCCATGTGTATTGCTTACACATATGACACCTGCTACCCACTTTTCTGTTTATTATCTCTTTCATCAAACCACCCACACATATCCACGCCAGATCCCACCTCAAAAGGTCTCTCCGATGGTGCTAATTGGGCCAACGCTCCGACGACTCACCTACCCACACACAAACTCACTGGCAAGAGATTGAGCAGGTATGTTTTGCGCTTGACTTTTGTTGACTAAGTACGTGATTAGCTTAAGCTTTTGATTTGTTCTATCAAATGACAGCCTTGGACTAGGGTTTCGAAGTGAGATGCAAGCGGAAATATGGAGGTTTTAACAGAGACACGACGACAAAGAGTAGGTTTAACCGGAATCGGTACTCCGACGAAGGCTCCGGTAAGCTCAATTTCCTTTGTATGGTCAGTTTTTAGTAAAATCTAATGCTCATGAACTCCGACTTGGTGAAAGCAGATTATTAGACGAAGAAATTAGGGTTTTGATGAAATCCGGTGAGGCTCCGGCAACTCGGATAAGGCTTGCATGTTCTATCTCCATTTAAATCGGCCTCTTACTAGGCATGTGGAGTTATTTGCAAACCTTTACAATATCTGTTGAAAAGTTGTTTCCAAAATTGAATTACAAGTTACAACAACGGCTACATTTACCTGGGAATATTCCATCTAAGTGGTTGATTTATTATGAATGAAAATTGAAAAGTGAATTGCAAACCAAAAAAAAGTTAAGAATATGTGATTGATTGTTCTTTATGTTTTTATGTTGAACTCAGCGTGCTTACCAATTCATAGCATGTTCATTGAGGTATTATCTATCTTTTTTTTTTTGTCATACTTGAAGATTTTAGTTACGAATGGAATTTGTAAATTATGTTTTGTGTATGGTTTGGTTTTGACTCTATGCTTTCTGTTACTAACATAGATTGCTTTTTAATATCTCAGGTATGCTAATTTGATCTTTGGGTTCATGTTAACGGCATACAGTAGCAAGGTTTTATTTGTTTTGTATGGTTTCAGTTTTACTTTTTGCGGTCATTTGTCGTTCTTTATCTGCTTTGAGTTAACTCGATCATTCATTTTTTTTTTTTTTTTGCAAAATTAGCCATACGTCGCTCCTATTCTGCATTATTGTTTGTTAGTTCTTTTAGTTTAATAGTATGGTTAATTAGAGTTGCCTTTAGACATTACTTAATGACTCACTTTGTTTCCTTTTGCACAGATACTGGTTTTGGACTTGAAAGAGGGGTTGCAATACCATTTCATATTAAATATAATATAATTGATTTCACAGTAAGACATAAGTTGGCTTTGTAGTTTAGTGGTATGAGGTGCAGTCCTTTATTAAGAGGTCATGGGTTCAAACTTGGTTGGAGCATTTTATTTTATTTTTAGTTTCCATAACAGGTTAATGGTAATTTCCACAACATTATTTCATATTAAATATAATGTGTAGTGGTATGAGGTGCATTCCTTAATTAGGATCATAGGTTCATGGCTTTGCGACTGGCATTTTATATTTTTTTTCCCAGATTGTCGCATTGGTACCATAATAAACTAAAACAATAATGACAGCGAACGCGCGGCAATGCGCGCGAGAACCCCACTAGTTTTTACTAAATTCAAACCTAAAACATAAAAGTACGAATAATGTTGAATACTAATAAACCAAAAATAAACAACATTCAGTAAAACCTTATAACATCACTTGAACAATAAAACACGTTAGATCGATACCTAAAACATAAACCTCTAATGGCAACCTAGATAATTTGACAATCCATTCGTAGCTTCCTTAAAACATAATAGAACACTAAATCACAACCTATAACATTTTTTCTAAGTGCAGACCTAAATCCTAAAGTCAAAATCATTCTAAATTATAATAAACTAAAAGGGTGGTACAATCAAGCAAACCTTATAACATCAATTGAACCTACTAAAACCCCAAAAATCAATACATATAACATTAACACCTAAATCATAAGAATCATTTCTTAGATATCCTTAAAACATCAATTGAAACGTAATCATAAACCTAAAACATTCAACCTTAATACAAACCTATAAAATAAATGCAAAATCATTCTCAGTTGAACGCTTAAATAGTAACAAACCAATAAAGTATTTCTTAAACCATAAATCGATACCTAAAACATAAACCACTAATCAAAAACTAAATCATAACAATCCATTCAAGCTAAATAGAAACCTAAAACATATTTTCCATAATAATCATCAGTGGAACCGTAATCAGTCTTAATAAATAATAATCATCAGTGGAACCCTAATCAGTCTTAATAAATAATAATCAATCAAAACTTTGTGTTAACGCTTGAAGTGTAAAATCCCCTAAATCGAAACGTCGGACATAAACCCTAAAAAAATCAACACAAAATCAAAGATATTAACAGGACTGAATGACTGAAGAAGAATAATAAACAAAAAACCAAGAACAATCAGTACAACAAAGACATTAACAGTAATTGAAATAAAAAAATATAGAAAATAAGTTAATCGATGATCTGAGATAATAATCAAAGATAGAAGAACATCGATCTATTCAAAAGAAGAATCGAATGGAGGTTACCTTGGATTGGAGATGATCGATAGGTATGAATCGCCAAGATTAGGGTTTAGGTTTTGGAGGAGGCGACGTTCATTCTGGTATGTTGTTATGTCCGTGTGTTTTTGAGAGATTTTATAATTTCGGGATTTTTGATTTAAAAAAAAGAAAATTTTATTAATTCTCACAATGTGCCATGTAGGATCACCAATGGAGGAGAATTAATGGCTAGGGGGGTAAATGATTGCCAAGTGTCCAAAATTGCTCCTAAATATTATATGTATAGATAGATTCTCTCTCATATTCTTGTGTCTCTCTCTGTCTTGGGCGATTAGGGTTTGAAGATTCAACCAGAGGTTGAAGATCCTAATAGCTGATTTTGTCTAGTCTTGGTCTCTTACTTGTATTGTCAGTAAGATTGTCTTAGTTCTTGTTGTATTTGTTCATTTCTTATTTTGGTTTAGATCAACTGATTATCATCAGTTGATCAAGTATTGTATTCTTAGAGTTCTTCTGTTTGGAAGAACTCATCTGGGTATTTTGGGGTTTTTTGGGTTGGCTAATAATATATTTTTGGTCGCCTGGTTTTGTCGCTATTTCTTGTTTCTCTTGTGTTGTTGATGTATTATCTTGTGTTTGGTTGAGAGATCTGTATAGTCTAGGTTTTTTACACAAGCGTACTGGTCTTTTTTATTTTTTAATGGTTATGGTCCACCAGCTCTGGATCTAAACTACTATAATGGAGTCTGCGCAAGAGCAGGCGGCTATGGAGGTTGTTAATAACTGCATCAATTGTGTCTAATGTCTATTGTTACGAACTAATGTTGTAGGAATTGCAGGCAATCCATCACTTGATTTGACGATGTAAGGTACGTCTATGTTGTCCAGGAGTGATTTTATTTGCTACTCTAACTTTACATTGCGGTTTGTTAAGTGCTAGGTTGGGTTGTTCTCATTTGTATGGTAAACCTATGAAAAAAATAGAATACCAATATAACATCACATTTACAACACAGACTCACGTTAATCAACATACATGTATTGCATAGTTTAATAGACTCAAATTTTGATTAAAAGGTTGAATAAAAATCAAAGATAAATCCATTAAGGTAAGCAGTAAGGTAAGGGTACAAATTATTTATCTCATTTCCACTAACACAAAACAAGGAATTTGCCATGGACTTTGAGTTTACAAGTTTAGCCGGTAGTAAAAGGTTACCATAATTGTTATGTGGATTTTAAATTTCTAAAAGAATTTGCGTTGCCTCTGGTGGTAGATGTATTGCAGTGATTTGGAAAAATATTTTTTTAATTCTTAATTGGGTCAAAACTAATTTTCATTTTTTTATTTTTTTTATTTTGTAGTTGGCTGGAGTTGGAGGACGCTGGGTCTTGAGACGCTAGAAACATGGAACTCTTAGATACAGAGCCTCCTAATGGTCTCTATTTTTATCATAATTTATTTTTGTTCATATTGCAAGCTGGAACGTGGGAGTTCGAGGTCTCATGAACTACTACTAAAAACCTACTTTTTATAGAACTATAGAAAATGACTCAGCCCGTTACTGTAGTAAGTAAAAGTGAACTCATTTTATATGTTCAATCCAAATACACAAGAACATGACTCTTTTTAATGTTCTTTTTGTTGGTCTTCGTGTTTTTAGGGAATTATTCAAGAACTCTGGTGACTTGGTATATGTAATGAGTATTTATGTTAGCGAAATTACGTAATAATTGTTTATTTTTAATGAATTTGTCTGGCTGTTACTCTTTGTCTTAGGCAGAGATGCGACGTGTCAGTAAAGATACTGGATAGTATGTTAAATCTTCTTAAAGTTATGAAAAAGAGAATGGAGCAAGAAGCTGACTCGAGTCTTCAGATTATGCGTGACTTTTTGCATTGCTTGGGAAGGAAACAAAAACTTGAAGAATTAAATGAGGTATTTCCATGTTTTTTAACTGTTTCGGTTATGCATATATATTCTAACCTTTAATATGTGATGTGTATAATACCGTAATGAATGCAGATACAAAGCAATCTATTGTACAAGATATCAATGTAGTAGAAACGCAGAATAGAATTGCATAGAGCTAGGGAAAGATGTTTTGTAAAGGCTAAGAATGGTTGGTGATGATTTCAGTGTGAAATCATCATTAATGGATAAGGGGGCGCATAATGAACATAGTTGATGTACATGAAAGAAACTAAGAAAGGATGCTAGCCAGTGGCTCAGACTCACACTTAGGGATCTCTATAGCAAGAAAAAGGCGGGCCACACACAGATTAGCGCAATTCATTTCCAAAATTCGGTTGCATGTAGGATTCGAGAGATTTCAACATAATCCTTTTAATATTTTATTTATTATTTAGATCAAAGTTATTGAACTTACAATTGCATTTGTCTATAATTGCAACAGTTCAACGACTTGCAAGAATGCTACCTGCAAAAGAGGAGGCATTGGGCAAAACAAGTACAGAAACAAGAATAAAAGGGAGGGTAAACTTGTAAAAAGAGAAGGTTATTACGCAGGACTAAAGGATTTTCAGTTTTTAATTTCTTCGTTTACGCGATACAGGTTATGTGAGGTCTTGATGGCTAATTGATTCTTAATCTTTGTCTAGCAGCCCAATTTACTTACACAAACAGCCTATAAAGATAAAAAGTATCCTCCTGGCCGTTGTTGACCACCGTTTGGCAATTGCAGTGCGCAACGAATGACCATTTCCTCGAGAGAAATTGATACTAAATTTGATAGTCAATTTGACGAGAGGGGATGGGTTTGCATTTTAGGGTTTCAGTCACGAGCACATCAAAAAGTGTGCAGCGCGCACACATTTCACACTAGATATAAATAAACCAAAGGGAAACTGCAGTTTAGTGTCGGTTTTAGAGTTGTGATAGTTGTCTAATAAGATGTGTCCAAAAGGTTTTTTAACCACTAGTTCTGTTTTTTTTAATGTAGGTCAAGATGAAACATCCACCAACATCCACCAA
This sequence comes from Ambrosia x helenae, assembly GCA_030844895.1. Classification (NCBI taxonomy): domain Eukaryota; kingdom Viridiplantae; phylum Streptophyta; class Magnoliopsida; order Asterales; family Asteraceae; genus Ambrosia; species Ambrosia x helenae. The sequence continues at coordinate 15,967,169 of CM061227.1, read as the reverse complement.
GTGCACAACATGCAGCACATATATTGTTGGAGCTTTTGTGAGATGGGTTAGTCTCTTAATTATGATATATTTTTTTATGAGGATTATCATTTGTTTATTTTATTTTATTATCTAAGCTTTAGCCTTCACTATTTCAACATCACTGTAGAAATCGTGGTGACTTTTTTTTCTGTGATGAGTGCACTCAAGGTAGAATTGTTGTCACAGCAGAAGAGAATGTTTAACAAGTTCAACTACTTGTTGAGTCCTAATTAGGTACCTATATTGGAACAAAATAAGGGAAACAACCTACTTTCTGAACATATGAAGGTACCTATTTTGGAAGGTAATCTAGAATCATACAAGTACTTGTCGTCCGCCCCGCCATTCACGGCATTCCAGCAACGGACTTGAGTTAAAGGCAAAGCACACGAGGCTGCAAGTCGTCATTTTCACTAACATCTTGGATTGCTGGTTATCAATAAATTAAGCTACTTTTGATATATGTCTTGAATTGTAATACTTCATACTTTTGTAGCTAGGTTTCGATTAGAAGTTTGTCTTTAGTATTTAAATTGAAAACTTATGTATGGATTTTTGTTAATATCTTTTTTAAGTATTCCCATGTTTACTACTAATTTCATTTTACAAAAAAATTGAAAACAAAATGGTTGATTACAAGAAAATGGACACATAGAACCACGATAGGTAATGTGTGACTAAAGGCTAGGCAATAGACACACTAAAAACTACAAAGTTTCATGTGACTTTACATAACCATTAGCCATGCCATCACCACTTTGTTATGTTTTTTTTTTGTGTGACAAAATGATAGCTAATGTCATTAGAAAAAAAAAATATGTGTAACCAATGGTTAGTCAATAGCCACACTTTAAGTTAACATATTTTATATGACTTTACATACCCATTAGCCACACCATCATTGGTTTATTAATTTTGTTGTGTGACGGAATGGTAACAAACGTCATGGGAACAAAATTATGTGTGGTCGTAGGTAAAACAATAGTCACACTTAAATTATAAAGTTTCATGTGGCTTTACATATCCATTAGCCACACTATTGCTAGTTTGTTTTTATTGTGTGGCGAAATGCTAACAAATTTCATGAGAAAAGAAATATGTGTGACCAAAGGTTAGACGATAGTCACATTTACAATTAAAAAAATGTGTGTCCAAAAATAGTTTTTAGCCACACTTATAGTAAATTCATGTGACTATATAATAGAAACAACCTGAGTTACAGTAAATTAATGTGGCCATTACTACCCATTAGCCACACTTAACGGCACTACTAGAAAAAGTCCTTTCTTGACACGCATTGCGTGTCAAGAAAGGGGTCTGATGACAGGAAAAAGAATGTCAAGGATGGCGGTGTCATAAATTTAACATGACATATTTTCGTGTGTCATCTGTTTATGACACACATTTATGACAGAATTTATTGACACGCGTTATGACACTTTTTAATGACACATTTTTATGACATAATTTTATGATGTTTTTTGCGTGTCATAATTTTTTAATCTAAAAAAAACAAAAATCCTGTAAAATTACATATTTACCCTCCTAGATTTATTGCCATTTTATTATATGCAAAATAATTAGCAAACTAATAACAAAAACATCATTTCATTATATATTACATATTTATCAAATTACAAACCAATCTAGGACAACAATTAACGTTTACAAAAATATTGTATCGACAATACTTGCCTTAAACCAGTTTCGATCATTTGAAAATAAATGTCGCGGCGTAGCCTAACCATTCTTCGCATACGACATCCATGTCCTCATCCCCGTAATGATCCGCTCCTCCCCAACCTGAGACAACAATAAAATTAATACGTTAGTCGATGCATAAACTTCTGTTGGTCTCCTTGGGCACAGTTTAATGGGGATTTTCTGAAAATAGTAGGTTGTTAATGATACAGTTTGTACAAGTTATGTGATGGAATGTGAGATAGAGATGGTTAAATGTGTGAGTATCTTTCCAAATGCTTTCTCAAAGGCAGTGACCATTTCAAGAACTGAGCTCCCACGACTCGTACCAAGGTTGCAGGCAAAACAACCTAAAGAAAATGATATATGTCAGCAAACAAAAGTTAGGATGATGAATGATAACCATGTTAAATATAACTAGGTGTTTTCCAGTCGGCGCGTTGCGGCGGGAAACGGTGAGCATGTCGATATTTATATTGGTGTTGTGCACGAAGACACAAATGCGAGTAATATACAAACTGGAATTAAAACTATTATTTGACTTCGTGATAAAAATAAACCAAGATAATAAACATTAACCAAAATAAGGTCCCAACCTTCCGAATATAATTTTTTTAATCACAACTAACAGTTGCACGATCAGAAGATTACTTATTCAATTTTCAACATATATAATCGCTTACAAGGCAGTTGTATCCCTTGATCATGTATTGCCTTCATGGTTAGTCCCTTTCAACAAAAAGAAATTCTAAATTAGCATAGGCTAAGTGAGTGATTAATACATAATTAACTGTAGAAACCTTTTATTCAACTTTTTTGAACACTACAATTATAGCAGTTACAACAAATGAAAAATCACTAATGTAGTTGTTTGCTAAGCTTAAGCTATGAGATTAGGAATATAAGATGATTCAATTAAACTCAAGTAATTTACATGTATGTTTAGTATCACTATGATGCATATAGAAATGTATGGTAGTACAACTTTTGGTAGTCTAACCTGTTAAGCAGTGTGGAGATATGTTTTTTTTTCTTATTTCTTTTACGTGCGAATTCGTGCACCCTCATTGATAATAACTTGAGCGCCAACTATACCCAACGAATAAAACCAAACGATGTCGATGACAACCAAATAACCTGAAACCTGCAAAATACATCCAACGACCAAAGTCTATAAGCTCAATTATGTCTAGACTTCACACATCAGCCCAATATATGTTATTTATTCATATATAGACAAACATAATATTTGAAAAATTAAATATAAGTAGACCTTATTGTCTATCCAACATTTTACTACCGGTTTTTGGTATAATTAGTAAACCAAACTTTTGTTTTCATGTAGAACAACTCCAATCATTTAACCTAAAATCCATATCATATATATGAGCCGCATTATTGCTAGCAACTACTATACTCCTTACTCATACATGAACCACCAGATCTTTAAAAAAAAATTTACCACATATTAAGTGAACTAGTATTTTGCCCCGCGCTTCGCTGCGGAAACACGACTTGATGATACTTGTGGAGTCGAACCATTCTATAGAAAAATAATAAACCTAAATAATATAGTGGATCAAATATGAGTCATAACCTAATGTCCAAATTTGGTGTATACACATATTTACCATCAGATTAGGCAACATCAAGAGTGTTCTCAATTGATGAATACAATTTAAAAGAATTACCAATATGCATTGCAAAATTGCTATCAAAACACAAATACTTTACCATTGCATAACATTGTATAACTTGACTCCTATAGAATTTCTCCAAGAGTTAATCACCACCAAAAAATGGGGTTCATTCACACCCGTCATCATCCCAATCCAACACCACCATCCACTTACCATCGTCTTTCTTACCCAATACTGACGTTCATCATCCCCCAACCAAAAACCCCAACCCCAACCCCAACACCATCGTTCATTGGCATCAACTTAAAGAAAATTAACTTAAAGTTCTACCATTAGGGATATACTGAATCTACTCCACAATAATAGTAATTAAAAGCATACCTCATATTTCAAGCAAACAAAATTAAATATTCCAGAGCAACTATCTATGTCATAAGCTATACAGCCTATACTAATTGAAATTAAGATTAACAACACCAGGCATATAAATCTACTGTTGTGATCTTGTATATATAAAAAGGCCAATTCATTCAATAATCAAACATCTACAACACCCTTACAATTTTCACTTGCTGTAACATCAAATAGAATAAGCACCTTTATGTTTAAATTATCAATTTTTAACACATAATATAAATACCATTTTTAAAGGAGCGCACGTGTATTGTGCTATAACATAAACTATCATTTAATATTAAAGAGATGTTAGACGGTAAACATAAGATCTGAAGTCTAATACCTTTTCAAACCTTGTTGCCTCAAACGCCTTCAACCACTGACCCTTAAATTCCAAAACCAAATCCCTCTCAACCATAACCAACCTCTCCAACGCCTTTGCGATCGCTTTCCTCGCACTCCAATCCTCGCTGTTCACCCAAACTCCACCAAAACACCCACCAAACTCTCCACCGTCACCTCACTTAAAAATCTACCAACCCCAATCACACTACCTAAAACCGTCAACAAAGCCACCTTTGCCTTAACCCCCACACATCTCAACAACTTATTCGTCTTCTTGGCTGCGCAGCCTGGCTAATTTTTTGGTAACAACCACGTCCAATTGTGCTGCACGCTCAATGATTTCCTTCCTTTTGCTAGTCGATACATTATGTGCTATCTCTGCACAGTATGTCCTGAAAAAAAAAAAGGATTAAAAAAATCAATTTTTACATTAAGAGTATAGCAATAGAGTACACTTGCAACTAATCATTCAAAAGCCCTTATTTAACACCAAGCAATGATAACAGTATGAATTTAGCATTATCTTTTAACATTCGTGAGAGTTCGTCTGGTGAACACAAAACCTCAATCGATTAATCCCTAATTCTATGCTTTCATATATCTAAATCGGATGCAAAAACAAGCCTTGGATCAAACAAATTCCTAATTCTCTGTTATCAAACAATCAAAATCACACATAAAGGATTCAAAATAACCCTAGATCGTCCAAATCCCTAATTATCTGTTCTCAACCATCTAAAATAATTAAGAATTAAAATAAAAAATATAAACCTAAATCAATTAAATTAAAAACCAAACAAATCACCTTTCAGCAACAACAGATAGTGAACGATCAGAACAATGTCTAACCCTAACTTCAACAATCCGTCCATCAAACCAATCAACAACAGATCGGATCATATTATCGATCTTCTTTTCGAACTCAACAGTCCACCACCGAGTTGACACAGCGGGTCGCAATTTAAACACCGGTTCGAGGTCAAACAGGGGGTTAAGAGACGGGTCCTTGCAGGCTTGTAGCCATGACTTGCAGACGAACATGGGTCTCACCAATCGGTGTTCGAGGGTGAGTCGGGTTAGGATGTTGTGGAACTTAGGGTATGTGTAGTGGTGGGGGGTTACGTGGGGTTATAGGATTAAAATATTAAAAAGTAATAGAAACGGGGTTATGTGGGGGTTATGGAAAAAAGGGTGTAGTGGGAAGGGGGGTTATGTGGGGTTATAAATGATTGGTAATGATTGGTTAATTATTGTATTTTATTTAAATAATAATATTTAATACTTAATAATATTTCATTAAAAATAAAAAAATTACAAATACTAAAACAAAAAAATACAAATACTAAAAAAAAAATTACAAACCCTAAATAAAAGATAAAAATACTCAAAGATTATATTTTTTTTTCGATTTTGGCCTTTCTGTTCAAAGCCATTTCCAACGCTTTGCCCTCTAGGTGGTCGTGATTTGCCGTGTAAAAAGCAAAGTCGCGTTCAAACTGTCGTTCCCTCATGATGTCAACCACCTCTCGGTTTTCTTGGATACGCTGAGCCCCGATGTCGCGTAAGTCTTGGAGCCGCTGGTTCATTTCAGCAAATGCCGGGGCTAACTTATCAACCCCCGACGAAGACTCCGTCCGTGCGGCTCGAGCAGCCCGTCGACCGGCGGGACGAGGTAGCTCCTCTGCCCCCTCCTCCCCTGCAAAATAGGGATTTTCTTCTGGTGAGTTGAGGTCGACATAACGCGCGTCAGACGTAGGCGTTTCGGGATCAACCGAGTCAGAGGTCCTCGACTTTTTGAAGGCCTCGTATTTTTGGCCCTAGAGGAAGAAGTTCCAACCGTTGGGCGGACGGGGTGCCATTTGGTGCAGTCTTTCAGCACGCGCCAACATTTCACGTACGGGAAATTCCCGTATGTCTGATTGTATTCTTCCAAAGCCGCCACAAAAACATCCTCGTCACTTTGCCCACTTTTCCACCCGTACCGGGTGCGGTGATAAATGCCTTGAAAGTTTGTGCATTTTTGGTTGATATCGGTCCACTTGCCCGATATCGAATCGTTCTCCCGGTAGCCCTCTCCTTTACCAGCGAGATCAAAAAATATTGCCCGTATTTTTTTCCAAAAATCGCCTTTGGATTGGTAGTTGGCTGAAAAAACAAACCAATAATATAAATAAGTACCCGTTAAAAAAACTATATGTAATAAAATATAACATAACCAAAAAAATATATATCTTACCGGCTTCAGGATCCTCGGACACATCAACCCACGCTCGGGTTAACGAGTACAACTCGTGGTCGGTCCATGGTATAACGTTTTTTTTGGCACGACCGCCCGTCTCTTTTCTTGTGTGTCGTCGGGCGGGTGCCTTGCCTCGCACGGGCTCTTCCTCTGCAACCGGGCCTTGTGTCTCCGGAACCGACTCTTGCCAAGCATTTGAAGAGCCGAACATTTGGGATGTCCCATACACTTGTGTTTGGCCAAACCCACCTCCTATGGGCATCCAAAAATCCCTCCCAAGTTAACATTATACATGTTCGGGTCCCAACCATACGGTTGGTTTAACAGGTTCGTGAAACTTTGCGGGTTTGAACCTGAACCCGGAGCTATAGGTCGGGTGTTGTCGCCACTGGTTTGGGAACCAAACCCGAAACCTCGACCGAAAGGATTCATGATATGCTCAAGTGTGTGTGTGGTGCTATGCTCTCAAATGTTGTGTGTGTGTTTGTGTAGTGCTATGCTCTCAAGTGTATGTATATTTATAAAACAAAAATTCAGTTTTTTTTTTTTTTTAATCTCGATCTCACCCACCCGGTCAAAGCATTCAACCCACCTCTCTTCCCAATGCATGCAAAACGCCTGCTATGGCAATAACTTTAGCCAACCAAAACGCCCTATAGCGCCTGGGGGGCAGTGTTCCCCGGCGCTATAGGGGCTAAAACGCTCCAAAACGTTTGCCACTACACATGCTCTTAGGGCAAAATGCAAGAATTGTTATGAGAGAGAGAGAGAGAGAGAGAGAGAGAGAGAGAGAGAGAGAGATGAGAGCAGATAGATTAGTTTTGTTATGGGAGAGAAGGGGTTGTTGGTGTTTATGGGGAGGCTGAGGGAGAGTAAGGAGGGAATCGAGATGACAAAATCTTGACAAGCTTTTTCAAAATCGTCATGCTTTTTTATTTTACGACGGAAAATCAATGACACGCATAAAAAAACGTCAAGAAATTATCATTTTTTATCAAAGATGACATTTCTTTTATGACATGCACTTTTGCATGTCATTAAACAGGGTATGTCATAAAAAAAGTGTCAAGAAAGGGTATTTTTCTAGTAGTGCGGACAATATGTTTGGTTACAACAACCCTTTTTGCCGCACTTTACTTTAATTGATGTGGCAAATACAAATTTTTTAGTAAATTTATGTGACTATATAATAAATATAGCCACACTTAAAGTAAATTCAAGTAGCCGTTGCTAGCATTTAACCACACTTAATGGAGGGAATGCTTGATTATAACAAGAAATGTTGGTATCTTTTAGCCACACTTTTAAGTTGCTATGGCCACTAAACGTGAATGTGGCCGTATGATACCTACGATGACTCGACCTTTGGTCACACTTGACCTGAAAGAAATATGTGTGGCGAAAGGCATATGGTCACACTTTTTTGTGTGGCCATAGGCATATTTTGGCGTAGCGAAACCGGCCGTATGATATCCTCGCAACCATGTTTTTCCAGCCAGGAATCAAACCAACGGAACGGCTTGGCACCAAAATTATAATCAACCACCGAAAAAATGATAGGAGAGTGATCTGAGAGGTCTTTCTTCAAAACTCTAACACAAACATTCGGCCACCTGTTGAAGAAATCATAACAAACAAGAAATCGATCTATTCTGCTCATCTTGCAATGACCACGTCTAACCGTCAAACATGTAAACTTCATACCCTTCAATTGATACTCACGCAAACCCGCGTCTATTTTATTATCATGGTTTTCAATAAAAAAAACATAGCAAGTTTGACTTGCACCAACATTCAATGTAGCTTCAAACTTTTGTTCAGTCTTACCCCCAAGTGGACCTTGAAACTTTGACCTTGGAGGTTGGACCTTAAACCATGTTATCCGTGCAGGCTAATCTTAATCATGTAAGGTTGAAACATATAAAGATTCTTTTGACCACTTGCAACTTCTAAGAGTATTTGATCATAAAAAAAAAATTTAAATGATGAACGAACTTATATATATATATATAGGGTAGGGATCCTAAGAGAACCAACCCCTATTTGAGAACTGAGAGAACCATTCTGAGCCACACATTTCATATAAAGGCAAAAAAAAAAATTTTTTTTTTTTTTTGCTTTAATCGCACATTTTATGCAAGGAAAAAAAATTTTTTTTATTTTTTTGAATTTTTTTTCATTTATACATATGTGTATATGACATATATACATATGTGTATATAGCATTTTCCAGCTATTCATATGTGTATATTTCAGTTATACATATGTGTATATAGCATTATACATATGTGTATAATGCAATTATACACATGTGTATATTGAAAAAAAAAAATACAAAAAAAATAAAAAAAAAATCCCTTGCATATAAAGCAGCGATTTTTGCAAAAAAAAAAAAAAAAAAAAAAAAAAAAAAAAAAAAAAAATTTGCCTTAGAGAAATGTGTGGCCCAGAATGGTTCTCTAGTTCTCAATTTGGGAAAAAGGTTCTCATTTGAACCAAATCCTATATATCTATTATTAATATATATAAAAGAATTGAACATTGCTGACGTGGCGTGCAATGGTGCATTCAATCTCTCTATGAAACTGCCACGTGGCATCATAATTGCAAGATTTTAGTGTTTTTGAATTATTTCCTTTTTTAATTAAAAATTCTCAATTACTAAAATTAAATTGAGTTATTTTAGGAAAAAGTAATTTAAAAATAAATTTAAAATTTTCTCTCTCATGTTTCCTCCCATAATTTTTAAACGTTTATATCTTTTATATACGGGATTTTTTAAAGAAAAAAATTACACCAAATTAACGAGCGTTTTATTATCTTTCCAACGAGTACCATAGTGCTATATAAAAACCGGAGAAAAAATCGACTATTTTTTTGTGGGGTTTCGTTCATACAGGAAAAAAAACACACAAAGTGTTCATATTATTCATTAATCATGTTTTTTCTTTTAAACCAGGTTCTTATCTACGATGTTGAAAATCAGCCCAATCGCCATGTTATCATTGGAATTTTACTAGGTATACTTAATCAAGAGAAGCTAGGAGAAAGAATCGCGCAACAATGCAACACATGGTGTCACCTTATAGCAAGGTTATTTTTTTTATTTATTTAATTACAAGAGTAATAATTATTACTATTGGTATTAGTATTATTAGAATGGTTATATTTTTCAACCTCGGAACGCTCCCGGAAGAATTGATAGTTGCTGACGTGACGTTCAATGGTGGCCTCAACCATCTCTTGATTATGCCACGTGGCATAATGAGATGCAATGGTTACAACTTCCAACTTAAGTGTTTGTTTAGTTGATTATGTTAGGAATTATAAGAGCCATTAGAATGTGAGAAATTAGAGAGATGTGATGAGTTTTTAAATAGTTGCAGCTTACATAAGTGATTTTTTAGATGATTACTGATTAGGTTTTAGATTAGGGAATATGAGTTATTACTGATTAGAATACTATGAACATGCAATGATTGAGAGATTTTGTGGTTAGTTAACTTGAGCCATTTGCAATAGGTTATTACGTAAAATTAGATTTTTTAACCCCGGGACCCTCCGGGGGTAATCAGCTAGTATATATATAGTGGAAGTATAGAGAGGAAACCCTCCCAAATGAAAAAACTCTAGAAAGCCTAACACTTGGACCATATTAATCCACCTCACCAATTAATATTTGAATCATAAAGGATACAATTGTCATTTCACTTCCCCCCCCCCCATTTTTTTTCAAATTTTGAATTTTTACCCCTATATAAAGACACACACTTCATTCTCTCTCATCCTCTCACCCTCTGCACCCTACTCCAAAACCCTAAAACCCAATTCAAACAACAAACCGCCTCCCACCATATACACCACCATCGACCACCCTAACCACCACCGTCTACCACCACTATCATCGCCTAACCAATACACACCACCTCATTATCATCTGAAAACAACACAACTACTATTGTCATCATCTCGAACAACAATCCACCACAAAATAGCCACAACCACCATCACCGTCAAACAAGAACAGCAAAGCACCACAGAACAGCCATAACCACCGTCACTGTCACCGTCACCATCGAACAAGAACATCCAGAACAGCACCGTTATATCTCTTTTCGATGACGTTTGCAGACGATATTGAGATATCTACGTCTATGTCTCTACCTGGTGGAGGTGGTGTGGTGCTCGTTATTACGTGGTGGAGCTGTGGATATGATGGTTTTTAATTTTGTTTTTGTATTTTCCCCAAATCTTATTAATACTAGATGTCAATCTACAAACCTGATTTGGGAACTAATCGATCATGATAGTGACTAGTGACTGAGTGGTTCATAATTATTATTCTTTTTTTTTTTTTTTTTGTTTTGTTTTGTTGGGAGCAGCTGTTTGTTTTCTGAACCTGGTCTGGTTACATACGGTTGTAATGCAGATTCCAAACTCTGTGATGCATCAAAGGATCAGGTGGGTTTTGGTGTTGTTAGGCTGCTGAAATGGGCTTGTTAGTGGGTCAGATTGTGGGCTTAGGGGTGGCAGACTTGGGTTTTGCTTGGTGTAGAGTTGGTTTGTTGATGTTGGCTTGAAATCTTTTGGTTATAAAATCTATTCAGAGGAACAAGAAGAAGATTAGGAGTTAGAAGCTCTATTAAGGTTTCTTCTAGTCCATTTGGATAATATAAATCAATTAATATGGCGGAGGTTTCTTCTAGTCCATTTGGATAATATAAATTAATTGATATGGCGGCTCCACCAGCTAGGGCTCGAGCGGATTACGATTACCTCATCAAGCTCCTTTTAATTGGAGACAATGGTATGGAATTTGGTTATTGTCTAAATTTTTAATTCATCAATGATTAAGTCTCTGTGATTCATGTAGATGACATTTCTGTTGGTTGATTTAAATTTATAGAGGTTTGTCAAGTTTTGATTGTGATTTTGGTTAATTTACGGAATCATTATTATTATTATTATTATTTCGTTAAAAGAATAATAAATTAGTTTTAAATCCATCAAAATCCTACACTTTCAAATCGTAACTGACAAAAACAAAAGGTGTATAATTGTTTATTTACTTTTTATTACACTATCAAGTTTCATTAAATATAAAACAAGGTTCATGTTTTTATTAATGTCTTTTGCTTTATTAATTTTATTCCACCAAAAAATAACTTATTATTGAATTTTTTCCTTTTAATGTATGCTAGTTTACTCAACATAATAAATAATATTATACATGTTTATTCTTTATTTGTTTAGAGTTAATTGTTTGAAAGAGACAAACTAACATGTGTTAGGGTTCATATGACATAGGTTTTTTAAGTAAAACATATGTTAGTATACGCCCCAACACATGTTAGTGATGTCCCATTATGTGTTTGAGGATCCCAACTAACATGCATATCTGTTCCAGTGTTGGTTTTCACGAGTAGGCTATAGGAAGAAGGCGGCGTTGGTGATGCGGCTGTTGTAAGTGATGTTTTTTATAATGATTATGAATTTTTAATCTTTTTATGAATGGGGTGTTTAAATTGAGTATGATACACTTGGCACTGCAGATTTTTTGTTGTTTATACACATATTAGTGTTACTAACACATGCTAGTATATGCCTAACTAACAGGTGTTAGGGTTCATATGACATACGTTAGTATATGCCCAACTAACATGTGTTAGGATTCATATGACATACGTTATTTCAGTAAAACATATGTTTTAGAATACACTACACATGTCAGTGATGTCTCATTATGTGTTTTGGAGAGCCCAACTAACACGTGTTATCTTTTTTGTAGGTGAAGAGATGTTTTGTGTTAAAGATGAAGATTGGTATTAAGAACGAAGCATATCTAGATCTTTTTATGTTGTTATGTTAGTTTTTTTGTCATTCACAAATAATTATGTTTGTATTAAACGTTTTTAAATACATTTTTTAGCATTGATTGTATTGATTATTTTTATCATTTCTTAAATAAATATACATTTTAAGTGTTCTTTTTATTTTGTTCTTTTAGTATATGTCTGTTAACACATGTTAGCAATGCCTCACACGAGGTTAGAATTTTGTATCACAATACTAACGTACGTTAATATTTGTGCTGGAAAAGTGTCATCAAGTAGGAGAGAGGTGACTTGACAAGTGTCAAATCAACCTTTTTAAACATAGGATACAGAAAATTAAATTATAAAAAATTAATGTAGGATTACCTTAATGCCCTTAATTCTATTTTTTATTAAGGTGGCCCACTTGCTTTTTGATTATTATATACAAATAATCATAGACCGTTGATCAAACTTGATCAATGGTCACTAGAGGGTTTGCAGGGTTTTTCCATTAGATAGGTTTACATATTATCCACCCTATATATATATATATATATATATATATATATATAGGGTTGTAGGATCGACTAACGGGTCACCCAACAATCACGAGCTTGATATTTAGAGTGTGGAATCCTCTAAATATGTTCTAATAACATAAACGAATATGAAACAATGATATATGAGTAATTAACACACACAAATGGTCAAAAGATTAAAGATTTATCACTAAAACAGAGCTCGAGTGTTTACAATGATCAAATCAGACCTTACAGACCAGGGGAGGGTGTTTGGAGAGTGTGTGTGGCAAGAACTAATCATTAGGGCAATGATTGGGACTATTTATACCTCCCGTACTCGTACAGACCAGTTCATGCGAGTACGAGGCTATCCAGCATGATAAACTAGCGAGTAGGGCCGTACTCGCTAGTAGGTACATGCGAGTAGGGGCTAATCGCATGAATAGTGATATGGTATAGGCTGTAATCGCCTGATGCTATCCCCTACTCGCCTGATGTGTCCCAAACACCCCGAAACGCGTATAAACGTCTCCAAACACCCCGAAACACGTCCAAACAACATATATATTAGCCTAGGGACATCATGCACTTACAAGGGTTATGATCCTGTACAAAGTGTTTTTTTTCTGTGAGAAGTGTGAGAAGGTGTTTTGGCCATTAGATCATCTTAATCAATGGTATGGATTAATTGGATGACACTTTTGTAATTATTGTTATATTTTTTCAATAAAATAGATGATGTAAGGGTATAAGAGTAAAAACATAATTATCTTTTAAAGTCTCCTCATCAATTTCTCCTTTTTTCACGCTTGTTTCCTTTTATTATCTTTCTCTTTCCCACTGTCTCTCTCTCACACACATACAATCAAACGAATTCTACTTTCCATCTATGTGTCTCTTTGTTTCAAACACACACAACATAAACATACAAATCATCAAAAAAGATGTAATCATGAGACTTTAAAATCAAAAGGAGGAAACCGAAAAAAGATGGGTTTAAGCTTCAAAGTAAAGATAAAGATTCAGGTCATGGTGTTTTAACGATCTGGATGATTGTTGCACGTCTCACGTCAAGATGTTTTAATTATCTAACTGATTACTGCACCATTCTGATCATGATTCAGGTCATGGTGTTTTACCTTTAACAAAGATGTGTTTTATTGTGTGTTTTATCTTCAGTGTGGTGTTATATGTGTTCTTGTCTGATATGCTGTTTATGTGTTTGATGTGTTGAATATAAAACACATATGTTTATTGTGTTAAATATAAAACACATATGTTTGTTGTTCGTTGTTTGATGTTTTGAATATAAAACACTAAGGTTCAATACGTGAAGACTGATCTTGACCCTATATATGTATATATATATATATATACATGTTTGTTGTTTGAATATTTGAATATAAAACACACCACAAAGAATTACGAGTATAACTTTTAAAACACATAAATGAATATAAAACACATATGTTTGTTGTTTAATATTTGAATATAAAACACACTACAAAGAATTACGAGTATAACTTTTAAACTTGAATGCAAAACACACCAGAAAGAATTTACAAAAAGCGTGTTGAATATAAAACACAATACTATGATATTTAAATGATCGATGTAAGTGAGTGTGTGAATTAGAATTCGTGAATACTAATTGTATATACAAACATCATAAAAAAAACGTTTTAGTCAAACAAAAATCCCTATTATTGCTCATAATTAAATATGTAATTAATTAGATAATTATCTACTATAAATAAGATTATCAATACAAATTACAATGATGCCCTTTTTAATAAAAAAATATGTTGCCACATGTCACTCTATGATAGGTTCTCACATTTCTTACATAAAATGGGTTTTGTACAAGAACCTAAACCTATATATATATATAAATATATATATATATATATATATATATATAAAGATCCATCAAGCTAGTGATAAGAGATACACCAAACCGTAAAAAAACACAAAATAAAATTACAGCCTATCTATGATATCAAAATGAAGCCACTTTTCCCATATCGGAACCTCCAACTTCGACCGATTGGCAACCCAAAAGTAAGCACCTTCTTTTTTTATATAATCTATATCTATAACAAAATGATTGCGGTGGGAACATATGTCACTTGGTAAGACCATCTTCACTCTTGAATTCCTGTCAGAAAGTTTATGTTATATATAACCCATTTAACCCAATATTAATTATTTTATAATCTTTATCTTTATTATTACTTTACTATATAATAAATAAAGAGTAAAGATCAAATATAAATGAGTTTAACCTACTAAACAGTTGTTAACCTAACAGATGTTATATTTGTAATGATGTATCAAAGTTATACTTTAATAAAAACATTTTCCTATTTAATCGTACTACAGAGCTTTCCATAATTAGTTATCATACATTTAGTGTTCCCCCTCTTGTATCAACAAATGTTTGCTAACAGTTGTTTCTTTGAGACTATTTAAGAGTGTGTAACAGATGTTATCTACTTAATAAAACATCAATGTTAAAAACATCTCAACTCTAATTAATTTGATAATATTGACTTTGTTTGACTATTTGGAAACAAAACACTAAGGATATGTTTGGTATGGGGTAATGGAATGGAGAAGGTAATGGAATGGACAAGGGAATGAAATGGATGATTACCATTCCATGGCCTTGTTTGGTTACACGTAAGAATGGAATGAATCATTACTTTGTATTGTTTGGTATGAAGGAAAAGACAAAGGAATAAAATCAACGGTGGTTAGTGGTGGTGATGGTTGTTGGCAGCGGGTGCCAGCGACTGTGGTTGGTGGTGGTAGAGGTGGTGGTGATCGGTGGCGGCGGGTCGCAACAAGGAGTGACGGCGACAGTGAGCGGTGGCGGCGACGATTGGCGGTGGTGGTGACGGTGGTTGTCGGTGGGTGGCGATGGTCGGCGACGGACAGTGTCGGTGGTAGCGGTCAGTGCTTGTAACAGGTGGTGGAGGTGGCGGTGGCAGTGGTCGACGGTGGTGGTGGTGGTTGGTGATGGCGGTAGTCGGTGTGATCGGTGACGGAGAGTGGCGGCGATGGTCGGTGGGTGGTGACGATTGGTGGTGGGTGGCTGTGACATCCGTCATTTTTTTATCATTATTACATATATATTTTTATTTCGTACCTCCTATCTTGTACGTCGCATTTTATCCTTATCTATAATAATATTAATAATAATAATAATAATAATAATAATAATAATAATAATAATAATCAGAATTTTTTTTAGTGTTCCCTTGATTTAAAATTCCTGAGCCCAACAAGAATCCAATAAAGGCAGCCCAGAAGCCGGCCCAGCAGTCCCCATTAGTCTGGCCCATCTCCATCCCTTCTCCCCCCTTATATATATAAAAAAAAAAAAACAATACTGCTGCTGCCGTGGCTCGAACCGGAGCCGGCCCAGCAGAACACACACACGCCCAAACCACTGACCCATGATACCTTTGTGATAGCATTCAGAAACATTAATTATATAAACACATTTAAATCACTGATCTGTTCCCTCTTCTGCTGCTGCGAACTGCCGAGCCACAACCACAATAGGTTGCTCTTTGATTGAAGCTTAAACATGGAAGTTAACCACTAATTGACTCGTATTATGGAATGGACAGTGCATTACGCGTATTATACACAATAACCCGGTCAAAAACATTCCAATTTTATACAAATTATCGTGTATACATTCAATGGCGAGTCAACCTTTCCAATCGTGCAACCCAGACCCTATCCCTATAAATTGGACATCACAAACCCATCACTACTCGCCGAAACATCTCCCTTCATCTCTAATTTCTGTTCTAAATCGTCTTTCGAAGCCATTGGATTCGTGTTTGACTTTTCAGTTGACCGAACATTCGAACGCGATTTCGTTATTGTAAGTTACCTTTTTCTTGTGGGTTTTGTTCATCGGTACATAACAAACAATAGCCCCAAGAATCCAGGGGCTATTGATCCCTAATTATTGTGATTGAAAGATTAGGGCTCGTCTTGGTAGAATTGGGGAAGAACACTAACGCAGACCTCTATATTTATTTTTAACAGACAGAAACCAAACACAACCACTGATCTAGATCAAGTGGTTGTGTCTGGTGCTTGTGAGCCGAGCCACGCGGGTTCGAGTCCTGGCATAAACAACTTTTTTCTTTTAGTTATCCTTTATACTTATATTTTCTTTATTCTTTTAAAAATCGTTTTAAAATACTAAAACTATTTTTTAAATTCTACAAAATTTATTTTGTGTTATTCCAATGATAAACTTTGCTGTTCAATTTTTAGTTTTCCAAAAATTAGTTATTCAATATATATTACAAATATTACAAGTTTATTCATTTAAAATTGTAAAATTCAATAAAAATATCTAAACGATTTTATAAAATTCCACAAAAATTATCCTAAGTTTATAAAACAGTAAATATTTCTGAAATGATTTTTAATTTCAGAAAAACGTTTATTTAATATTTTTAATCAATTTTTGTTTGTTTTAATCATAAATAAATCATAATAAATTCATTTTTCAATATTTTTGCACCAAAATTTTATATAAATTATTTCTATTTATTTAGAACAGTAATACAATTTTTAATTCAAAAATTCTTTAATTTTAATATTTTTAAATATTAAAGTTATATTTTGACAATTTGATAAATAGATTAAACATTCTTTTTTTTAAGAAAATAATTTTATAAAAATTATTTTCAAACTTAAAATTTTATATTGTGACCATCTATGATTTAAAATTTACAAAAAGACTTTTGTTTATTTATTTATCAAATTTCTCTTATTTATTAAACGTTTAATTTATTAATCAAAAGAATACTTATCCCCAATTCGAAACCCTAGAAAATACTTATAGACTAGATAGACTTAGACTTATTTGTTACCTTATACATAGGGTGATACTTGGCAACGTTGGATTACACTTATTCAATTCCACAAGACTTACCACCTTACTAAGGTGAGTATTACTTATCCCCTTTTTTGCTTTTACAACTTTTGGGGTGATTCATGCACAAGTATACAAAACTTTCATATTCAGTTACACATACATTTTTCTTCATTTACAATTCATATACGTGTCTTGTTTATCTTTGTGCTTATGTTTGAACATGAACGTAGCTTACATACAAAATCATACATCTAGACATAACTTATGTTATGGTGCTCTTTACATATAGACGTAACTTATGTTACGGTGCTCAATTAGACATAACTTATGTTATGGTGCTCTTATAGACTTGACACGTGTTAGGGTGCTCATTATCAATTTCATCTTATCAATTTTACATTTGTCTTGTTTGGTTACTTGCGTGTTTACATAATGCCTTGGTGATGCTAGACACATGAATTGTACCACTTTTCAAAACTTATACTATATGTACAAAGCTAGGTAGTACTCACCAACATCATATGTTGACAAAATTTATTTTCATGCATGTTTCAGGATAAGCTGCTTGACGCTTCACATAGGACATTGGACTTAGACTAAATAAATCAACTATCTCAATTTTTGTTGTGTATTTATTTTCACATGTTGTAAAACAATATTCATAATCCAATATTTACATTTTAGTACCATGAGCTTTTGAACAATCGTCACTACATGACACCTCGATGATTCCGCCATCGGTTGGGGTGTTACAGATTGGTATCAGAGTCATGGTTATAGGGAACTAGGTTATTAGATAAATGGCCTAGACTATAACCGAACTTCAACTTTCATGCATAATATTTCCTAAATTACCTTACCTCTCATTTCCCTCTACATTCCTTCCTCTATCTTTCCCTTCTTCTCTATTTCTCCTCATCTTTCATCATGGTGCATAGAGATGGTGTCCTACAAGGGTTGGAAAGTCTACATCATCATGGAACGGGAGCAGTACCTTTCATGAAGACACTCTTAGGCATAATGCCTACTCTTATATTGCTCCTTCAAAGTTTTTGAGCTTTAATGAGTGTGATGGAACACGTGCAATCTGGAAGGGTGGATGCCTGTACACTGGGTTTTCTGGCATAGGCAAGCATAGCGCATAAATCCAATAACGGACCTGTTATGCTTACCTGGGGATTCCTGGAGTAAGTGTCCACTTATAGGCTAAAGCATGTCTTCTTTGATCACCATTAGGTTCAATTCCTTTGAAAAGTCAACGTTCTTGTTGGGCTTTACAGCTAGACAAGGGCACTCCAAGCATCTTATGCAAGTTTTTCAATAATACTCTCTCGTTTCATATACAATATTTTGTATATCATGATTTTCATATATTGCTTACAAGTTCATACTTTCATAATCATCTGTACGGTTATACACTTACATTTTCTAATCTCATGATTAATCATTGACTGCCTCATAGATGTCTGCTCGCCGCATGCTCCGTGATTCCAGCCAACGCACTGTTCGTGCTCCTGGACAACGTTCTGATCGTCGCCTTGCATCTTTAGTCGCTGAGCAAATTGCTACAGTGATCCCAAACCTTGTCAGTGAGATAACCCAGAATAGTAACAGTGCCAACACAGGGAGTACGACTCAATTTCGGTGCACTTTCAAACACTTTAACTCCTGCAACCCCACAAAATTCACTGGTGAGGAGGGTGCTACTGGCCTCCTCCAATGGTTTGAAAGTATGGAGAGCACCTTTGTGAACAGTGAGTGTCCTGATGAACTCCGCGTTCGCTATGCTACTAGTTTCCTTCAAAAGGGAGCATTAACTTGGTGGAACGGCGAAAAGCGCAATCGGGGAGCTGATGTTGCTTTATCTTTGTCTTGGGCTGAGGTTAAGGAACTCATGATAGCCAAATTCTGCCCTAGGAATGAAATCAGGAAACTGGAGGATGAATTTCGTGAGCTCAAACAAGACAGTGGTGAGAATCTTGCGTATAATACTCGATATCATGAACTTAGCATACTGGTTCCACACATGGTCACCCCAGTCTCTCGAGCAATCGAAAAATATATCGAGGGACTACCTGACCTAATTCAAGACGTTGTCACCGGAGGCAAATCCACTACGGTAGAAGAAGCCATCCAGCTTGCAGCCACTTTAACAGACAAACACGTAAGGAAAGGAAACTTGGTTAGGAAGGGCACCAAGACGACTACTGAGAAAACCACCAATGCTGTTGAACGATCTAAGACTGTTTTAGCAAAGGCCGCCACTACTTCTTCGAACTCTAAGAAACGAATGGGCGATAATCAGAACCATGCTGTTATGGATCCGGTGACTCAACCCCCTATCAAGAAAGCCTACACGGGAATCCATCCTCAATGCAACACTTGCAAGTATCATCACCCTGCAAATCTTCCATGTCGTCAATGCACTAGATGTGGAAGGTTTGGACACTTTGTCACTACTTGTCGTGTAACGGCTAGGACACAGGATAATCATCAAACAGCTGCCCAGGAGCCACTACCGATTACTAACGGTCGGGCATGTTATCATTGTGGAGACCCTAACCACATGCGACCTCGATGCCCTGAATTGAATAATGTAAACCAGGTGGCACATGGACGAGCTTTCAATATCAATATCAACGATGCAAACGGTCAGGATGACGTTAATCCCACTGGCTAAACCATGGATGAAATCTTCTTAAGACTCGAGAATCCAATACTTGTGTTTTCATTTTCTTGATCCTATTATCATTTTGTACCCAGTTGTGTCGTACTCATAAGCGTATAACATCTAGAAATTTCCTTGCATACTATTGTGTACGAACGCAGGTTGGAAATTTACAATATTTGGTTACGTTTGTTCTAAATCGTATAAGTTTAAGACTCTACCTTACATTTTATTGAAACATTTGGACTTGATTTCCATGAAAATTAAACTACTAAAAACTTGATACTTGATCCTATAGAGCTTTTCTAAAAACATCATTGCTTGTTATATGAAACTTGATTTTTCCCTTAATTTGACTATACATTGAACATTTAATTATTCATGATACTCGTAAACATGGCTGGCCAAATAGGCAACTAAGATAACACTTATACTTAATGGTTGTCGTACTTACAAACTTGCTTGCATGTATGTATTATCAATTTGCATGTTGATCTATGAAAGACAATTACTACATTATCCACTCAACTCAGACAAACATTTCACTTAAAGGGCTCCTCGTGTGAGTGGTAGCCCATACGTAAATTTTGTTATGTTTGCACGTCGTTGCAAACCAATGCAATTGACCTCATTATTACATAGCCTCATTTCATTGATAACGTCTTATTGTAACCCAACGTGCTTGTTGTGTCATCTTCTTGTGAAACTTATTTGCTTTAATGTGTTGTTAGATTAGGATCATAGAAGGACATAAAACCCTAATGTAAGGTAAATTGATGATTCCGGTGCGGAACGTAATCATGAATTTACAGGTACGTTAAGGTGGTATGAAATTCTATTAGAGTTTTTGGTAGGCGTCCAGTACGTTTTCAAGGTATCAAAGGTGTGGTGGGTTAGCTGCGGTACACCCTATATATAAACACTAATGATGCATTGAAAGTGAGACTGGAAGTCGGACCAGGAACAAACTCTAGTTACTTGGTAGTTCACTTGGTCTTTCTATAGTCAATCAACTCGTACATTTATCATAGGATTCCTAAAACTTGAAATTTAGTGATTTACTAGATTCTTATTCTCCTTATTATTCGAGACGAACTTAATCCAATCCTTAACTCACACCTATCAAACCTCTTATCCAAAATCATTCAAATTTTCCAAACCCCGGTTATCTTGATTTCTACCCAAACATCCATAACCTTATGTTTCTAATAACTTCGGGACGAAGTTTCTAAAAGTAGGGGATGCTGTGACATCCGTCATTTTTTTTTATCATTATTACATATATACTTTTATTTCGTACCTCCTATCTTGTACGTCGCATTTTATCCTTATCTATAATAATAATAATAATAATAATAATAATAATAATAATAATAATAATAATAATAATAATAATAATAATCAGAATTTTTTTTAGTGTTCCCTTGATTTAAAATTCCTGAGCCCAACAAGAATCCAATCAAGGCAGCCCAGAAGCCGCCCAGCAGTCCCCATTAGTCCGACCCATCTCCATCCCTTCTCCCCCCTTATATGTATATTTAAAAAAAAACAATACTACTGCTGCCGTGGCTCGAACCGGATCCGGCCCAGCAGAACACACGCGCCCAAACCACTGACCCATGATACCTTTGTGATAGCATTCAGAAACATTAATTATATAAACACATTTAAATCGCTGATCTGTTCCCTCTTCTGTTGCTGCGAACTGCCGAGCCACAACCACAATAGGTTGCTCTTTGATTGAAGCTTAAACATGGAAGTTAACCACTAATTGACTCGTATTATGGAATGGACAGTGCATTACGCGTATTATACCCAATAACCCGGTCAAAAACATTCCAATTTTATACAAATTATCGCGTATACATTCAATGGCGAGTCAACCTTTCCAATCGTGCAACCCAGACCCTATCCCTATAAATTGGACATCACAAACCCATCACTACTCGCCGAAACATCTCCCCTCATCTCTAATTTCTGTTCTAAATCGTCTTTCGAAGCCATTGGATTCGTGTTTGACTTTTCAGTTGACCGAACATTCGAACGCGATTTCGTTATTGTAAGTTACCTTTTTCTTGTGGGTTTTGTTCATCGGTACATAACAAACAATAGCACCAAGAATCCAGGGGCTATTGATCCCTAATTATTGTGATTGAAAGATTAGGGCTCGTCTTGGTAGAATTGGGGAAGAACACTAACGCAGACCTCTATATTTATTTTTAACAGACAGAAACCAAACACAACCACTGATCTAGATCAAGTGGTTGTGTCTGGTGCTTGTGAGCCGAGCCACGCGGGTTCGAGTCCTGGCATAAACAACTTTTTTTTTTTAGTTATCCTTTATACTTATATTTTCTTTATTCTTTTAAAAATTGTTTTAAAATACTAAAACTATTTTTTAAATTCTACAAAATTTATTTTGTGTTACTCCAATGACAAACTTTGCTGTTCAATTTTTAGTTTTCCAAAAATTAGTTATTTAATATATATTATAAATATTGCAACTTTAGTCATTTAAAATTGTAAAATTCAATAAAAATATCTAAACGATTATATAAAATTCCACAAAAATTATCCTAAGTTTATAAAACAGTAAATATTTCTGAAATGATTTTTAATTTCAAAAAAACGTTTATTTAATATTTTTAATCAATTCTTGTTAGTTTTAATCATAAATAAATCATAATAAATTCATTTTTCAATATTTTTGCACCAAAATTTTATATAAATTATTTCTATTTATTTAGAACAGTAATACAATTTTTAATTCAAAAATTCTTTAACTTTAATATTTTTAAATATTAAAGTTATATTTTGACAATTTGATAAATAGATTAAACATTCTTTTTTTATGAAAATAATTTTATAAAAATTATTTTCAAACTTAAAACTTTATATTGTGACCATCTGTGATTTAAAATTTACAAAAAGACTTTTGTTTATTTATTTATCAAATTTCTCTTATTTATTAAACGTTTAATTTATTAATCAAACGAATACTTATCCCCAATTCGAAACCCTAGAAAATACTTATAGACTAGATAGACTTAGACTTATTTGTTACCTTATACATAGGGTGATACTTGGCAACGTTGGATTACACTTATTCAATTCCACAAGACTTACCACCTTACTAAGGTGAGTATTACTTATCCCCTTTTTCGCTTTTACAACTTTTGGGGTGATTCATGCACAAGTATACAAAACTTTCATATTCAGTTACACATACATTTTTCTTCATTTACAATTCATATACGTGTCTTGTTTATCTTTGTGCTTATATTTGAACATGAACGTAGCTTACATACAAAATCATACATCTAGACATAACTTATGTTATGGTGCTCTTTACATATAGACGTAACTTATGTTACGGTACTCAATTAGACATAACTTATGTTATGGTGCTCTTATAGACTTGACACGTGTTAGGCTGCTCATTATCAATTTCATCTTATCAATTTTACATTTGTCTTGTTTGGTTACTTGCGTGTTTACATAATGCCTTGGTGATGCTAGACACATGAATTGTACCACTTTTCAAAACTTATACTATATGTACAAAGCTAGGTAGTACTCAACAACATCATATGTTGACAAAATTTATTTTCGTGCATGTTTCAGGATAAGCTGCTTGACGCTTCACATAGGACATTGGACTTAGACTAAATAAATCAACTATCTCAATTTTTGTTGTGTATTTATTTTCACATGTTGTAAAACAATATTCATAATCAAATATTTACATTTTAGTACCATGAGCTTTTGAACAATCGTCACTACGTGACACCTCGATGATTCCGCCATCGGTTGGGGTGTTACAGTGGCGACGGCGGTGGTCGGTGGTGGTGGTGGCGATGGGCGCTAGTGGTAGAGGTGGGTGGTGGTCAGTAGTGATGAAGGGTGACAAAGGGAATGGAATGGAAAAAAAGGGGGGTGGATGGAATGAATATGGGTTTTTAGAGGGAATGGAATGGAGGAGGTAATGGATGATTCCATTACCTTGACCAACCAAACACCTTTTTTTTCATGCCATCATAATGCTCCATTCCATTCCGCCTCTCATTCCTGCGTACCAAACACTACCTAAACGTTTTATATGCCAAGTAATGATAATATTTATAATAAGCAAAATAATACCAAAGACATACATATATAATCATAAACCTGATATATTTGAGAAGAAAACGAATAGATAACAGAAAGCTAATTCAACATTTCAAATACTACCAATCAAGTCCAAAAGTCATGACTTGAAATTAAGTACCATCTTACATGATGTTAATTATGTTCTCTTAAAACTGACATACAGATGTTTCAAGTTCAAACATTCAAAAAAGTAAGTGTTTTCTACTAAACTTTCATAAAACATGTTACTTCACAACCACCTAACTTTTGTTCTTAGATAATCTATTCCAGGTTCTTTTGCAGGTAGAGGATAGCTCACCAACATTTAAGATATCAGCATTTTCAACACTTCTTTTTCCATTGGGGCTTGTACCAAAATCCTTTAAAGCTCCAACGACGGAAGAGTCGGCGGTAACAGACACAACATCCTTGAAACAAATCACAAAAAACTAATGAACTGTTAAAATCAAGAAAACGAACTATGTCAACAGCTTAAAGCACTTGCAAAAATACATACTAACCTTTGACAAGACTTGGCAACCCCCCTGCAAAGATTCGGAAAGGTTAACACACTTGAATTCAGCATCTCCCTGACTGACCTAAGAAGTGCTCATACACAAAAAAAATATAACAGTCAACTTCACAATCTTTGGAAGCACAACTCAAAAATAAATGCATATTACAAATGAAATTAATTAAATACCTCTCCAGCATTATCATCTCCATTATCATTGGTCGCAACCAACTCAGCAATTATGACGGGATCATCGCATATTTTCTAGACAGTGTACACATGGTAGTCATTTTTGAGATTGTATTCAGAAACATCAATCTTGAAAGCCAGCACCTTATCAACCAACCGAAATAATTCGTGAGGCAAACCTTCACTATCATCCAGCTTCAACTGTCTTTCTCTTATATCACTTGCAGATGAACCAACAATACTCGACACATCTCTATCAAACAACACAAACGGTACACTACCACTCTCATCCAGAACCATCACTTGTACCTTGAACCTGAAATAGATAATTTACAATAGGTTGAATGAAATCATATGAAACTTGAACAAAGTGTAAATAAACATTTTTCCTTACTTTGGTGTGATGGATGTACATTCACACTCGCATTTAGGACAAACAAAAGCAATAACTGGCAAATTCAAAATTTCTTTAGAAAGTTTTTCAGCATGTTGTAAATACTCTGATTTAGTTAGTACCTTTCTGAAATATTTCCGACACGCAACATAAAACTAACCAAAGCCTTCCTGCACAATTTTTATAGTTGCAACCACGACACAAGACATTGCCTGCAATACAACAATATATTCAACATTGTTTTCATTTAGATATAAAAAACAAAATAGATGTAACAAACTCAATGAAGAAATATGAAAGCTATGTAAAAAAAATATTGAAACCCTGTCTATCTTGCTAAGCTCGTCAGCATGATTCTTTTGCGCTCCAATAATGAATTCTTGATGCAATGGGTAAACAGACGGGGAGAAAGTAGTGTTTGAGAAGTAGAACCAATTCTTGTGGTTGTTTCAAAAGAAGACTAAAAAAAGTACAAAGAATTAGTATCCAAAATTACCTACAACTCTAAAAAAATGTCAAATATAAATATAAATGCAGCCGTTCTTATAACATTTTACATCCTCCTTAGCTGGTTAACTTTATTGAGAAAGAGCCGAGTTCCATACTTGTCGCTTTATACTGTCAATTGTTCTAAATATAACAATATACATACATTTAGAGACTTCATTTAAGATTAACTGTTACTTTATAAAACCATAAATCTAACAGAAATTACCTTTCCAGTTCTTAACCTTCCCATGTTGTATAATAGCCATCACATGCTCATTAGCCGTGTTATTAGAAATGAAGTTCTTAAACTGTAGTGCATAATCGTTCCACATGGTACATCGTAAAATGGTACCTCTAAATGCAAACAATAAATTTATGCAACATTTATTACATCACTAAATTAGGTAGACCTCCAAAATAATACAGTCACTTGAGGAGTATATTCGTGATTTCATTTATTACACCACTTCATTAATTCTTGCCATTTATTATACAAATGATTGTAGTGTATTAACTTTTGAAAACATAAGAATAAACAAAATCTATATAACAATAAAAAGCAATGTTTACTCCAAATCTTGAAGATTACAGTTCATTCGTTTGGTTTCTTTTGGAGGTTGTCCAAACACATCCACACCCCCACACCAAATCATACTACCAGCAACATCGATAATAAAAATAAAAAATACAACTCTATCAAACATCTATACAAATAAAGCACAAAAAACAAAGTAAACTATTTATTGAAGTTTATTGTAACATAAAGAATAATAGACAAACTAACAGTCAATAGTTCATTTGCTTCTCCTTTTAGAATATCTTTAAAAGGAATGAACCTGAAACCATACTCAACACCTTCCCACCCATCAACATGGCTGACAGTAGTACAATGATAAAAATTGATTTTAAAATCATATGCCACAACACTGTAGGGGCCCTTGTTTTCACCGACCCCGAATTTAGACAGAACAACAACATCATCCTCGTGAAGTTGACTGTCAAAAACTTGTACCAAATAACCCTTAATGCATGCCTAAATCTTATCACCCTGAAAATAACCATAAACAAAACATCAAGATGAGTCACATCAACGTTCATAACATATACATATAACCATATGATGAAGATAAGAGAACATCATTAACCTCAAACAAAATATATAAACATAAAAAATCACAGTTATGACATCACATTCTCACCGACCAATATCAGCTCCATTTTAAAATTTTGATTCCATTTTCGTATGACTCGTCCCTTCATATACCACATATCTTTGGCTGGGTTGAGATCACAAATATAACTAAGATTATTGTTTTCACCGTCCATTGACATGCCTTTAAAGAACTTATCTGGATGAGAGGATAGTTAGAAGAAACTCTGTAGAAGTTTAAAAAGTGATTTTATAAATGGTTGTATTAGTTATGTACTTACGTGGTTATACTTATAAAGGAAGCTTAGTTATTATGATTACACCTGCAGCATACTTAATGAAACACACTTCCCTATGTTAACTTAAAACTTTCCCACTTAAAAGTTCAAAACTTAGGCGACTTAACAACTACCAACATATGTGTATAACATCTTCGTGTTAAGAGGGAAGCTCAACTATTGGTCTGAACATCTGTTCGCTAATCGAGATCAGCAAAACAAATGTGCTGGCCTCAGCAGTGTTACATTAATGAATTGCCCACATATTTTTCTGAATATTTTAAACAGATTAATGACATCATTATTCACATCATACATTCATTATTGATCACCTCTATGATTGACACGTCAGCTTTCTTATGTCACTCACGACTCTCCTGTTATAGTAAGTATAGATACTACTACTATAGTTGGGCATATATTAGGCCCAACTGAAAACCAAATCCTCATTGAAGAAAAATTCAGCCATCTATCCAATATTCCAATCCATATTCTATGTTAGAGCCTTAAGGGTTAAAAAACGGGTTTATTACAATACTCGGAAAAAAAGCCCGCCACGTATCAAAAATTGGTTTCTACGTTGTTTATCGGTTCCATACCCTATGATTTAAAACGCTTCCAACCTGGTTATAGCTGGCCCGAACTGATCAAAATCTGGAAATGAACCAGACCCGAAAAAATTCAATCACTTTTTTTAAACCCAGGTTCATACCAAAACCAGTTATCACAATACTCGGTCTTTTACCTACCCTCTTGACTCTACCCATAACCGGTTCTATACCCAGAAGCAGTTTTGAAAACACATGATTTGTGCATCTCAGGTCAATATTTCATAGTTCTATGCTTATTACAATCATAATACTTTAAAATAATACAACACATTTTTGTTAACGACAAACAAACTTTATTCATCACCCAAATTATACAATACATTGTACAAGTAAGACAATAACACAATGTAGGACACCCAATATATCTTCTACCCCATGTCCTATAAACACCAAGATCCAAAACCTTCTAAATTCCCCACCACCTACATCACCTTATCCCCTTTACTCTTGACTTAGACAGGAGGGAGTGGGGCGGTGAGGTGGGGCGGGTGGCTTGTGGTGATTGGTCCTTCTCTTCTCTTGACCGTTACATTAAAAAAAAATTTTAAGTTTATTACCGTTAAAAGCAACGGTAAAAAAAAATTAAACTTTATATATATCACCCATTTTATTAAAAAACACCCACTACATTTCACCACAACCTCTCATCTTCTCAAATTTTATACCATTCTTCACAAAATTTTATACATTTCTTCATATATTTTTAAAAACATGAACCCATACAACAGAGGCTTTGACTCGAACAACCCGTACAACTACGTCCCGAACCCGAATACGCCACCGTTCGTCCCGAACCCGAATACGCCACCGGTTCGTCCCGTACCAACCCGTCCATCCTTTCCATTACCTTGTCCCGACTACACGGGTTACGCGGGTTATCTTAGTGGACAGATTTTTCCAAATTTTCCATATAACGATTCTCCCGTTCCTAGTTTTTCTTCACAACAACTCGTACCTTTAACGGCACCGGATAGCATACCCGACACACAAGAAGAAAATGTTGGGGGTTCATCGTCCCGTAAAAAAGTACCCAGTAAAAGAAATCACAAAACGAAGACGCCGGAGGAGAAGGCGTTGGCCGCCGCAAACCGCCAACCTCTAAAGTGGACAACTGCTGAAGAGGTTGCAATTACACGAGCGTGGATAAGTGAGTCGGAAAACGCGATTCAAGGTATTTGTAATATTTTTTTAGACATTATATTTTTTTCAAACATTATATATGACTAAAGGTTTATTTATTTTCTTTTTGTGTAGGAAATAATCGCCACAAACCTGACTTTTGGGACGACATAAACAACGCGTTCCATAACTTGATGGGTCGAGAGATGTATCGATTTAACGAGAGTCTCTCGTCCAAGTGGACAGAGATAAACAGGGCGATGAACGCCTTCAAGGGTTTTTATTATCACGCTAGAAATTATCCACGAAGCGGTGAAACGGACGGCGACTACCTAGCTAATGCCCTAAAAGCTTATCGTGATGACAAGGGCTTGGAGTTCAAGTTTTTGCACTGTTGGGAGATCGCGAAAAACAATTCAAGATGGGCGGACGTGCCCTCTGCTTCCGATTCGTCCAAAAGGACAAAAACAAATTCATCTCATAACCGTCCGGGTGAACGTGAAGTCGAGGATGCAGTTAACTTGGATGATGATGACGACTTCGAGGAGGAGTTGAGTCGTCCACCCGGTCGAGACAAGTCTAAAAAGAGGGTGCATAGGTCCTCTACTTCGGGTTCGGGATCGGGATCGGGCAAAGGTACTTACAGCAGTGACTTGTCCGACATACATGACACACTCGTCCAATTCAACACGATTCAACTACAGAAGCTCGAGGAGAAAAAAACCATTCGCGAAGCCTTTGAAAAAAAGTTGACTATGAAAGAACAGCGCAAAAAGCGCGAAGATATGAAATTCATCGCAATGAACACTGATCATCTCAACGGTCAAGAGTTAGAGATGACCCTAAAACTCAAACGCGAACTCATGGAAAAATATAATATGTAGTTTTTTTATTTTCTAGGTTTTTATTTTATTTTTCGGTTTTTTTATGTTTATTTTTTATGTTTTATTTATTTTCTAGGTTTTTTTAATATATTATTAATATTTATGAATTTTAATTTAATATATTAAAGTTTATCATAAAAAAAAAAAGAAAAAACAAATGCCACATGGCACTTCCCCCCACTCTTTCCCCCCCCCCCCCCTTCCACTCCCCACAATCCCCCCCCCCCTCCACTCCTTATAGTCTTAGGCTTCTCTTACGCCTGGACCACTTTCTAGGAACTGTCACGACTTTTTGGCTCACTCCCCTCCCCCCATTGAACCAAAGAAGTAAATTTGATCTCTTTTTATTAGTATCTTTTGAGCCAACCTCGTTTCTAACCGCATAATTGCCACCATCCACAACATATGTCGAAGAGCCATCACACAGGCTATCGTAGTCCTCCGACGTAAATTTGGCGCTAACATTAAGATCGAAAAAATTCCCATCTGCTTCCTTGCCTTCCTCTTGCATGGACCGGTCATGATCAGATCTAAAATCCCTAAAAACCTGTTAAGGTCAAATGGGTCTTCCTCGTCAATCCTACTCCATTTTTTGGGCCTTAAAACTTCGCTTAGGCTGCTTACAATAGATTGGGCTTTTGATATGAGGACTCCCTTGCATCTAGAATGCATGACAACTTTTCTTTGACCCTCAGGGGATTTGAAAAATAAATGTTCTTTAGACAATCAAATAATTATCCCCACTTTTGCTCATCAGTGCCTGACAACTTTTCTTTGACCCTCAGGGGATATGAAAAAAAAATGTCCTTCACACAATCAACTGCTTAGAAAAGGAATCCGGATCGATGAAAAGTTGAAGGTTACTATTGGTGACCGTCCAAACTGAAATTTTGGACAAATCGCTGGTTAACGGGGCTTTCATTTAAATACATGTTCCCTAATCTTTTCAAAATCATGGCTAAAAAAATGTTTGGGTGAAGGACTGCTTATGTTTAGCAGGTAACGCTGAAGTGATATATATATATATATATATATATATATATATATATATAGAGGGAGGGAGAGAGAGGATCCGGATCATTTCAGAACTCGGGCGAGTTGTGAGAACTGCGAGAACTCCGACGTAAAATGTGAATTTTAATTTTTTTTTATACAGTGATGTAATAACGCCCAACTCCGCCAAAAAAAAATATGAAAAATAAATAAATTATTTTACTACGGTTTACACTGGTGTTAAAAAACGGCCACATAAATCATACAAGTAAATTAATATTTTATTATGGTTTAATTAGAACCACAAATTCATTCTTGAATAAAATAAGTGTGTGGTTATAAAATGAGTTCTCATGGATCTCACAACTTAACCAAGTTCTCAAATGATCTCATCCTTATATATATAGAGGAAAGTTAATTTGAGAACACCTATATTTTGTGCGAACCGTGAGAACGACATCTAAACCCATTCAAATTCAAAATTTCTTTTTACATTTATCTTTAATACTAAAATACAATCTCAAAAACACAATTTACGCGTAAAAATTCAAACGTATACGAAAATAAATTGTTTTTACACATGTGTAAATTTACTGTTTATACATGGGTAAGCTGATTCATTTACACATGTGTAAAAAGTTAATTTGAAAGTGTTTTTGCAAGAAAAGATGAATTATTTGAAAAGAACATTCATTTATTAATGTTGTATTTTGATTATAATGAGGTTTGTATTAAAAAAATTGATTTTGATTGATTTTTTTACTTGTTCTTGCGGTTCTCAAAATATTTAGCATTCTCAAGATAACCCTCCCATATATATATATATATATATATATATATATATATATATATATATATATATATATATATAGGGTCAAGATCGTGTACAAAGTGCTTTTTTTGTGAGAAGTGTGAGAAGTATTAAAAATTGATACTTAGGCATCATTTTTTGAACTTAGTCATGATGTTTTGGATTGTTTTGCCTATAAAAACACCAAACATAACAATTAAAAACCTAAAACAATGTATTTTAGGCTTAAAACTTAAAACACCACGCTAAGAACATTAGCAGTGTTTTTAAGCGTTAAGTAGTGTGTTTTAGCTGTTTTTTAAATTTAATGACTATAATACATTGTATTGTGTTTTAGATTGTTGTGTTTGGTGTTTTTCAAGTTAAAACAACCTAAAAAATCATTCCTAAATCCAAAACATGATGTCTACATGTCAATTCTTAGTCCTTCTCACACTTCTCACGAAAAATGTACTTTGTACAGGATCCTAAACCTATATATATATATATATATATATATATGAGGTTCGGATACAAAAGAGTGTTTTTGTGAGAAGAGTGAGAAATAAATGTGTCCATTAGATCACATAGATGGATGGATGAGATTAAATGAGTGGCAAACTTGTAAATTATCTTATAATCTAATTAAATTAATATGTGATATGGGGGTATATATGTAAAACACTTGATTTATATTAAAAACTCATTAATTAAAACCCTCTATTATAGGATCTTCCCCCCTTTCTCTCACCAGATCTCTCTCTACTCTCTCTTTCTTCCCCACTTTTCTTTTTCATTCTCCATATCAATCGTCGGCCACTACTGGAGTGAGAAACAACGATTTATATCATGTACATGTGAAGGATAATGTTATATGTTTTTCTCTTTGGAACATATGCTTTGTTTTATTTTCAAAAGGAGCATTTAGTAAGTCTATGAATACCTTGTGACCTCATTAATTTGGTTTAGATATGAGAGGGTTTAATGTACATTTTTAGATGCATCATGTACAAGTGAAAGTGAAGGATATTGTTATGTGTTTTCTCTTGGAACATGTGCTTTGGTTTAGATCTGAGAGGGCACTTTTGAAAGTTTATCACAAGTGGATTTGTATTTGACTTTGTAACTCGTGACACGTGACTCGTGCTTCGTTTTTTTAAAACACTGTTTTTCATGTGTTCTGTGTGGTTAATGATTGTTTATGGTATTGTGTTTTATGTGTATCACATCTGGTTAACATGAGTTTAACTTGAGTTTAAAACACATGAGTTTAGATGAGTAGTTAACATGAGTTTAAGACACACTAGGTTAAAACGAGTGTTATAAACAGATGGTTTTGATAGAACACAATAAGTTCTTATGGTAATTTAACATGAGTTTGAAACACACGACGTTTTTGATAAAACACAACAAGTTCTTACGAGTTTAAATCACACGACGTTTTTGATTAAAAAAAAAAAAAACAATAAGTTCTTATGTGTATTTAACATGAGTTTAAAACACATAAAATATGAGATTATAAAAGCCCGAAAATATCTCAAATTAATTATAGATTGAAATTTCCATAATCTTGAATAGTTATATAATTACTCTAATGCCCTTTAGACTTAAATAAAACATTGCCACATGT
This sequence comes from Ambrosia x helenae, assembly GCA_030844895.1. Classification (NCBI taxonomy): domain Eukaryota; kingdom Viridiplantae; phylum Streptophyta; class Magnoliopsida; order Asterales; family Asteraceae; genus Ambrosia; species Ambrosia x helenae. The sequence goes on along the minus strand of CM061227.1, from coordinate 15,933,741 downwards.
CACCCTCACAAGTCTTCTCACCGTTCTCACAAAACACACCCTTTGTACCCTAACCCCGTTTTGCCGTTAAAAAGAGTCAACAAACTTCTTGTAAATTTGACCTCTACTAAGCGAAGAGATCAAAAGTGTGCGGATTGTAAGAATCTTGTGGAGTATCTAGAAAGTATTGCCGAGTCAAGGTCCTTAACAGATGATGAGTTGGAGTCGAGGGCTAAGCCTAGGAAAGAATTGTTAAAGGAGGACCGGTTGAAGTCGTTAGATGTAAGGCAAAAGTCAAGGATTAAATGGGCATTGGATGGGGATGAAAACTCAAAATATTTCCACGGCATCATATGGCTTAATACAGCAAACAACCAGATCCATGGGGTCCGGTGTGAAGGTACGTGGATTGCAGATCCTACTCAGGTCAAGGACAAAGTAGCTGCCTTTTTTTTCTGAGAAGTTCAGTGCAAAGATTGTATCGAGGCCTTTATTTAATTGCCCTAATATCAGCAATAGTCGGACTAGGATGTTATTAGTTTAGATGCTCCTTTCTCATTAGAGGAAATTACGAGGACCGTCTGGGACTGTGATGACAGCTAAGCTCTGGGGCCTAATGGATTTAATTTGACATTTATTAAAAAGTTTTGGGGGTGGTTTGAAACAAGATTTTCTGAGGTTGTTTCAGGATTTCCATGAGAAGGGGTATATTAGTGAAGGTTGTTTCTCGGCCTTTATTGCTTTGATTCCAAAAGGTCGTGATCAGGCGACATTATTTGATTATCGTCCTATTAGTTTGGTGGGGTGTTGAATAAGGTAATATCCAAGGTCTTGGTTCTTAGATTAAAAGTCGTGGTGTCGCGTCTTAGGCTTATGGGTATGGAGACGCCCGCCCCCCCCCCCCCCCCGTCCCTGCTTTTTGCCCCGTCCCCCAGCACACCGCCCCCTGCCCCGTCCCAGCCCCCCGTCCCTGCCGTTCTTCTGAGGACGCAGGCCACTGGCCAATCAGGGATTTTCTTTTTTTTTTTAATTCCAACGGTCAGATTTGCAACGGCTATTTTTATTTTTATTTTTTACCCCAAAACCAAATATATATACACTACCATTCATTTCAAACCCACATAAACAACCAAAACCAACTTAAAACTCTTCTACTTTTCTTTAAAAAAATACACAACAATGTCATACCTACCAATGTTTGATTCCTCGTCTTCGTCGAGCGAAGAAAACCGGGTTTTTGTGAACGCGGTTTGGGAATCGGCACAACTAATCGTGGCGGAGGAAGCCGAGGTGAGCTCGCAACCGCGACAGAGGCAAGCGGCCATAAACAGAGACCGGGAGGGTAAGTTTTATATTTTATCTTCAAATATATATATTTCATACTTTATTTTTTAGAAAGTGTTAATTTTCTTCAAATATATATATTTAGATACTTTATTTTTTAGAAAGTATAATTTTTCTTCAAATATATATGTAGGTGCACACGAGCGATTAATCAATGATTACTTTGCCGACCAACCGGTGTATACGGACGAGATGTTTAGGCGGCGGTTCCGGATGAGCCGTCGATTGTTCGTACGTATTGCCGATGATTTGGCGAGTTGTGACCCGTATTTTACATTACGGCACGATGCTAGAGGCAAGCATGGGTTCACAACTTATCAAAAATGCACGGCGGCATTGCGGCAACTAGCTTACGGGACGGCATCCGACTCGTGGGATGAGTATTTACGGATGTCCGAAAGAACGGCACGTGATTGCTTGTATAAGTTTTCCAAGCGCGTTGTCAAGATCTACAGCAAAAAATATTTGAGAAACCCAAACTCGAACGATATCCAGAAATTGTATCAGTTCCATCACGAAAGGCATGGTTTTCCAGGGATGATTGGAAGCATCGATTGCATGCATTGGCCGTGGAAAAATTGCCCTAATGCGTGGCGTGGCATGTTTTATCGAGGCGATCAGGGTCACCCGAGTATTATCTTAGAGGCTGCCGCGTCACAAGACTTGTGGATTTGGCATGCCTTTTTTGGTGTTCCCGGTTCCAATAACGACCTTAATGTTCTTAACCAATCATTGGTGTTTGATGATGTGAGAAAGGGAACCGGTCCGGATACAAAGTTCACGGTTTCGGGGTGGAGTACAAGCACGGGTATTATCTTGCGGATCTAATATACCCAACCTATTCTACACTTGTTAAAAGTATTAAGCACCCTCACGACGAAAAAAGAAAGAAATTTGCAAAATGGCAAGAAGCGGCGCGAAAGGATATCGAACGAACTTATGGGGTTCTACAAGCGAAATGGCACATCATCGCAAACCCGGCACGTGCCTTCACACCAAAAAAACTTCGTTATTGTATGTACGCTTGCATCTTGTTGCATAACATGATCATCGAAGACGAAGGCCGAGCTATTTGTGAGTTCGATGAAAATGCGGTGGAGGAGAATACTATTCCGGATGACGAAGCGCAACAAGAGTTAAACGATTTCGCGTTACGTAACGAACACATCCATCATCATCTACAAGCCGACTTGATCGAATATATATGGAACAACGGAATCGACTATTAGTATTTTACTACTTAATTTTAGGATGGTTTGTTATTTTTTTTTTTAATTTTTAGGATGATTTGTAATTTTTTAATTTTTAGGATGGTTTGTAATTTTTATTTTAAATCTACTATTTATTTGAATTTTATTTTGTTTATTTGTTAGTTTTATAAAAGTAGTTAAAATTAATTTTTATAAAAAAAATAATAGTATTTAATGCTTGAGACATGGGTTTCTCATGTCTCCACACCCCACCCATGTCTCAAGCATATGGAGACATGACCTTGCCTAGGTGGCATCCTATGTGGCATGGAGACATGACCTTTCTCATGTCTCCACACCCCATAGCCTTATCTCAGAGGAACAATCAGCGTTTTTAAGTGACCATAATATTCTGGATGGTCCTTTGATTTTAAATGAGACTATCTCTTGGTTGAAGAGGACTAGATCTAAGGGGATGTATTTTTAAAGTCGATATTGACAAAGCATATGACTCGCTTTGTTGGGATTTCTTAGAAGGTATGTTGGGACAAAGGAATTTTTCGGTAAAATGGAGAGGTTGGATTATGTCCTTAGTCAAGAACGTCCGTGCCTCAGTTCTGGTAAACGGGCCCCTACGCATAAGTTTTTGTGCCAACGCGGGTTGCTCCAAGGTGATCCTTTGTCGCCTTTTTTGTTTATTATAGCTATGGAAGGTTTAAACCTGTATCATGAAACGGGTGTCTTCGTTGGGGGTGTTTAAGGGAATCTGGGTGGGTGGTTCGGGCCCTCTAGTGTCCGAGTTCTGTTATGTCGATGATGTTGTCTTTTGTGGTGAGTGGTCCGAGTCTAATGCATTGGCTTTGAGGCACTTATTGCGAGGCTTTTATCTCACGTCCGGGCTGAGGATTAGTTTGGAAAAGAGTTGTGTTTATGGGGTGGGTGTAGCGGAATGGGAAGTGACTGATATGGCTGGAATTCTAAGGTGCAAGTCGGGCCGTCTTCCTTTTATTCACCTTGGAATTCCTATTGCTTCCAATATGAATTTGACTAGAAACTGGGACCCGGTGATAGAAAAGTTCCAGAAACGATTATCGGCATGGAAAGCTAAATGCCTTTCATATGGTGGCCGTATTACTCTATTGAAATCGGTGTTAAACTCCCTATTGTACTTTTTTTTCCTTATTCAGAGTGCTTGTCCAAGTTGTTAACAGGCTGGAGCAGCTGAAGCGGACCTTTTTTTGGGGCGGTACTGATGAAGTTAACAAAATGAGCTGGGTAGCTTGGGATAATGTTGTTGCCCCAGTTAAGTATGGTGGGGTTGGTTTGGGTTCTCTCACGGACGCCAATCTTAGCCTTCTATCAAAATGGTGGTGGAGGTTTAAGGCGAACCATGATTCTCTTTGGCGGAAAGTTGTTTGGTCGATTCATGGTACTAGCCGGGAATGGAATTACATTCTTGTGAAGTTGAGTATTGGTGACTTCGGAAACAAATTGCTAATGTTCCTTCGATATTTGAAAGGCTTCATTTGGATTACAAACACATGATTAAGGCGAATATTGGGAGCGGCACTAACATCCTTTTCTGGCAGGATTGGTGGGTTGGGGATGATATTTTGGCATTTAAATTTCCCATGTTGTTCGCTTTAGAAAAGAAGCGATCTTGCCTTGTTTCGGATCGCATGTTTTCACAGTTGCAGGGGGTTGATTTTGTTTGGGAGTGGCGCCGATCAATGGTACCAGTAGAGGCTTGGAGTTGGTCTCCCTGTTGCAGCTTCTTAATGGCGTGAACTTAACAGTGTACAGGATACTTGTCTTGGACTGATGGTGGGACTGCAGCTTTTCCGGTCTGCAATGTCAAGAAGCAGTTGTTTGAGGTCTCTAATGTGCAGCAACCGTCGTCATTTGAATTGTGTAATTAGGTGCCAAAAAAGGTGTGTATCGTGGCGTGGCGTGCGTTACCGACATCTGAGGCCCTTTCTAGGAGGAATATTCAAGTTGGTTCGACTCTGTGCAAGTTTTGTGTGACGCAAGTAGAGACGGTTAAGCATATTTTCACAGGTTGCCCCATGATCTCCGAAGTTTGGCAGGTAATTTTCACGTGGTGTAATGCTCCAAAGTAAAAAAAAAAAGAATTCTTACATGTTCGAGACCTGTTAAGTTTACATTCTACTGTTATGGCTGGTGCTCGGTCAAAAAAGGCATTCTATGGGGTTGTTTTAACGGCAATGTGGAGTATAAGGAGATCGAGAAACTTAGTTCTTTTTAACCAAAAGCAGGTCTCGGTTCGGAATATAATTGAAGAGATTAAGGTTATGAGTCACTTGTGGGTAAAAAAACTGTGGCAAAATGTTGGATATGTCTTGGGAGGCTTGTTGTAGGTTTGACACGATTAAGAGGGTGTTTGGGATTGAGTTTCAAAACAACCAATAAGCTGTTTGTGTAACCTAAAAGCACTTTCTGTTTTGACTTTTGGCTTTTGGCTTTTAAGGGTGGAAAACTGTTTTTGAAAAGTTAGAAATCCTGGCTTTTGGCTTTTGGAAAGAAATTACAAATTTACCACTCATACAACCAATATTCACAATAAGTTAAGCAAAACACTTAAAAAAACAACAATTTATTGACTTTTTGACGTTTCTCATCCGAAAAGCTAATCCAAACACTTTTTTTAAAACTTCTTTTCAAAAAGTTATAAGCCAATAAGCACTTTTAACTAAAAGCACTTTTGCATTACCAAACTCAATCCCAAACACCCTCTAAAATGAGATAGGTTCAGACTTTTTTGCTAGCGTTTGCAATAATATGTTTTGTTGGCCGTTCAAAAAAATAGACTTTAAACGATTGACTTTTTAGAGTAGCTGACTTACAATTATCTTTTACCAACATTGACTTTTTGACTTTCCAGATTTTATTAGCGTTGACTTCTTAAATCTTTTAACTTTTGACCATATTTGACTCACTGTCCGGCATTCTGCTCATACATCATCCATCAACTCCCTCGATTAACCGTTTACAACTTCCAAACAAATCTTAACCTCCCTAGTTATAACCTGAACCACTTGCACTTGTTAAACACATTTAGCTTTACAGCCTCAGTACTCAAATTTATGTAGCGTAAGCCTCGAAAACCAGGTGGGTTCGGGTTCATAGACAGCGGCGATGGGGTTTGTAAGATCAATGGTAAAACTAGATTCTTGACACACGGTTTTGGGAACAAATCCCTCCCTGACTCTTATTATAACATTTTATTCATATATATTATCATGAGAGACCGATCCTATAATTTTAAGATTATATATGTAGGAATTGCTTCGAATATTGAAGCGAACTCAACTTTGGTTTGTTGGTCGTCAATCGTCATTAATGTTGAAGAGCTTAAAGAACACCTCAGAGGCTTATATCATGGGGTTCAAATTTGAGAATATCTAGTGTTTTCACCAATTGATTTCAAAATATATCGACTGCTAGCTACAATAACGCATTTTCTTCAAACATGCTCACAAACACATGTTTGAAGAAATAAACATCAGTTATAAAATTCTTTTTTTTATATATATATATTTTCTGGATCATCCACAAAATACAAGGGAAAAAGAAGAAATGACAAACAAAAAGAAAAGAAAAAGTTAATATACCCTTTTATCAGTTCCATACCCTTTAACTGCCGGGATGTATCAAAATTAACGACTTACATATATTCATGGGTGAACGGAACTGAACTGAACATGGCGTTTTTCATTCTTCGGCGTTAATCCCAAATATCCGGACTTTATGCATGTGTGGGAACTTGGCGATCACTAGCACAAAAACCGCCAATGTGTTGAAGAATAGCATTGGGTTTTGATAGTCGGTTGTGTGGGATGCTATCAAGTACCTGGACAAATATCCAGATAGCAAGAAGTGAGTTCATAAAAGAATAAAAAAAACATTTTACTGTAGAAAATACTTACAGATGGGATGTATTATCTCAAACATATTAAATGGACCAAACAAGAATAAAAAGCTACAAGGGAACAGATAACACAGGTTAAAGTTGCCCAATGTCTATTTTTTACCAATACAACCTCCTATATCATTTTATAAATAGATTCAAATTATTGTGATAATACTATTGTTGTAGCCATAACAAACACATTTATTATTTATAAATAAAAAATCAACACATTTCAATTCAAATACTATTCATGATAAAAAGAAGAAAAATAAATATTATTAGAAAATAAATGTATGCTTTAGTAGTTTCTTATGACATTACTTTAACCTGACCATTATCACAATGCCAGAAGGAAATCAAGAAAAGTATCAAGAAATTAATATTGGGAAATCAATCATAAATCTATCAACTATTTCCAATATACATAACTTCTTCCATTTCATTTTTTCTAGGATATCCTTGTTTTACTTTCATGTTGCACTTACCAGTAAACGGTTTAGTTTTACAGTTGTGTTATATCTCAGTTTTGTGCTCTTATCTTAGCAATACTAATGTGATTCTAAAATACTAAACATATGGTGTAAGACTAGATCTTATATCTGCTTCTGTGAAAAAGTAGACAATGGTTTCCTTCTTCTACACCTAGTCACTGCAATCTTGACCCAAATGTTTAAATTTGGCAGATTTGGTGATGAATACAACGGATCGAACTTTTAGAAGTAGCAAAACAACACCATGTCAAGATGGGCTGAAACCTAAAAACGAGCAGGTTCTCATCGTTGTCTTTCTACTTGGGTTCTCAAACCCTTTTGACAACTATTCTCCTAACATTGCCATCCTCAACCAACAAAATAACCTTCATAACATAACAGCACAAGCTCTGGCTGAATTGTCCATCAAAACATCACCTGAGCTTTTCAATCCCCCCCCCCCCTCTTTCCAAGTGTTTGATCTCTTGCCTTGGTAAGCCTTATAATCTAAGTAGGGTGTTGGCTTTAATGCTCCTGGATAAATATTTGTTGACATTGGTTGTCTCCTTTCTCCTTTTTGGATGTGACACGAATGACTCATGAGCGAATACGGATGAAGAGCGTACGGGTGGTGCCGGTTCGACTCGGATGGGAGGCGAGGTTTTACTGACTATTCCAATGCCGTGCCTTCGTGCGGGTGGAGGTCGGGTTTTCGCGCATCTAGAGGAGCCAAGGGGCTGGCGGCGGTTGAGTAGTCGACCTTGGCAATATCGCCCAGTGTCATGGTGGTTGGCGTGTCGTTCCTTGCCGTTCAAAAAAAAATAATCAATGACTCATCACTACTCATGTTGAGTGATTCACTATTTTGTAACATATTTTTATCTTTGACTAGTTAAATAGATGCAAACATATAGATTACCACATGCAAATTTTAGAATTTTACCATATTAAATTAAAATTACTTCACATGCGCATAATTTATTTCCTTTGGGTATCGTATCTAGTCCAACTCCAAACACATGCTCATTGAAAATAACCAATGGATAATCCTACTTCTTACATTGTAGAACTTATAAGAATTAAAAAGAAGCCCATTTGTTTTCTAAAGTCTAAACTTGATCCTAAGGTGTGGATGCCACCAAATTGCAATGGATTATAGTGATGTTCGGTGAACATAACTGTCATTAACTAATTAAAGCATTGAGGAAAATGGTATATTCCAAAAACTCTTTTTAACATTTAAGAGGCTTCCTAGGTCCTAGGATCACTAGGCTAATTTATGCTATAATCATCAAACAACAATTCATTGCTATGTTGCAAAAGATGTGTTCACATAGGATAAAGAGTCACACAAGGCTTTGGAGTGTTTGAAGACAGCTGTGTTGCATTGATTCCGTTTTATAGTAGATTGATAGTAGCAACTTTTAGCCTTACGTAAGTTTTAGTGAAAACTTGGCAATTTTGGTTTTTTTTTTTCTTTCAAAATTAATTATATGATTTATAAAATCTTCAAAATTTGGTGACGAAGTTCTATAAGACTTCAATTATGTTGATCAATCACACAAATAAGCTCTGTTCTTGAATTTATTTACTTTTTTTTTTTTTTTTTTTTTGCATCTTTAATAAAATCCTACTTTTTCAGAGATGGGAACTCTTTCCAACAAGCTTGGTTTAAAAAAGCGCGAGGCGCTCCGAGGCGTTTTGGGTCCAAAATCCGAAGCGCGAGCTTAAAGCGCGAGGAGAGAGCTTCACATATAGTATTAAAAAAATTATAAAAAAATATTTATATATGTCAATATGACATTTTCTACATGTTAATCAATCATAAGCACAAAAACATGATTATAAAACACCCTTGAACACTTAAAAAGCATATTCAAAACATAAAAACGACGAGGCACTACTGTAGCGGGCCAAATAAAGCAGTTTTAAAGGGTTTTTTTTGGGCTAAGGCGCTACTGTAGCGCGCGCCTCAAGCGCTCGAGGCGGCGCTTCATGTTGGCAACAAGTGCAGAACACTGGACAGGTAAACAGCGTTGTACAAAGTTTCTGGAAAAGAATATTGTTGAAGTGAAATTGAACTCATGTATCTTTTAACATTATTAAAATGTACCGTTATATTGTTTTCATGTTTTTGTAGGCCATTTGATCTAGAGATCTGTCAAATTACTGAGAGGTTGCTATGTTCATGTATCTTTTGTGTATTTGTGATTACTTAAGGTTGTTATGCTCATGTATCTTTTGGGTTTTTGTGATGTTTGCTTTCAATATTCTTTATTTTTTAGAACAGCCCGTTTTGTACCCAGTTTTTGTCAAAAAAAAAAAAAAAAAAAAAAAAAAAAAAAAAACAGTTCTGTCCCATTACACCCAGTCACCTACCCACACCGCTTGTTCTGCTAGGTACACATACACCAAAATGGCAAAGTCAAGCTTTTAATGAACAGTCCTGCATCATGATTTAGTAATATATTGAGCATTTCCTTGATCATGAAAAGCTTGGTCAAGATTCATCTATATCGCCTCTTTTACAACACAGCCTTACAGGTTATAATCATACACAGAGCAGCATGCATTGTAGGTATGCAGGATCGATTGAGAGGGTATGTGTTTGAGAGAGAATAAGATAAACTTTAAGATTCAATACATAACTAAAATGATACAATGTGTTTGGTATTTATACAAATGAAGGGGTGTGTCCCCAATGACTCTAACCGACACAATGGTTAGTTAATAACCAACATACCTATTCAACTTAGGATAACTAATATGTCACACTATATATGTATATATATATATATATATATATATATACTTAGGATAATTGAGGGAAATAAGAATTATGTCTAACATTCTCCCCCCTAATTCTTGATTTCCCCAAGGTCTTCAACTCCTATGAGACTTCGCATCTCTATGAACTTTATCCTTGGTAATGCCTTGGTGAGGATGTCGGCTTTCTGCATCTCTCCACTGATGTGATCAACTTGTATCTGCTCGTTCTCTATGCATTCTCTGATGAAATGATACCTTGTGTTGATATGCTTTGATCTTCCATGAAACACAGGATTCTTCATGAGTTGTATTGCTGACTTGTTATCTACTCGTAGAGTTATCTTCTTTGGTCTTTCACCGGTGAGTTCGCTTAGTACTCCTTGTAGCCATATTGCTTGACATGCTGCTGATGTTGCTGCCATAAACTCTGATTCACATGATGATAAAGCTACCGTGCTTTGCTTCTGACTTGTCCATGTGATAGGTGAATCTTTATAGTAGAATATTGTTCCTGTTGTTCCTTTTCCATCTTCTTGGTCTCCATAACTGCTGTCGCTGTAACCAATGATTTCTGCTTCTTTGCCTTTGCTGTATTGAATTCCATAATTCAATGTGCCTTTGATATATCTTATCAAATGTTTAACTGCCTTCATGTGAGTCGTCTTTGGTTTTTCCATGAATCTGCTCACGTATCCAACTGCGTAGGTGATATCTGGTCTGGTATGTGTAAGGTACCTTAAGCTTCCAATTAGCTTTCTGTATTCTGTCTCATTGACTGGTTCACTCTCGTCTTCTTTATCGAGCTTCAGACCTGGTTCCATTGCTGTCTTTGTTGGATTGCAGTCTTCTAGTCTAGCTTCCTTGATAACTTTCTTTGCGTAGGCTGATTGCTTCAACTGTATCCTTCCTTGTGCTTGGCGTACTTCTATTCCTAGATAGTATGTGAGTGGTCCTAAATCACTCATCTCAAACTTGCCTTGCATTTCCTTCTTGAAGCTTGATATGTCCTTCATTGAACTTCCTGTCACTATTATGTCATCGACATAAACTCCTATAATGATTGTTGACTGTCTTGAAGTTCTCTTGTAAACTGCTTGTTCTTGCGGACATCTTATAAATCCTATCTCTTTTAGGATGTTGTTCAGCCTTATGTTCCATGCTCTCGGTGCTTGCTTCAAACCATATAGAGCATTCTTTAGCTTGTAGACTAGCTTCTCTTTTCCTTTCTTTATGAATCCATCTGGTTGTGATACGTAGACATCTTCCTTTAATTCACCATGTAGGAATGCTGATTTTACATCCAAATGATGTACTTCCCATCCTTTCTGTGCTGCCAATGCTAGTAGTAGCCTGATTGTTTCCATTCTTGCAACGGGTGCAAATACTTCATTGTAATCTATACCTTCTTGTTGTACATACCCTTTTGCTACTAATCCGGCCTTATGCTTGGTGATCTGTCCACTTGCGTCTCTCTTGACCTTGAATACCCATTTTAGACCTATTGGTTTCTGACTTGAGGGGAGCGTAGTCAGTGTCCAAGTGTCATTCTTCTCTATGGAGTCTAACTCGCTTTCCATTGCTTCTATCCATTGTGGGTAATCTGCTGCTTCTTTATAGTTTGCAGGTTCTTCATCATATGCTAGATAAAGATGTTCATAATCTTCTGGTCTAAGAGGTTCTGTGGCTGCATAGATGTCACTAAGTGATCTAAGGGCTCGAACTGGTCTATTTAAAGAGCCTGGTGAGTCTTCTAACTCTTGAGTACTTGTCTCAACTGCTGGATCACTTGTCGGTGTCTCTTGTACCGTTATTGGAGTTCTTGTAGCTGTAATTGGACTGCTGAAGAATTCATTATCACTCTCTTGATCTTCACTGCCGTCGTCATTCTCTTCTTGTACAGCTTCATTCTCTGAATCTCCATGTATCTCAAATCTTGTCCAAGATGGTTCATCTTCGCTTCCTTCTTTCAAGTAGTTGTCCCAATTCCATGGTTCATTCTCTATGAATTGGACATCTCTACTGATATGTATCTTTTCTTCTATGGGATCATATAATCTGTAGGCCTTGGAACCATTCTCGTTTCTTAGATGTACCATTTTCTTGCTTCTGTCTTCTAACTTCTTCAAATAGGGCGTCGTTACCTTTGCATATGCTGTGCATCCAAATACTCTAATATGCTTGATATTGGGTGCCTTTCCATTCACTGCTTCGTAGGGTGTCATTCCCTGTACTGCTTTAGTAGGTAACCGATTTAGTATGTAAATCGCCTGTCTTGTTGCTTCTGCCCATAAGTTCTGTGGTACGTTCATAGCCTTTAACATGCTTCTTGTCATACTCATTACTGAACGGTTTTTCCTTTCTACTACACCATTTTGCTGAGGTGTGTAAGGTGCTGTAAGCTGTCTGAGGATTCCTCTGTCCTCACAATACGTGGTAAGTGCTTTAGAAGTAAATTCTCCTCCACGATCCGTTCTTAATCTTTTGAGCCTTTGACTCGTCTCTGTCTGAGCTTCACTTAGGAATTTCTTGAAATTCTCATAAACTTGATCTTTTGACTTGAGCATGTAGATCCACATGTATCTTGAATAATCGTCAACTATCAGGAAGAAATAGTTGTTTCCTGTTAATGATGTGGGTGTAATCGGTCCACATAAATCTGCATGTACGAGCTCGAGAGGTCTCGTTGCTCTAAAACTTGCTTGAGAGGGAAACGGAAGCCTGCTTTGTTTTCCCGTAATACATGCATCACATACTTGAGATGGGTGCTTAATATTTGGTATTCCACGTGCCATTCCTTTAACGCTTAACTGTCTTAGTGAATCAAAATTCACATGTCCCATACGTGCATGCCATAACCATGCAGGTGATACTATTCTGGCTTGTAAACAAATCGGACTTGTTATTCTGAGCCTTACTTTGTAGAGTCTATTCTTAGCTCTTGGGACTTTCATCAATAGGTTGCTGAAGGCGTCATAAATCCATAGATAATCGTTCTCCATAATCACTTTACATCCATTTTCAGTAACTTGCCCGAGACTTAGGATGTTGCTTTGGAGTGTTGGAATGTAGTAGACTTCTGTAACTAGTCTTTGTTCTCCATTGTTGCATTCCAATAAAATTGAGCCTTTACCTTTGATGTTGACACATGATCCATCTCCAAACTTTACACTTCCTGCTATCTTTTCATCTAACTCTGTGAAATAGGAGCGTCTTCCTGTCATATGATTGCTTGCTCCATTGTCCAAATACCATATTTCATTTCCATTATCTTCACTGTGATAACGTTCTGGTATGACTTTCTTTTCTTCTAGAACTACACTTCTTTCTTCACCAACTGCCATAAGTAATGTGGGATCCTCTTCTTCCATTACTAGGTGTGATTCTTCTTGCTTACTTCGAGGTTTAGGACATCTGGGAGCTATGTGTCCTAATTCATTGCAGTTGTAGCATCTTACACTGCTGCCATCTCTCTTGGGCTTGTAACTACTGTCGTCATGACGATTCTTAGTGGGATTTCGATCACTTCTCTGATCTTGATGGCCATTTCTGTCAAAGTTCCCTCTCTCATTTCTTTGACCTCTATTGAACTTCCTAAAGTTCTGTCTACCTCGATTCTGATTGTAGTTCCTATTGTTGCTGTAAGGCCTTCTCTCTTGCCTTGTAAATAACAGCTTCTCTTGACCGGATGGTCCAAATTTCTTCTCATCTCTTGACTTAAGGCGTTCCTCATAAGCTTTAAGTCTACCAAGCGCTTCATCTAACGTCATGGTATCTATATCTGAATATTGCTCTATGGATGCAATAATCTGTAGGAACCTCTCTGGTAAGGAGTCCAGCAATTTTCGTACCAACATCGACTCTTCAATTGTCGTTCCTAAGGTTTTTGACTTTGTACTAATCGCACTTAACCTACCAGCAAACTGGTCTATGGTTTCTGTCTCTCTCATTGTTATCATCTCGAATTCTGTGCGTAATGATTGAAGTCTTGCTTTCTGGACTCGGTCAATTCCAATAAATCTTGTCTTTAATGCTTCCCAGATTTCTCTCGCTGTAGAATGTGACGCCACCTGCATCACCATATCCTCTGGAATTGCCAGAAAGAGATAGGCAATCGCTGTCCTATCCTTCTTTACATCTACCTTCGACGTGCCTTCTTCGGGTTCCACTACTTCCCAAAGACCATTTGCACTCAATATTGCTTTAACACGTACAGCCCAAATCGTGTAATTTGTAGATGTCAACATCGGTGTCTGGAGGTTGAAAGTGAGAGTCTCCTTCGTGACTGTCTCCTTTGACGCTGTCTCTTTCGACATTGTGGGTTTAATGGGCGTCTTCTTCTGCGGACTTTTGTTCTTCTTTTTCCCTATTGTCCAAAAACTATTATGGACTATCCCACGCTTCTACGGAACTTTGTTTGACTACCTTGTCAAACACGACTATGATATGTCTGAAGAAAATATTTTTGTTTAACAAAGTTTGATGCTTTGTCGGGCCCACAACAAAATATCAAGATCCTTGCTATAATATTTCTTTATATCACTAATGTTCCAAATTCTAAAGTCAATCCTATGACTTGATAATCCTCCAACGATGATTGATTAGTGTCTTTCAACAACACCCTTTGTCAATCCTAAACACCCTTCTAAAACAAATCACTTGTTTTTCTACTATGCTTCAATCCTATTTTTCTTTTTTTGTTTAATCAGTGATAAATTCCAACAAACAAACACTGATATAATAATACCCTTCACAATAATATACCCTCAATAATAATATTATATTTTCTTTTCTGTTTGACTTTTGAAAGTCAAACTTCTTCTTCTTATGTTCCTTCGAACCTTCTGCCCAGAAAAAATTTTCTGTTTTGATCTTATATTTGATCAAACAGTGATGGAACTTCAATCTTATGTTCCACAAACACTATTATTTTGGATTCCAATCCAAAGTAACGATCGAATACGAAAAAATTTCAGTTTTCGGGTCTTTCTCTTGTACCCGGTAAGATCTTAATACTTGATGTGTTTTTGAAAAAAAAACGACTCTGTTTTTTTGTATGTATAAACGTTTAGAACAAATACTGATGTCTGAAAAAAACTGGTTTTTGATCAGAAAGATTTTTGGCGGGAAAAAGTTGTTCCGAAAAAAACAGAGTATCGAAAAAAAAAAAATTTGATTTTGATTTGATTAAGATATATGTATTCGATAATAATTAAAAACGAAAGGCAGGGATAATATAACCGTTTTATCGCGTTGAAACGATTTTTCTGCGTAACCGGTATCTCGCCGGAAGTTGCAGGTTTTGGCCGGAATATTTCTGAACCGGTCTTCTTCTTTCTTGAACGGTTATGTTACTTGATGTATTGATCTTCTACGAATCCTTGTTGGCCTTGAATGATTGTTCCGATGATCTACGACTTTGATGCCTTCTGTTTTGCTTCTTCGAATAAAAACAGAGTGTTG
Source organism: Ambrosia x helenae (assembly GCA_030844895.1). Classification (NCBI taxonomy): domain Eukaryota; kingdom Viridiplantae; phylum Streptophyta; class Magnoliopsida; order Asterales; family Asteraceae; genus Ambrosia; species Ambrosia x helenae. The sequence continues at coordinate 15,918,598 of CM061227.1, read as the reverse complement.
ATCAAACTTCGTCTTCTTCACTGATTGATTATACACGGATGGAACAATTTTTGAATAACCGCTCTGATGCCAAATGTAGGTATGCAGGATCGATTGAGAGGGTATGTGTTTGAGAGAGAATAAGATAAACTTTAAGATTCAATACATAACTAAAATGATACAATGTGTTTGGTATTTATACAAATGAAGGGGTGTGTCCCCAATGACTCTAACCGACACAATGGTTAGTTAATAACCAACATACCTATTCAACTTAGGATAACTAATATGTCACACTATATATGTATATATATATATATACTTAGGATAATTGAGGGAAATAAGAATTATGTCTAACATGCATAAACTTAAAATGCAATGATATCAAAGGATAGTAATGATGATATAACCTTTAAGATCCATTTGACAGGCTTAAGGAAAGTAAGAGAACTTACAGCACTACAGGAACAACGGTAAGAAACTTCCTATTGCGAGTTAGCTGCTTGCCACTATCAATTTGCTCCCACCAAGTCAACCTGTTGTAGATACCCTGGTCATCAGCAAAGGGTGTTCCCTTCTTCCAGTGAAAGAAATGATATGTAATCTGATGGTGTAGAAAAAAAAAAAGTATAATGCTTGGGTTTAGTATACAGCACAAATGAACAAGGAAGGCAGCACATAACAAAGCATGATAAATTGGTTAAAATTCTCAAAGCTCATTTGTGGGCCTTATCAAAAGATATACAACCAATGATTCAAGAATGTGTTTTTGTGCGAAACTGTGACATAAATGCATCTCTATTTTGAAGGTTTGGCATAAAAAATAACTGCTTGAAAAAATGAAAAACATTCAAATCCCTTCTGAGTTCTGAACTCTTTGAATTTCACTATTAAGAGGGTGTTTGGGATTGAGTTTCAAAACAACTTATTGACTTATTGGCTTTTCCAAAAAGCCAATAAGTCAATAAGCTGTTTGTGTAACCCAAAAGCACTTTCTGTTTTGACTTTTGGCTTTTGGCTTTTAAGGGTGGAAAAGCTGTTTTTGAAAAGTTAGAAATCCTAGCTTTTGGCTTTTGGAAAAAAAATTACAAATCTACCACCCATACAACCAATATTCACAATTAGTTAAGCGAAACACTTAAAAAATAACAATTTATTGACTTTTTGACGTTTCTTATCCCAAAAGCTATTCCAAACACTTTTTTTAAAACTCATTTTCAAAAAGTCATAAGCCAATAAGCACTTTTGACCAAAAGCACTTTTGCATCTCCAAACTCAATCCCAAACACCCTCTAAATTCCTTTTGTTAGTTCAGAGTGCAACTTAAGCATCCCCTGCACTTCAGTGTAATCATTTTGCTGATAACTAATAATATAAAAAGATTAACAATCAGAAAAAACAACATCAATTTTATCAAATTGTGGCGTATAACATGAATGCAGAGTCCCATCGATATCCACCAGTGTTAGCATACACTCAACAACAGCCCCCAATCCAGCAAAAGGAAAAACCATGACGAATCTCAAACAAGCAAGCGTCACAACTCATATCAATAGTTCAAACTCAATCAGCTTCATGTGCACTACCTAATGACAACAGCTTAGCACATACAGTTCTCAAGAACCCCATCAGTTTCATCATCAACGGAGCACGTGTACCTTATAGAAGACATTCTGTAATGATGAAGCCCGGTGCAGTTTGGATCAAGAACGAAAGGCTTACCCGATGTTGTGAGCACATAACGACCCTTGCTCTTAACCTGAGCCAAAACATCTTTTTCACCCCATCCTATAAAGTAACGAAGCGCCATTGTCAATCTTTCCTTAATTACGCATGTTGCATCTTGAAATTCTGATGGATTCACATACAAAATTGGCACCGGTAGCTGTCTTCTCATATCATTGTTTGATGGTTTTCTGGTTACTTGATCAGGGCTCTCTATATCTAGTGCAAAAACAAAAACAAATAAAAAGGTCACTTTCATTTAACTTGATCAGGGCTCTCTGTATCTAGTCACTATCTTGATCTTGAAATAACTCTACACTCCTAAAAATTAAAATACCATAACCAATAGATAATAACCTACTATTAATTGCCTCGAACCTTCAGCTTAAGTACATAAAACTAACCTGTGAGATGACGGTGAGCAGTATCAAAAAAGGTCAACGTGTCATTTACAGTGCATATATCGTTACCATCGTTGAGTTCATTGTTATTGTTGTCATCAGAAGAGCCCCACAGAGGAGATAAAGATCGTTCAGGTGATGGTAAAATAAACGAAGGTGAAGGGTCTGATGTGAATAACTGATCAAAACTCCAAAAACAATCAAGGTCGGGATTAATTGCCATCATCACCGGTAACTCCTCTGTTGTTAAAGTATCAAATAACCGATTATCTTCCTCTGTTTCAGGCATTGTAGAATTTTTTTTGGCTAATTTGCAGATAGTATTATTTTTCTCTTCGTGTGCAATCTTTTGACATGCTTTTTCTCCTCAGTTTCCTTCTTTTGCCCCAAAATAGTTCATGAGGTTTTCCCATTTTTTCTAAATCCATCTATAGAAGTTTTTTTTTTTTTAATTGGGCCACTGAACTTTAAAAACGTTATCCGATCCATCCAAATATCTAACCTTGTTAAAAACTAAGTTAACCTGGGAGGTGTTTTGTTATTTTACCTTTTGTTTTAATGTTTTCCCCTTCTTTAGATGATATACATTGTCTATAAACAATACTATAACTGATTGTTTTGTTTACCTCCAGTTTATCTTCTTCTGCCATATGATTTTGGGAAGAACACAAAAATCTTCTGTTAATTGGATACTATCACCAACATCGTAAGGATAAACAAAGTGCAACGCTAGTTTTATAAACGGCTACAAGTCGAACAGAAAACGTACTGTTTTGGTCAAAAATTACTTAATAAAAATAACTCTGTTTTCCAAATAAGAAAATGTGAGGTAGAGTGCTAAAACGTACTGTTTAATATGTTCAAAACTTAGTTATATCTTTAAGGTTGTACGTTAGGATAACAAAGAAACAATTATTGACAATTATGCTTAGGATGGCGAAGGAATGGGTCAAGATGGACAGTTATATCCTGAGGATGTAACTGTCTGACAAAATGATATGAGAAACAAAGATAAATGAATGTAAATGTAATGAAACGATAGAACAACACTCGATGTACGAGGAAAGCCCTTGACACTACAAGAAATTTGGGTATTTACCCACACATAGTATGTGTAGGAAAAACCATATAATGTGTTAGTAGTTATGTTTACCTACACATAAATTAAGTGTTATGATGTGTAGACTCAGCACTGTAGATATTGATCATTACCTACACATTTAGTATGTGTAGGTATATAGCAAGCTATACCTACACATATATGTGTGGCAAAAACTAATATATATGTGTTGGTAAAAAAATAGCAACTTGTTAGATTGAGGTATGACGTGGCAGCTAACGTGGCATCCAACATGGCAACTAATCATGTGTAGGTAAATGTAAAGGATGTGTAGATATTGATCTTAACATGTGTAGACATTGATCTTAACATGTGTAGAAATAATATATATTCATGTGTTGGTAAAATATTCAAATGTGTGATAATAACCACGATTTATTTAAATAATAATTTTTAAATGTATACAAACAAATATAAAAACAGTTATAGAAACATAAGCGACCAAATTAATGAATTACATACAAGAAAAATACACCTAACAATCGAGATAGAAAATTAAAATAACATCTTGATGTTAAAAGTGCTTGAGTCACTTCATCAATTATCACAAGATCAAATGAAGTGCCATCTAATTTTTTTGACAATGAACCAGTGAGAGTTGTTAAAATGACATCTGCGTTTTTTATAACATCTGCCACAGTCAGTTGTTGTCTCTAGCGTTCTTCTTTAGAAAGCATCTTGAGCTCCTTCCTTATGTCCCTTTTTGTGTTTCTGTCTTTAACCTTCAACAGTTTATTATTCAGTGCCTGTAAAGTCATATACAATAGACGGAAGTACAAATTTTAGAAGAAAAAAAAAACATTGGAATATTCAAGTTCTGACTTTCTTAAAAAATAATTTACCTTCATCTCTTTCCGGATGTCATTTTAGAGAACTATTATCCCCACGTAACAGCTAAAAGTAAGAAATTCGAAAGAATGCTGATAAAATAATTCAATATTTATATGACTATATATTAATCACATTTCTTGCTAAGAATTTAAATTTGTTCACTAGCATTGCTTGTGTTCTATGACAAAAAAAATCTAACAAATCTAACAAATCAAGTAAAATGAAAAGGAGAAAATATATATATATAGCAAATTCCCAATGCTGATATGAGGTCTCAATCACTAATCATCAAGATGAATCAAATACAATTAAAGGTCTCTCTCTATATATATATAAATATAGGCAAGCTGAGGAGCCTATGAACTAACTAACAAACACAGTAAGATATTATTATGATTCATTACGAATTTAATAATCTCCGTTGCACACAATATATATCCTCAAATTAACCTATGAAAGTGAAATATTATTACGATCCTTTGCGAGTTTTGAAATAACAATCCAATTACTATATTAATTACTTGAATTGATAATATGATGAACATAAGGTCTTAAAGAGGGATCGTAGAAGAAGATGGACTTATATAATGACTACAACAAATGCATAGCACAATAAGAATAATAGGAACAAAAAACTTGCTTGTATTTATCAACAAGCTGCAATAAAACCTTAAAACAATTCTATAATTTTGTTGAGGCATTTCAACGAGCAGCTTGTATGCATCTTCAAAGCTTCTAGTTTTAAGCCACACAACTATTAAACATTAACCCAGATTGGAACTTATATCAGAAACTCATAATCAATTACCATCAAGGCGTCGACATAGGATAATCATACATTGAAATATAATTATCTACCATGACTGACTAATTTACCTGACACTATTCTGAAGCCACACAGAAAACATCCGCAGATCTGATTCACAATGACTTTATGGCTCAGGGCCAGCAACCGACCACTAAATTATTTTGCCCATTGTTGACAGACGCAGCTAGATCGGAGAGTCGTTGTTGTATCGAACCCTAAGCAGCGTTCAAAGTCTAACAACATCGCATAATGGAGACGTGCAATGGTGAACATCTTTCTCATTCAAAGAATAATAATCCTTCTTAGAACCTTCAATCTTGGCCTTCCTCTCTCCTTCAAAGAATAATAATCTTGCTTCTTTCGATCTCCTTCGAAAATCCAATTCTTTGCGGCCGCTAATGTCGCTGCCTCTCCCCAATAATTGTCGCTGTCGATGCTGTGTCCTCGATAATATTTTTCTGCCGTCATTCCTTCTAAAATACTAATCCCTCTCCCATTATCTTGGAGCCCTCATAAATGGGTTTTTGGCCTTTTGGGCTGTGATTTTCAAAGTCACGGTTTGGTTTGTGTTTTATTATTTTTTTTCTTTTAATTATTATTATTATTATTATTAATAGTATTGTTAGTTTATTTTTATTATATTTAATATATTATTATTATATATAGTATTATAACCCCCGTGCTTTTGACTCAGGTGTTATTGACTTGACTAAAGTTATTCGTTTACGCTCCAACGTCCATGAACACCTACAAAATTTAAAATAAAATAGATAAACACTAAAAAAACTCAAAACATATAAAAATCCATAAAGACCTAAAATAAATAAAAATAGACAAGTACAAGCCTAAAACTAATGAAACATTATCTAAACGACTCGAAAACTGTACAAATTTTACACTGAAAATAGATGTATTTTACAATACATCACATACCAATGTTTATTTTGAAATTAGGAGCGGGAATACGGAGGAGGCGGCGAAGATGAATTTGGTGAAAATTTTGAGAGCATCGGGTAGGAAATAACTTAAAAAATGCATACCAATGTTTACTTATGTTTCCATTATCTACACATATCTAACATTTTAATATATGTGTAGGTAATTATTTCGTCACGTCATATTCAAACAATAAAATAAAAATTGATTACTTACTTATGTATCGAATATATAAAAAGATTGTATATTTTTTATATGTGTAGCTATTTATTTTTCCATGTCATTTCCAGAAAACTAAAATAAAAAAACTATTTACTTACTCATGTATCCAATATCCACATGTATTGTACAATTTTTTAATATGTGTAGCTATTTATTTTGCCACGTCATTTTTTTAAAAATAAAATTAAAAATTTATTTACTTAGCGTAGCTACATATTTATTTACATGTATTATGTGGTGGTAAAATAATCAGCTACTCACACATATATCAGTTCTCTACACATATGTAGATAATTTACCTACACATAACGAAAATTTTCCACATGTATAGGTAATGTATCATTTAACTGATTGCAAGTTTTTGTCGGAAATTTTCTCACCAACATCAAATGTGGGTAAAAGCCATTATCAACACATATTAAGTGTTAGTCATTATGAAAAAAACATCATCAACCATTATCCACACATATAGTAACATGTGTAGGTATTTACCCACACATTTACATGTGTAGGTAAATTATGTGTGGGTAAACATCCCAATTTCTTGTAGTGTGATCAGTGTTGATCGCCGGCACAAAACCTCGGGAGGAGTCTAGGCCCATGCCTTGTTTGTTAATATTAATGTGGTAAAAATGATTACAACTTTGGATGAGTGATGAACAAGTAACTAAGATTACAATTCAGTGAAGTGTGTGTGTGTGTGTGTTCTAATGGAAAGTGAGAGTTCTCGTGGTTCAGAAATATATCAACTAGTGTCCTATACTCGTTTATCACCTCCTTTATATAGTTACAAATGAATAAATAAAGATCCCATGAAATCCGCATCCTTTAATGAGCTTCTTGACTGTTTCATGTGAGCTTTGAAGCAGAGTTAACCAATATAGACGTTGGTTAACCGTTTCCATGATTTTCGCCTATTAATAATGCTCTTCGGTTACATTTGACTCCTTCCTCATAAAAGACTTGCGAAGGATGTCATCTTCATTCCCTTTGACTTGGAATTAGTCAATAAAGCCATTAGAGCTTTGTGATGTGTCTTGGTATTGTTCAAGTATACCTGCAATCATAATAATAAGATAATTCGTTAGTCCATCCTCATGATGCACATAAGATAACATGCAGTGTCATCCTGAATCTTGTTCTGTTTTTAGCATCCTGAGGATGTCACATAGAAAATATAAGTTAGTTCCATCTTGAAGATTTCACCACCAACAATTGTCTCCAACAATATGTTACCGTTAATATCTCATCGATAATAATATTTTTAATTCTGATGCTTATCTTTTGAGGGTGATTAGACGTCTGACAGGATGGTAATGGCTATATTTTAGGCAATGATTTAGGATTAACCGTTACACCTTATCACCTTTCACCGTCTATATCTAGACTTCAATCCTTCCCTTATTATCACAACAAGATTATCAGAAATGTAATTTCTCTCTTTGTCTCTGCTTTTCTTCAATCCTTCAAACTTTTTCAAATAAAAAAAATTTAAGGATGGGTAAAAAATTAACAAGGGCATCAGGGAGTGTTGAAGTTCCTAAAGACTTCATCCCTCAAAACCTGCTGGAGGAGCCTAATCAGGAGGTTTGCTCCTTCACATATAAGGACATCCAAACTTTAAAGAGCTCAGGGGCCTTCCCTAGTTCTGCTGTGATCCATCCTTATAATCAGAGTGCAAAATCAGATTTTGTATCTTCTGTTTGGGTTTGCTCCATGTACCTGCCTTTCCATCTTGGCCTAAGATATCCATTCCCCAAGTTCATCAAGGATTTTTTTTATGTTACTAGGATGGCATATGCTCAGGCTATGCCGGAGGTTTAGAGGATCTTGGGCGGATCTACAGTACAACGAGGGGGTTCCCAGGAACCCCTCGGTTTAAAATTTTTAGTGTTATTATATATAGAAAATTATGTAGGAACCCCTAAATATATTTTAAAGGAACCTCTTAAACAAATTAATCAGCTGCTCCAATGGTAATTCCGTTCCTTTCTATCACGCAGGTATGAAGTTCGACTCCCGTTACCCGTCTGATCTAACTCATTTTTGTTATTTTTTAATTTTTTTTCCTAAACAAAGTTAGGGTTTCAATACACATGCCTCACATCAGTTGGCTCTCCTGGCTTCCTCACTCCACGTCTCCACCTCACATACCTGAATCTTTCCGTGTCGGCCACCCGTCCCTCTGCCTCACCTCCTCTGCTCGTCGCCCCTGCTCGACCCTCCGGGCTCCGGCCCTCCGCCCCTATCGCCCGTCGGCTAACCGACTCTCCTGACTCCTCCTACTGATCCACAGTTCATCCACATACAGCAGACAGGAGGTAGTCTCTTGTAGTTGACTAGTTGCATTTGAGTTATCATTTATCAATTAACTTCTTATTAGTTATTATGTTCTTGTGTTACTTATTCTTGTAGTTGTATTTGAGTTATCATTTATCAATTAATCATCTATTCATGTTCTTGTTGAGTTGTTGTGTTTGAGTTATCAATTAGTCATCTTGTTGTCTTTGAGTTATCAATTGACATTTAATCATGTTCTTGACTTCTTGTTGAGTTTTTGTGTTTGAGTAATGGAGTTATCAAATATCAATTAGTCATGTTCTTGCTGTCTTTGAGACTTTGAGTTATCAATTGACATCTATTCATGTTCTTGTTGAGTTGTTGTGTTTGAGGTATCAATTAATCATGTTCTTATGGAGTTTTAGTGTTTGAAATTTCTTAATAAACTTTATAAATTTAATTTGTTGAATGAATAGACTTTAAACTATCAAACTACGAATGTTCTTGTTGAGTTTGAGTAGGATTTAAAGTTTTAACATTTGAATAGATTTTTCTGTATTTAGCTCTTTAGGTGATTCATAATAATATTTGAATGTCCGTTATTGATGAAGATTTTGTAGTTTTTTATTTGTTTGAAGATTTTGCATATTATTTTTAGTGTTAGTTATTGATGAAATATTCTCTTTGTTTCTATCCTTTCTTCAGTAGCCGTTTTTTTTTCCGGAAGCTGGTGCTCACGGGCTTAACTGTTGGAAGTTGGAATAGATTGTACAGAAAATGAAATCAAGGTTAGTTCATCTTCACAGACTTGACCTGCAAAACAGTAATGTTGTTACTTGTTAATTCACATGCTATATTTAGATTGCGACAGTAGTCATCACAAAATTAAAAGGAATATATAAATAAACACACTTATCCACAATAATCAGTAGTAGGTAGTCAATGGGAAAAGCAAAAGGTGGCAATTTTAACCCCTTTACCCGACCCGAACCGCCAAACCGAACCGAAATTTTATATGTTCAGTCATACAGAACTGGAGTATTAGAAAAGTGAACCCCCTGAAAAAAATTCCTGGATCCGCCACTGATCTTGATGGTTTGTAACAAGATCATCGAGAATCATGCCATCCAACTACATATTGGAGACCTGTCTTACATTTACAAGTTGAAAACTTATGGGTCAAACCGTTATGTTCTTCAGCTTAACAATAAAGAACCTCCTTTCTTGTTCAATGTCATAAAGTCTGATAGGTCATGGAAGTCAAAGTTTTTCTTCATGAGAAGAGATTCCATTCCTTATGGGGATGACATCTCTATGTCATGGTTAAAAAGTGGTAAACATTTTTTTTGGATGATAAAGTTTATTTTAAGGATGAAAATTTTTATAAGTATATCCTGAGAATATCACTAGCATTCTGAAATTTTTTTATGATACAGGTGCTTCTTTTACCAAGCTTGCTCCTCCTCTGACTGATTCATTCAAAAGAGTTAAGGAAGTGACTGACTTACCTAAGGCAGCAAGAACATTTGAAGCAGAGGAAAGCTATACCCCGAGGGGAAGTTGAAGTTGTTTTCACTTTGTTAAAAGGTCGAAGCGATTAAAAAGATATCTGAATATGTTGCTCAGCTGAGAAGAGTAGGCAAAGGACATGGTAAACTTATTCCTAACCGATGTTTCACTTAATATTGAATGTATCATCTATGATTCGGTAACTAGAAATAATGATTTTCTTGAATATTAGGAGTCTGACATTTTGATCAGATTCTTCTCAGTGAAGGTGCTGCTGTTTGATCTTTTTATGAAGGTTTTGAGGTCATTTGGATATTAGTTTGTTTGACTAGGCATATAGTTCTTTATTTCCCTGCTCTGTGTTTTAGTTTTGTGTTTAATAATATATGTTATACATAAATTTGAATAAACAGAACCATCAAAAAATGGTGTCTTGAGAGCTGTTTAAGTAATGCCTTTACAATTTTCTTTTTTAGTATATTGACCAAGTTGGAAGTTGACTTTGGTATTTGTATCACTTTTCTCTCTCTGCACATGGGTCCGAAATTTCTTAAAGAAAATGTCCTTCAGCATGTCACTTTTTCAACTGCTGATGGAGCACTGGTGGCAGCTCCTGCAGTGAGTCTTTCTTTCTTCCGTCAAAAATACTCTTCTTATTGTTTAAGATGTATAGATTTATGAAAAACTAAACTTATAGTATGTATTAACTCTCATCTTTGTATGTGACGATTTTGGCTAGCAACTGAACCTGATGATGTTTATGTTTATGTTTTTTCACTTGCTTATTTAGATGGGAATAGCTGATGCTATTAGCATGACCATATTGAAAGAAAACAATCTTAAAGAAATTGAAGGCGGAGTATTGTTAGAAAGTCAGGTGAAGTTTATAAGTGTAGCCTGGCATGCCTGTTTTTTAGCTTTTTCAATTTTCTAAATGGGATTATTTTCAAGGGCATCAATGTAATAGTCGAAATGGTAGTTTTTCTTTACAGCCGTATTTAATTAACTAATTTTTTTTTATCTCTTCGCATCTTTTGTAGCAATTCTATGGCTGAACAATATAGTTTTTGGAAGTTGTAAAATGACTGAAGCTAGAGTTATTAGTGGAGTTTCATGAATATAAAAAGAAATGATGCCATAGATGTACCATACAACAAGTATTGATCTTCACTTGTTTGCATTATGTATTATTACATTAACAACAAACGTTTTGTGAAGAACTATATAGGGATTTGTAAATCATATATGGAAGATTTTATTCTGTCATATTGGATTTTTCAATCACGAGACGCTCCCGAGGTATAAACTAGTTTATTATAGATAAACAATGGACTTTATCATCAAAAATTCTTGGAGAGTGTTCTTAATTCTTTGTAATCCTCCATTTTGGCTATTTTTCAAACAAACAATAGACAATATTTAAGTGCCCATTTATTTAGAGTATTGATTAATCTTTTTTTTGGACGTGAGAGCATATCATATTTAAAAATAACTAGTGTTTTTGATCATCCCACGTTGCATTCGTGCAACGTTGGCTACAAATTAGAACCAACAACCGAACCCGTATTCAATCCAACGGTCTGATGACCGTAGGCGTTAGCCGTTTAAAAAAAACTTTTTTAATAAATTAACCAACTAAAATTAACACCACAACAATAAAACAATATCTCCAACAATCAAACAAACCTCAATCAAATAAATTCAATCTAAAAAAATAATAAAAAATGGAAGGATCGAGCAAGAAACAATTGGCTACGAAGTGAAAGTTTAAACCAAAGGTTCGGGCTAGTTTAGGCGAACCGGCTCGGTTTCGTGAAGATGTGTTAGTACATGATGTCCCTAGGCTAGTATATCAGTTGTTTGGACGTGTTTCGGGGTGTTTGGAGACGTTTGTACACGTTTTGGAGTGTTCGGGATGCTACAGGCGAGTAGCAAACAGGAGACACGCGATTAGGGCCTAATCGCGTTCCTGTTCATGCGATTGGGACTTTTATACAGGCGATTAGCCCTACTCGCACCACATGAGTTGGCTAATCGCTAGTTTGGTGCTGTTCGTACCCGGGAGGTATAAATAGGCCCAATCATTGCCCTAATCATCAGTTCTTGCCTCACACACTCTCCAAACACCCTCCCATGGTCTGTAAGGTCTGATTTGATCTCTGTAAACACTCGTGCTCTGTTTTTAGTGATTAATCTATAATCTTTTGACCCGTGTGTGTGTTGTGATTACTCGTTTGTCTTAGTTTCATTATCGTATCTGTTGTTAAAGCATATTAGAGGGATTCCGCACCTCTAGTATAAACCCCGTGATTGTTGGATTTAACGTTATTCGATCCTACAAGTGGTATCAGAGCCGAGGCTCTTATCACGGGGGTTTTAATAACAAAAACGAGCAAAAACAGGTTGTTTTTGGTGTAAAAGTTCAGATTTTTAAGCAAAAACCTGTTCTTATTTTTGAAACTTTGAGTTTTTGTCAAAAACCCATCTTTTTCAACATCTTGGTGTGTGTTTACGGTTAAAAACAAGTGTTTTTGATTAGGGTTTGCTCTAAAACTGTTTTGGTAACTTGTCTAATCATTTGGGATCAAAATACAATGTTTTAGATAAGATTTTGAGGCAAAATAGGTGATTTTTGAGCAAAAGTGCGGCAACAGATCAGATCAGGCGATTACGCAGCCCAAATCGCCCAAAACTTTCACACGATTAGGGTTTTACTAGCGATTAGCCCCTAACCGCTACACTATTCACGCGATTGCATCATAATCGCTAGTCTCTAAACACGATTAGGCCTAATTGCTTTCTAGCGATTAGCCCTAATCGCTTGGCATAATCACGTCTGACTAAAACCCTAATCGCCTATAAAAAGTAGCGATTAGGTCCAATCGCTTTACTATTCACACGATTTGCCCTCTAATCGCGTATAAAACACACAATTATAAACCTAATCGCGTATAAGGGTCTGGAACATAAAATTTGACTAAGTATCGGACTATTATCATACCTTAACATATGGCGAACCCGTGGGGACATCTGAGTCAACCAAGACCTCAGTATAATCAACAAATGAACAATCAATCTAACGTACCCACGAACCCTTGGCAGTATTCAGCAGAACGTAACGCGCAACGGATGCAACAATCGCAAATGCAAGCGAATGTTGCCGGAATCAATCCGTGGGCGCTAGCTGCTCAACAGCAAATGGTAAACACGAATCCATGGGCACTCGCGGCTGCTGCAAACTCTCAGACAAACCATCTGTCTTCCGTACTCATGAGCGACTTAGAGACGGGTAGTTCTAACAGGGCACCGAAGCTGCAGTACATGTCCGACTACCACGGTTGGAAGGGCAGATTTCAGACATATGTCGAGGGCATCGATGGTCTTGTATGGTCAGCTATCGAGACAGGGTACAGTCGGCCTTTAGTTGAGAACTCCACTACTCCGATCTCTATTGAAGACATGAATGAAGATCAGAGAAAGAAATACAACTATGAGAAGAAGGCGATGGCAGCATTGAAGCAAGCTCTTCCAAAGGACATCCTTCATCAATTCGCTCAGTGTACAACATCTCAGATGCTTTGGTTAGCATTGGCTGAGCGAAATGAGGGTAATATGAAGACAAGAAAGGTCAAAATGGATCAGCTGAAGAAGGAGTTCGAGAACTTCAATGCTATAGGGAACGAATCACTGAGGGATTTGACGGCGAGATACTACCATCTGATGTCAGAAATGTATCAGTACGGGGTCTTATATTCATCTGCGGACCTTGTAGAAAGATTCGCTGAGGCGCTACCTCCTCACTGGCATCAATGGTTGGATATTCTGAAGTCAAATAATGCATATCAGACACTCTCCATCAATGAGTTCATTACCGAGCTGGAGAACAAGGAGATAGAGGAGATCAGGAGAGCAAACAAGGCGCTCATTCCACAGAATCCCAGCATCTATTATGGGAATCCTCTTCAGGACACCAGTGTGGGTGGAACCAAACCACAAACTGCTTTTGTGGTTAACCCGGACCCAGTCTATGCATTCGACAACTATGGTCCCCCAACTGATGTTCCTCCTCCTACATATCCTTTTGGACCAAACCCGTATCCTTTGAATTATAATGCTAACCAGTTTGGTGTTAACCCGTTTTCTCATCTTGCAGCACCAGCGCAGGCAACTGCAAACTTTAGTGGACCCTCTTCTGCAGGTTTTGGCGGGGCTCCAGCTACAAGTTATGGTGGATATGGAGGTGCTTCTAGTTCCAATCAAGGTGGCTATCAGACCAATACAGTCCCAGAGCAGCTGAACACTGCGGGTTTAGGAAAGGTGACTATAGAGCTAGCTCAAGAACACATGGCTCTATTGTCGACTTTGGTGAACTCCTATAGTGGATTGGTGGCTGGACAGATCGGGAATCCTCATCTTACACAGGAGGATTACTCGCAGATTGATAAGGATGACATGGATCTGATCGACATACAATGGCACTTCGCGAGCGTGGTGAGAAGGGCAAAGGATTACATGGAAAGGACGGGAAGGAGAGATGTCTTGATCAACAATAACACCAAGTTTGGGTTTGACAAAACAAAGGTCACATGCTACAACTGTGGCACAAAAGGGCATTTTGCAAGGGAATGTGACCGACCAAAGCAGCAAGGAAATCAGAATCCCTTCAACAACAATAGAGCCAATCAAAATCAGAGGCAGCAAGCTCAGGGTCAACCTAATACTGAGCGTGCCATTGTTCCAGTCAACAACCAGAATCAGAACCAGAGGCCGCCTGCAAACAACAATCAAGGTCAAGCCATGGTTATTCAAGCTGATGAAGGCTATAACTGGAACCATCTGATCATCGGAGACGAAGCTCCTCAAGGTGGTGCAGCCTGTTTCGCTCAACAAGCATCTGAAGCACCAGCCGAAGTTGAAGAAACTTCGAGTCAGTCTGACATCATCACTTCTGAAACCGAGATGTCTGACTGTGACTCGGAGTGCGATTCTGATAGTGGAGAAGATTTGGAGGAGTTGTTAGCTGAAGCAGATGCATTGATCAGCAAAAGATCATTTCTTGTGGATGCTGACTGCACAGAGAAGAACTACGGCGAATTCTTTGGAGCTCAGAAGACAGCAGCTCACTATGCATTGATGGCCATCACTGAATCGTCAAACAAGGTAAGTTCTTCTTCTGATTCAAAATTAGATTGTGTAGAGTGTAATCAGCTGAAATTCAGAATTAAAGAATTAACTGAAGAAAATCTGAATTTAAAAGCTGATGTTGGTCCGTTGCAAAGGTCAATTGATTCCTTGAGACAAAAGGAGAAAAATTTTCTAAGTACAATTGAAAATTATAAAAAGGATGTTTCTGAACTGTCCAAAACCTTAGCTAACAAACAGATTGCTATAAATAATTACATCAATGAGGTCGAAGACACTAAGAAACAATTGGCCATTGTTAACTGTGACTATGAAAAGATCAGGAAAAGCTTGAGAGTTATTTAAACTGCAAGTATGTCCTTGATCACATAGTTGAACACTCTGACAAGGAAGGTTTCTCTACCAGTCCCAAATACTCTCAGTGTCCACCTCCGGTGAGATTCGAACATCACAATTTTGATGTCTTGCCGAAGGAGGAACTTGTGGACGTGGCAGCCGAGGCAGCAAAAGCTGCAGAGGCGGCCAAGGTTACTGAAGCAGCTAAACCTGCTGAGGTCACTAAGGTTGCTACTCCTGCTAAAGCTGTCAATTTGTGTGAGAAACCTGATGATATCAGTGTATATGACACTGACACTTCGGATGATGAGCTCGATGAACCTCCTAGGTATGCACCGGTTAAATCTATAGATGTTCCTCTTGCGAATCATATCATTACAACTGAAACCTTGAGTGAACTGCAACCGAAAGTGCAAACCGAGGATGGGAGGAGGATTAAGGTGTTCTATAAGTTAAAAGGGTCTGAAAGGGTGTATGCTGATGAGGAAGTCCCTCTTAGATGTATCACCCCTGGTCTTGTTGCCAAAATTTGGCAAGAATCTGTCATTACCATAGAAAAAGAAACCTGGAGTAAAAACAAGGGTAAGGGTAAGGGTAGAAAGGATCAGGGAAATCAGGCAAATAAAAATAACAAGAAAAATCAAAAGTCGAACACCGTTAATCCTCAAAATCAAGCTCAAAAGAACGGTCCGAAAAAGCATGTGACTGAGTTCATTAGATCGAGCGGCACTGAAAGAAATGACGATCCTCAAGTCGATCAGCAAAGAAGGTGTCTTGAGGATCTAAAACATAAAAACTCATTTGCCGCTCCATCTAACAAAAGAAACAAAAAGGAGACCAAACCCGGATCTCCTAAGTTTGAAGAATATAGATCCTGTCACAAGTGCGGGGAACGTGGGCATTTAGTTGCTGCGTGCCCTGAATTGAGACGAGAAAGGATCAAAGTGGATGATCCTCCCTGTTCTAGCAAATCCAAGCAACCGGTTTCTCCCTAACTCTCAGAGAAACAAAAGGGAAAGCAGGTTGTTTATGATAACCGCAACAAAATTGCTATGAACCAAAAGCCAGTTGATGGCAGGGGTCCACAGCTGAGGGGGAGCACTGTTCCTCCAAAGGTTGAAGCAGCGCCTAAGCCACCAGCAAAGGCTGCAGCCAAACCTCAGGGCAACCCCAAAGCCGTTCCACGTACAGTTAATTCTGAAGTGGATCCTAAATCTGTTCCTCCAAAGGAATCCAAGGCTGGACCTTCTAGCCCACAGGCAAAGAAGAAGCCCAAGCCAAAGAAACCTGAACAGATTTGGAGACCCAAGTCACCAACCAAAGAAGGAGAGTCATCTGCTGGAAAAGGCAGTGAGGTACCATCGGAAACAACTCCAACACCAAATGGGAAATGGATTGACTTTCCGATGTTAGATGAAGTTGGTAGACCCAAGACCGTGAAGGCTTGGGTCCCCCTTAACCACTGAACTTTGAATGTTTGTGCAGGGAGTTCCACAGGGCCTTATCCGCAGCCTCTGGATTGTTGATAGTGGAGCTTCAGGGCACATGACGGGCGATTTATCCCTGCTTTTTGACATAAAGAATATCAATGGGGGGTATGTTGCCTTTGCTGGTAATAAAGGGGGTTATATAACAAAGGAAGGAAGTATGAGCAACGGTATAGTAAGCTTTGAAAAGATAAGCTTTGTTAAACAGATAGACCACAACTTGCTGAGTGTTTCGCAGATATGTGACAAGAAGTTCACTGTGTTCTTTGATGACAACGCATGTTTCATTCTGAAGCCTGGATTCAAAATACCGAAAGAGTGGGTCATGATCTCAGCTCCCAGGGTCAACAACTTATACGTCCTGGATATGAGCCGAGCAATGACAGCGAAAGGTCAAGTCACTTGTTTTCTGTCAAAGGCGACAGAGAAGGAATCGATAATGTGGCACAGACGAATGGGGCACATCCACTTGAGGAAAATGAACCATCTGGTCCAGAACCAACTAGTGGAAGGTGTTTCGGTTAAGAATTTTCATTTAAACGATGTCTGTGTCTCATGTAAGAAAGGGAAGCAGAAAAGAAAGTCTCACAAGCCTAAGAAGACAAACTCAGTTAGTCTACCTCTCGAACGACTGCACATGGACCTGTTTGGCCCAGTCAATCGAAAGAGCAAGAACGGTGACTCATACTGCTTAGTGGTTACGGATGATTATTCTAGGTTTTCTTGGGTTGTGTGCATGAAGCACAAGAGTGAAACTTTTGATTACTTGAAGAATCTGTTTACTAAATTGGAGAATATATATCAGCTAAAGATCCGTAGGATCAGAAGCGATAACGGAACAGAGTTCAAGAATCACGCTATGGAGGCGTTATGTGCAGAAAAGGGTATTCATCATGAATTCACAGCGCCATACACTCCTCAGCAAAACGGGGTTGCAGAAAGAAAGAATCGGACTCTTATTGAGGCAGCCAGAACTATGCTCGCAGACTCGAACTTGCCTGTGATCTTCTGGAACGAGGCAGTTCACTGCGCGTGTTATACTC
Organism: Ambrosia x helenae; assembly: GCA_030844895.1. Taxonomy (NCBI): domain Eukaryota; kingdom Viridiplantae; phylum Streptophyta; class Magnoliopsida; order Asterales; family Asteraceae; genus Ambrosia; species Ambrosia x helenae. The sequence continues at coordinate 15,900,779 of CM061227.1, read as the reverse complement.
TGAATAGGGTTCTAACGGTAAAGAAGCTTGGAAAAACCTCTTACGAGCTTCTGAACCGAAGGAAACCGAACTTTGAGTTTCTGGAACCTTTCGGAGCTCCATGCACCATGATACATCCCGATGGGAAGTTTGGTGCAAAGGCAGAAGAAGGTTTCTTTGTTGGTTACAGCACTCCCAACAAAAGAGTGTACAACAAAAGAACCAACAACGTTGAGGATTGGCTTAATGTCGATGTTCAGCGTTACACTGCCAATGCACCTGGTGTTGGACCTGATTGGTTGTTCGACTATAAGGGTCTATTTGATTCCTTCAACGTGGAGAATTTGGTGGATGATGCTGTAGCGCAAATGTATTACGAATGTGAAAACGCAGCTAGCTCTCCGCTAATGCGTCCGATCGTGGTTAATGCACCTGCGCCTGCTCCATCTGATGCCTCTGCATCCACGGGTCCCCCCGATAAAACCGCAGCAGCAGAAGTTGAGGAAGTTTTTCAGGAAGCGTCAGCAGAGGTTCTCGAATCTTCATCTTCCGACGACGATTTTGCAGAGTCTCATGAAACTCTCACTGAGGAACAAGCTGGAAATGGTGAATCTACCACTACAGCTCCAGTTAATCCGACAGGAAACAATCAAGCTGGTCCTTCTTCTTCAGCAGCTCCAGGGATAGGTCTTCGGATTGATCTCTCCGGTTTTAATATGCAACCCGCTGCTCCCTCTAGTTCAAGCGCAGCTGAGACAAATATATCTCAAGGTTTGGAGAACCTTAATTTGCATTCGGATGATCCAGTGCCGGCACATCCGGAATCTCGGATTCACGACACTCATCCGATGCAAAATGTGATTGGTAATCCGACTAGCAGAGTCATGACGCGCAGTCAGCTCAGAAATGCTAGTTCAAGTGACAATACAGGTACTCTGGCACTCTATTCGGAAATCAGAAAAGCAGGTCATCAGAACGATTGGTCCTTCGCCTTATATGTTTCTCAAACTGAACCAAGAACTGTGCAAGAGGCACTGAGGGAAGAACCATGGATTGAAGCAATGCAAGCCAAACTTCAGCAGTTCCAAAAGCTAGGAGTGTGGGACTTAGTTGACTTACCTCCAGGCTCGAAAAAGATTGGAACAAAGTGGGTCTACAAGTGTAAACGGGATGACCGCGGGGTGATTATAAGAAACAAGGCTCGATTAGTTGTCCTCGGCTTCCGTCAAATCGAAGGAATAGATTACAACGAAGTATACGCTCCAGTTGCGCGCCTTGAAGCTATCCGGATGTTCTTAGCTTACGCTTCGTACAAACGGTTTAAGGTGTATCAAATGGACGTGAAAAGTGCTTTTCTGTATGGTGTCGTGAAGGAAGAGGTGTATGTTGCTCAGCCACCGGGGTTTGAGGATCCGCTGCATCGCGAAAAAGTCTACAAATTGAACAAAGCGTTGTACGGACTCCATCAGGCACCGCGTGAATGGTACCAAATGCTTAGCAACTATCTGATATCCAACGGGTTCAAACGCGGACTCGTGGACTGCACCTTATTCACCAAGGAAAAGGGTGGTGATCGTCTTCTGGTACAGGTTTATGTTGATGATATTATTTTTGGGTCTACTAATGATGTCATGTGCAGGGAATTCGAAAAGCTTATGCAGGACAAATTTGAGATGAGCTCGATGGGGGAGATGCAATTCTTCCTCGGTCTACAAGTAGAACAACAAGAGTCGGGGATCTTCATCCACCAGACAAAATACGTTGCTGACATCTTGAGCCGGTTCCAGATGGAAGACTCTACTCCAGTAGGCACACCGATTCAGACCAATCACGGGATTGGGCCTGACGAGAAAGGACAAACCGTTGATCCTTTTCTCTATCGAGCTATGATAGGCTCACTCATGTACCTCACTGCATCAAGACCTGACATAATGTTCGCGACATGCTTACTATCAAGATACCAGTCAAGGCCGAAACAGTCACACCTGGTTGCTGTGAAGAGGATCTTACGTTATCTAAAGGGTTGTCCGACCAAAGGTCTTTGGTACCCTAATGACGATAAGTTTGACCTCATCGCATTTAGTGATGCTGACTATGGCGGATGCAAGACAGACTTAAAATCCACATCGGCTGGATGCCAGTTTTTGGGACCAAGACTAGTCTCGTGGCAGTGCAAGAAGCAAGCCTCAGTCGCCTTATCCACCTGCGAGTCGGAATATGTAGCAGCATCGAGCTGTTGCTCCCAGGTTCTTTGGATACAGCAACAAATGAGAGACTACGGTTTGAAATTTCTTAATACTCCCATTCACTGTGATAATGAGTCCGCTATAGCTCTTGCTAAAGACTCAGTTAACCATTCCAAGGCGAAACATATCTTGGTTAAGTATCATTTCATACGCGATTGCTATGAAAAGAAACTTATCGATATGGTAAAAATCCACACAGACTACCAACGTGCCGATTTATTCACCAAAGCTTTTGACGGTCCTCGTTTTGAGTACCTGTTAATCTTAAACGGCATTAAAGTTAAGCAGGATTAGATCCTCATCGGTAATCGTTTTTGCAAATATTTTTCTTTCAAAAATCAGAAAAATCCAAAAATATTGTCTTTTCGCAAATTTTTAGATTTTTAGGGGGAGAAAATTTCAGAAAAATACAAAAACATTCAGAAAATGCAAAAATCAAAAAATGAGAAAATTCCAAAATCAAAAAAATTGAAAAATGCAAAAATGAGTTTCGTTGGTGAAAATGGGAAGATGATATTAACCAATCAGTCGGACTGTCTGGACCCTTATCATCTTAAAAATATTGGAACTGATAGGTAGCCTCTACAATGATGTGTCGGTAGGCTCAAAATCATTTCCAAGTTCGGCACGGTGATATAAACCTAAATCATCTGAATCATGTGTGGATCAACGTGCGTTGGCATATGGTCTTGGTACCGAAATCTCGTTTGATAGCATGCCAAAATCCGAGGTTTCATGGTCTTTAAGAGGTTGGTTCATCCGGGGTGAACTGGACGTCTCTCAGAATAAATAGGAGTGGCACACGTGTCGTACGTTGGGGTAGCAGCCTGCGACTGAGACACCCCTATGTCATTTCCTGAAAAAAAAAACAAAAACAAAAAAATATAGAATAAATTCTGATCAGGAGACGTCCGGGAATCCTAAAAGAGCAAAAAGATTCATATATGCCAAAACCCTATTCTCAATGAGAATTCGCTCTAAGGTATCAAATCATATACCTAAAGCATCGTACCGTGAAAAATCAAATATACGGTATTTGACTTGTACCCTGGTTTGGATCTCACTGGTCTCTCTGTTGCAGCGTTTCTGCAGACCTGATCACCACTGAGTCCACTCCTTGTAAAATACGGATGACAACAGCTTACTCACCGGTTACGAGGAAGCTTTGTGCATGACTTGATACGGGAATGTGTCGCGTGGCGGGGAACACCTTGTATCTCAGCCTTAATAATACCTTAAACGTATCTAAAGTGCCTAGCGATAAAACTTGATTTTGAGTTTAGGTGGACAACAATATCGACAGTTGTTGTAGGATACTTATTGGTAATTTAAGCGAAAACTGAAAATATAAGGGTTCTAGTATGTCCGTACACTGATATGATTCCCTAACCGTTGAAACTCGCAAAAATATGCTAGTGTACAGTTAGTTGATCTCCCGTTTTATTTTATTTACGCTTAGTTTAGCTTATTTAATCATTCTTGATTGCCGATGTTGGAATTCTAATCCATTGTAATCTTACTTCTTCAAAAATAAAACGCCGAAAAATAAAATGGTCATCTAATTGGAAACTTGTGTTTTGCCGGGTCAAAACCGTATTTTTATCAAGTACAAGGGTGGAAAATGGAATATTTTCAAGTATCTGAGTCATCATCTAAGTCGCGTGTCAAATCGGGTTGAAAAACGCATGTTTTGAACCTTAACGGGTCAAAAATGCAAGATTTGGTGCTGCAGGGGCAATTTGGTAAATTGTGTGAAAGTTATATGCATTTAGAAGCCTACTCGCAAGTATGTTTAAGCGAGTAGACGTAATCGCATGACTTAACAAGCGATTTGATGTTAATCGCGTATAATTAAGTCTACTCGTGTGGTTTTGTATGCGATTAGCCATACTCGCTTGTTGACTGTCTGTATGTGTCTACTCGCGTGTTTTTAAGGGCGATTAGCCATAATCGTGTCTTTCTTCATGCGATCAGATACCAACTCGCTTTCTAGTTCACGCGATTATGGATGGGTATAAAGGGGACAGTTAGAACATTCATCTCATTCTTTCAAATATTAGCACTGTTATACTCGTTCCCTCTCTACCCGACCTCTAACCAAACTCTTGCCCGTGAATTTTTGATCTTAGATTATCATACCACTCTATCAAGGTAACAACATATATCATTTTCAGATCCAAACAACATGTTTAATGGGTCAAATCTGTTCTTTTTTTTAGCCGAACCCTAAGTTGAACAAAATCCTCGCATTATCCATTAAAACGTGTTTGTTGTTGGTTAATCTTGATGAGGGTTTGATTATCGGCCCCCTTAGGATCTGTTGTGCCTAAAATTTCAACCAAAAACATAGTAGATCAGAAATTCCCAATTTCAAACCTAGAACCCTAATTTTTCTTAAACGGCTTGATTGACCCATGAATTGAACTTGTTAATGTAATACTTGTTAGGGGTTTTGATTGACGGTTAGGGTAGGTTCCAATGCATCCAAGATTAGACCCAAAACGACCCATTACAAGATTTTGATAAAATTGGTTTAGTAGATAAACTGTCACGCGATTAGCATGGCTAATCGTGTGAACAGTGACACGATTGGGGAACCTTATCTGCTAATCGCCTGTTAAATCAAGCGATTGGACTCTAATCGTGCCCTATAGCATGCGATTACATGGTGTAATCGCCTATAGGCTTCTGTTGACCAATTTTAGTCAAAGTTTGTATCCGTTTTTGTCCGTTTATCATATCCTGATCTGTTTGTGTCAATCTGTTGAATATTTGTCTTGCAGAATCATGCAGTACGGTACTTCGGCCAAGCACAACTGTCTTGCCTTCCTCGGACCGGTAAAGAAGCAGGAATGCAGGCGTTTTGAAGGCATCATCGAGTACTTGAAGCGCTCGAAGATACATTATGCCATATCTACCGACTATGCGGCCTACAAGAACATTCTCCAGGAATTCTATCAGAATGCGAGTGTCGATGTCAGCACAGTTCCAGCCACGATAAGAAGCACGGTGCAACGAAAGGAGGTTCTTATTACTGAAGATATGATTCGCGAGATTCTTAGATTTGGTGATAATAAAGATGATCCAATCGTCTTCGACTCCATTTTGATACGAGGTGGATTCCTACGGATGAAGTATACGGGTGATGTGCGTGCGCAGGAGATGTTACAAAAGGGTTGTCTTCCTCCTGAAATGAAGTATCTGACGCACGTGGTGCTAAAGTGTCTCGGACCTCGCAGAGGAACATTCGATGCTATCAAAGACATTTTGGCATCGGCGATTGTTGCATTGACGTTGAACAAACCGTTCAACTTCTCTGGGATGATTATGCATCACCTCAAGGAAGTGATTCTGCGAAAACCGAAAGAGAACGCTTTTATTGTTTATCCCTGTTTTCTGCAGATGATCCTTGATAATCAGATCCCGAACATGGTGAAACGGGTAGAGGAGCTGATTAGTATAAGGAAGATTGATGAGGTTGAGATGAAGAGAATGTTGCAGTATAAGAACAAGCCAAAGTCTGAATATCCTCCTAGTCGTAGACTGTTTGCCTTTCTGATGAGAAACGACTATGTGGCACCTCCAGGTAATAGATGGAGGCATGATGACAGTGATTCAGAGGACGATATTCTGATTCATAGACAGGTTTTCAAGGATGATGACAACATTGGGAGACCCACTGTAGCTTTGGGACCCAATGAACCGGGCAATATGGATGATACTGGAGCTAGACAAGATGATGATATGCTTGATCCTGATTTGCTGAACATAGATGAACCATCAAGCTCAGGAAAAGGCAAAGCCAAGATTGATGAGGGCCCAGTTAATATTGAAGATGTTGATGAAGATGATGATGACTCAGAGCGTACCGAAGATGAATCACCTGATGTATTGACTCTTGAGGAGGATAGAGCCCGCGCGGCTGCGGCAAGAGAGCTCGCAAAAGATCCCACTTTCACTCCTGTCAGTGATGATCTTGTTGCGGATATTGACGCTGAACTCAGTACGCCGCCTCCTCAGAAGAGACAAAAGACGAAAGCGACGAAAGTTAGCAGGGGTCAGAAGAGAATGTCTGATAAGGCAGCTGCGACTGAGAGGACGCCTAAGAAAATGAGGGGAAGGCGTATGAATCTCCCAGAATCTTTTGGACTACCTGCTTCTTCTTCTGTATCAGCAACAACAACAGCAGCAACAGAAACAACAACAGCAGCAACATCGACTGTCCCACTCTCTTCCAGTGCAGCTATGCCTGCAAGTGTGACTATGTCAATGCCTTCATCGGTAATCTTCACTGAGCCAGTCTCAGTTACCGTTGAAGCGACAGGTTCACAGTTGGCTGCTAATCCGATAGGTGACAGAATACGGATGATGAAAGAAGCAGCAAGAACGTCAGCTGCTAGGCCTTCGACCCAATCCTCATCCTCGACTCCAACAACCAACGAACAGCTTCAGCGCCAAGTCAGAGAGCTTACTGCTTTAGTGGCCGCCCAAGCACGGGAAATGGCCGAAATGAAGAGCAAAAACGCCAACATTGAAGAAAATGAGACGGCGATGCTGGAACTGATTGGAGATACTATCACAGCTAACACTGAGCTGAGAGCCACTGTCGACGCACTTACTTTGTCTAATCAGCAAGTCTTGGAGTCGAACAGGCAGATGATGGTAACACAACAGCAGCTCATGGAAACACAACAGCAGCTCATGGAATCACATCAGCAGCTAATTCAGTCTAATCGTGATCTTCAGCTCGCAAATGTGAACAACGAGCGTCGAATCACCAAGTATAGGAAGCAAAACATAAGGCTAAGGACTAGGTTGAATGCGCTGACTGGAACTCAACCTAGACTTACTGGTGGTTCAGAAGCTGGAGCTAGTACTGCTGGTGATGATGATGATGAGGATAGTGAAGAGGATGATGATGATGAAGAAGAGGATGATGAGTCTGATGACGATGATGACAACGATGGTAAGGGTGATGGTGGTGATCCCGGAGCCACAGGCGGTGGTGGATCTACAGGTGGGTCTGCGTCGGGACGAACAAAGAAAAGTCACGATCGCAGTGGCAAGGATCCCAAGGCAGGTTCTTCTGCTCAGGGGAGCCAGCACCGATGATAAGCAAGATTCAAGAACTTCGCGATAAAGTAAGGAAGAAAGCGATAGTTCTTGTTGAAGATGTGGAGCCTTTGAACTGCTACTTTGCATATGATGACGAAGGCAACTTGCTTCCACCCCCTGCCATGCCTGAGTACGATCTGGAAGAAGGAGAGATTCCACCAGAGATGACATCGGAGGACTTGACCAAAGTATATGGCTTTGCTTCTGGAGAATCTTCCAATGCAAGCCAAAGCGTTCCTCCTGAGATGCATCCAGAATGCAACGAAGTGGATCTGGAAGAAGGAACCAGCGTGCCGACCCCTGAGTATGTTGTAAATGACTCGGGCGCTGGAATTCCTAATATTGATGAAGAGATGATGCGTGAGGCTGAAGAAAAATTGAAAGCCGACTCTACTGAAGTTCCTGATGCGGTTAAGATTCGACATGACAAGATCAGAGAGCGGTATCCCCAATGGTTTAAACCTGAAGAGAAGAAAAAGCCTGTTGAGCGAGCTTCCATCTTCAAGAAGCGTCTGTCGAAGATGTCTGGGAATGTGATCAGCTGGGCGTATGTGAGCCAGACCAGAATGCTCGGGGTTAAATGGCAGGAAGGCGTATTGTACTTTGAGAATTTCAAAGACATTCTGAGCCTGCCGTTCTGGTACATTCGCGACTTAGTTCGTCTCAACTATCCGTTATATGAAGAGAAATCTGCTCCTCTTAAGGGTTTTTACACGAAGCTGAAGCGAGAGAGCTCAGAGGGATGGAACGAGTTGATGCCTCAGTATCCCAGATCGTATCAGACAGACAAGATTCATCCTTTCACCTTAAAGCCAATCTGGGAGCACAAGATCAAGCCGCCAAAATGTGTTTCAAGGATTCCCATTGTCCCAGTTGAACAAGACTTTTCTTCGAAGCTGTATTATTGGCACTATGATGCAGCAACCACTGAAGCTGTGATAGTCTTGAGCAACAGTCCAAATCCGTGCAGAAAGATAAGGATTTGGGATCCAATGTGGTTGATAAATTGCTCAGAGAAGGACGTAGAGACGTTGTACCAACATCCGATCATGCACTTACCAGCCGAAGCCGATCAAGCCATGAAGTTTCAAAGGGTGATCCAGTTTTGTTATGCCAACAAAGTTCATGCAGGATGTGATTGGTCAAGAATTTCAAGGGTCAAGACAACGTCAAGCTAAAGTTGAAGATGGATGATGCTGCTTGTTATTTTGCTTAAGTTGTATTTGTTTATGTTTATCAGTCTGTAAAGTTGTTTTGCTGTTGATATAAACGATGTCTTTTGATTAAGTCTGTACGTATACTAGCCTGGTCCAAGGGGAGTCTGTTAGTACATGATGTCCCTAGGCTAGTATATCAGTTGTTTGGACGTGTTTCGGGGTGTTTGGAGACGTTTGTACACGTTTTGGAGTGTTCGGGATGCTACAGGCGAGTAGCAAACAGGAGACACGCGATTAGGGCCTAATCGCGTTCCTGTTCATGCGATTGGGACTTTTATACAGGCGATTAGCCCTACTCGCACCACATGAGTTGGCTAATCGCTAGATTGGTGCTGTTCGTACCCGGGAGGTATAAATAGGCCCAATCATTGCCCTAATCATCAGTTCTTGCCTCACACACTCTCCAAACACCCTCCCATGGTCTGTAAGGTCTGATTTGATCTCTGTAAACACTCGTGCTCTGTTTTTAGTGATTAATCTATAATCTTTTGACCCGTGTGTGTGTTGTGATTACTCGTTTGTCTTAGTTTCATTATCGTATCTGTTGTTAAAGCATATTAGAGGGATTCCGCACCTCTAGTATAAACCCCGTGATTGTTGGATTTAACGTTATTCGATCCTACAAGATGTACAACCAACCCCATAACCTACACACCAAGCGTCTAAAACTCAACATATGCCCACCCCACCCTTTCAAAACCAAGGTTTTTAATATCTTATGTTTCAAACCTAACAATTTTTGCTTCCAAACCAATATCCACTACACTACTCCCAACCCAACATGTCAACCCAAGTCTCCTCCGGGGTGTTCCAAGTCCTCCCGATTCGATTGATGAGCCAATGTTCGACCATTTTGGGGTTCGCGAACCATACCAAAATACCCCGTATCTTAAACCCGATTATGAGCATTGATTCGGATGGAGATGAAGACGAAGAGGGAAAAGAAGAGGAAGAAGGGGAGATACAATTGCAGCCCCCACCACCAAGGGCACAACGTGCGAAAAATAAAATGTCGAATGTGAAAACAAGTCGGAAATCAACAACCAAGAGACACTTTTTGGAATCGAGTCATGGCCCACTTTTCGCAACTTGTCGGTGGAACCGAACGTCGCATGGATCAAATAACCGGTAAATGGAGCGATTTAAATAAAAAAATGAGTTCATTAAATGGCCTCTATGTTACACAAGTATATTTTTTTAAATTGTTAACTTTATATTTTTTAACGTTGTTAAAAGTTTATATTTTTGTTATAAATTGTTAACTTTATATATATTTTTTAGATAGAAACGTCTTTGGCCAAGTGGATCAAGTGATGTGGAAATTGTATGTGCGGCCCTTGGTGATTATCGGTCACTCTACATAAAGAGTGGCTTTGGATCATTGGATGCTTGGGAAGTTGCAAGAGTGCATTCCAAGTGGGTTCCCGTAGCGATTCCGGGGATAACTGAACATGGGCCAACGGGAAATCATGGAGGAAGGAGAAGGGGTGGTCATTCTAAAAAACGATCCAAAACATCTGATTCAGAAAATTGTACACCATCAATTGATGGGTTGTCAAGCAACATTCCCGATATCAATTTGAATGACAAATTTCCCATCCCCACTGACGACACAACACCGGAGAGAGCCGCCGCAGGTCGAAGGAAAAGCATAGAGTCGTCAAGTAGCAAATGGAAAGTGGTTTGGGTGGAAGAGATGGCCGAATACAAATCGGCAAAGATGGTGGAATGGAGGAGAAACGAGAACGACGCAAGTTGTTGGCGGACTTGAAGATAAAAATAGAAAATATCTTTATGAAACATTTGTCCGAAGTTGAAAAAAATAAAGATTTGAAGGTTTTGAAAGAGAACCACGAAGATGCCGAAGAACCGTACAAGTCAATTCTCATCGAACAAAAACGCGAAATTTGTTAAAAGTGGGGTGTGACGTTAACTTGTAGATTTTTTATTGGTATGTTTTTTTCTACTTTTTTAATTTTTATGTTTTTTTAGCTAATGTAACTTTTAAATTTTATTTATTAATGTAATGCTTTATTTTTATTTAAAAAAAATTAGAGTGATACAATGGTTCCACTATATATGGTTTGTGATGGAGTGTGATAAAAATGAGGTAATAAAATGTTATTGTGTGTGATAGTGTGACGGTGTGATAGAATCACCCACCACCACATCCACTCTAAGCATAAACAAACGAAGAGACAAAAGTGCAACTTATCAAGTAGAAAAGGGACGTTTTCGGAAATATTATCTTACATTAGCTATTACTAGACAGACCTGTGATGCGTGAGGTGTTCATTTCACATTTGTGCATCGGAAATAAATAAAGTCAACGTAACTGAGATATGAGTAAAACGGTCGGCGAATTCCTCAAGTCGTTTCCGATCCCTCTTCAACACATGAAAGGTAGACATAATCTATGGGTTTTCTGGAGCCAATATGATGGATCTCCAAATATTTCATATTTGGGTGAGTTGCTCGCTTCTATGTTCAACTTGTTTGAATTTCTGATTTCCTTCTTAATTGCTATTGATGTGTTCCGCAGTATGGTTTTATTATAAGTTTTTTTAATTTTTTATGGTAAAGATTGAAGATTATTTTTTTTTTAATTTGATGAAAAAACGTGACACACTCCTAAATTTTATCAAATTAATCCTAACCCAGATTATTGGCTGAACTTTTTGGTTAACTAAAATTTAAAAAAAGTCCATGGGTATATTGTTAATCTGTCTGGTCAAAATAATCTGATTTTTTTTTTAATTTTCCCTTATATATAACCACTGTATATGTATATTATGCAGTTGAGCGTAGCACTCAGATGATCTACGAGAAGATAAAATATGCATTTTCTAATACTGAAGTAAATACGACGTTTATTAGTCAGTTCTGGGCACCTGTAATTATCGAAGGCAGATGGCTACTTTCAACTTCTGGTCAAACGTTTGCTGTTAGTGATCTAACCGACCATTTAGCCATGTATAGGCTTAAATCTGCCAAGTATCAATATATTATTGATGGGAATCACATCGACATTGAACTGGACCCCATGATCAGAAGGGGTGGACCTGCCACTGCATTTATGAGTCGTATGCCGTATATGGATAACCTCGTGAGGATTCCATTGAGGCCTGAGAGTTTGTATTATTGTTGGAACATTTCCATTATGGTTCCTATTTGTAGCCGTTCTCGTAGCTGTATTGGTGTTGTTGAGTGTACTATGATTGAATATGACCCTTATGGTTTTTATTCATCGTTACTGAATATGACTAGGGCATTAAAGGTAAGCCTTTCGAAACTCTACTATTTTATAATTAAAACCATCTCAAAGGAATTGCCTTCCTTTTGAATCATAATGAAAATGTGAAGCAAGTTGTATACAAAAATAAAAAAATTACATTTTGATAAATTGTGTTCGTCTCATTACCGAACGCATTTAATCTTTTTTGCTACTTGTCTTTACAGAACGCTGGTTTGAATATGCTACATGTACAAGAACTTATACCATACCATGTAAGATTCCCAAATGATAGAAAGTTGTTTACCATATGATTATTATCGATTACTTCAATATTCAATTATGTAGTTGTGTCATATAACATTGTGTTCATAATATTCACAAGCATTGATCATTTTCAGTTGTTTCTATATACTTTACAATTGTAAAACAGACTATAAATGGCCTCAGAACTGCTAGGGACGAAATTGCAAAGGCATTAGAGATCATTTGTGGAACCCATAACTTAATACTAGCTCAAGTTTGGATTGCCTATGAGGATAAAAGTAATGTACCCTTTTCATCTTCTTTGGATGACACACGGCCAACAAAAATGTTAGCTCTCAAATTGACAGGTTATCTTAGTAACGTAAATTGGCCACCACGGAGGGTTGACAAATACTATAGTGTGTGTGATTTATTTCCTCAAGTAACGGAGGAGCTTGCTTTGAAGACACTTAAAGATTATGAATCACGCTATATTTCTAAGCTTCATCCTCCTAGGCTTATGTATGATATGCCAGTAGGTTTTGGATCAGAATGTACTGAAACAAGTGCTCTTGCAATATGCTTGAGGAATATTAATACTGGTGACTTTGATTATGCATTTGAATTCATATGGCTAGAGCATTCAAACAATGTTATCTTGTTGGAAGCCCTACTCTTAACCTTAAAAAGGTGTTTGCCAAGTTTCAAGTTTGCATATGGTGCAGAACTAGGTGACGAATTAAATGTTATTGATGTTGATAGTTCTACAGACACTGAAACATTCAATATCAAGATTTTCAATGGAAGGAAACCAATAGATGTTGACTGCATAGCATATTCACATAAAAAAAATGCAAGACAACTCCAATCTACCTCAGGAAGTCATTGAGAAAGAACATGGAAAAACCTTGAAAGAAGCTGCAAAAAACCTTAATGGTAATGACACACTCTCTTAAATTGTTTTATAAAATTCCATTGAAGATGAACCTAGTCATTTCAGTTCGTCTCTCCTATTAATTTCGAAATTGGTTTTACTTCATTTCATACCTGAACATCTATGAATCCTTTTTATTGATATTATAATGCAATAGTTTCAGAATCTACATTGAAACGCAAGTTAAAAGATTTTGGCATCCCAGAGTGGCCAGGACCAAAACTAATGAAGGGAAAGCCAAATGATTCGTCGATGATTCAGATAGGCACAAATGAAGAAGATAGTGAAGAAACCCAGGCCCCAGGAGCCATTAACCGTCAACAAAAATAAAGATACCCTAATTATAAAAGTGTTAACCGATAATTATGCACCTATAATTATCGGTCCATTATTTGTATTAAATGTATTTATTTCCTTTCGTATTTATCTTTTTCCTTTGTATTTTAAATGTATATGGTTGTTATCAATGGATCTCTTTAATGAAATGGACGAAGCAATGGAATGAACGAGGTAATGGAATGGATCATTACCATTCCAAGTCCTGTTTGATTGCTATGTAGGAATGAAATCATTACTTTGTATCGTTTGGTATGAATGAAAGACAGAGGAATAAAATTGGTGGTTAGTGGTGGTGATGGTGGGTGGTGATATGTGGCGGTGGTGGGTAGCGGATGCCTGTGATAATGACAAAATGTTACTTCAGCAAGAAATGCCAAACTAAGATAGAAGATGGGTAGGTATTCCAAACTATGTGCAGTAGTTTGACTAAAAAGTGAACAAATTTATGCCACATAGGGACTGGGCTGTCACTAACAAAACCCTCACTATTGTACACTAAACTAAACAATACAATGACATAAATGTGAGCCTTTTAGTATTTAAAATATGTGTGCATAGATAGGTGTATGTTCAATGAGTTATTTGGGCATAATGTGATTACATTAATCTTTTTTTTTTTTTTTTGAACGATAACTTTCATTAAAAAACAACGGCTAGCACTCAAAGACGAGTACCGCCCCCAATTACATACACATATACAAAGGATTCTTAGACCACTCTTTCCAAACTATACAATCAAATTTCGATCTATGTTTCAGCCATAAAAATGCCTTAGATTTTATCTCCGCCACCGTGTGCATGACTATCGTGTCTTTGCCTTGAAATATTTTTTGATTCCTCGCATTCCAAATTGCCCAAATGCCAATCAAAACTATACCTCTCACGATCTTTTTTCTCCATTTACCCCCATGAACATTCTTATAAAGCAACAAGAGATCATTAAACTCATACGCAACAAATGGGTCTAACCTGCACCACTTACATATGCCGCTCCAAACTCCAAAAGCAAAAATGCAATCAACCATGATATGTTTTAAGTCTTCGTTTGCCGAACTACACATCTGACAGACCACGTCTTGGATAGTCACTCTTCTCATAACCAAAGCCTCGCACGTCGGCAATCTATCCCGGTCGGCTCTCCACGCATTAAGGTTTACTTTTAAGGGAACCCATCTTTCCCAAATTAACTTGGTATCTCTAGGAGCCAAAACAGTATAAGACAAAGCTTGTTTACATTTAGCTACTGCATAATCTTCCTTTCCATGAATACCCCAAGACCAAGTATCATTACCCCCTGCCATTGTAAAATCAATAAGCATCCTATTCAAGTCTTGTAGCTCGGATAGTTCCTCGACCGTACAAGGATAACGATACCACCTCCCTTCAAAAATCCATCCGTTATCCCCTTGATAAATTCTATCCCTGTTGTTACACTTCTTTTCTCTTTCAATCTTGTATAAACATGGCCAACGTTTCTTCAAAGTTGTATCACCATACCATAGATCGAACCAAAACCTTAAATCATTTCCATTTCCCACGCTCCCTCTGAACCATTGAATCATGGGAACACCTTGAATATTGTTGTTAATCACGGCTGAAACAAGAGTTTTCCAGCAACCATTCAAAGATTTTCGAACTGGCAGCCCCTCCCATAGGCCTCTACCACCGTGAATGCTGGATATAAAAGTCTGCCACAAAGTTCCCTTTTCCGTGATTACATTAATCTATCTATGTCTAACACTTGTAGCCCAGTTGGATGAGTGCCTAAAGTTTTTTATGGGAGGCTTGGGTTCAATTCCCAATAGCTACATTTAGAGGACATTGGTGGAGGGGAAATGAGAGATGACCCGGCCATTGGCTTGGATTCGAGTCCTGATCCCGACCGGTTTTACCGATTATTTTCACCGGTTGTGCCTTCAGACGGGTGAGTGGTCGGGTTTTCCCGGGAATTGGTGGCAATTGGTGGCCCGGGTACTCTCGAGTACCTGATTCGCCAAAAGGGTGCCCAAGAGTGCTCGGAAATTGATTCGTTGGCTGTTAAAAAAACACATTAATCTATCTATTTATGAGAAACCACTAAGGTTTACTTATTACAGTTAGGCTATTATTTAAACAAAATGTATAAACCATATATTCTACATGCAAAATGTTGTGAACAACCCTTCTTTATCCCCTTAAGGGCTCAAATCCAACTTTTGTAAACTTTGGTTTGTGGTCAGGAAAAAAATGCAATATTGGGAGAGAAGTTATCTGCTGAGGATGAGGAGGATATTTTAGCAGAATTTGAAAACCTGGAAGCTCAGGTATGTTTTAATTAAATTTGTACTTTTATTTAAATTGTATATTTGTATATAGTTAATTAGTTACTACTCCTGCATAAGAATTTCAAAACGCTGACATGGTTTTTTACTTGAATCTCAAGATAAACCTCCTTTTTTATCATTAGATGTAGCAAAATGAGTGCGTCCAGTTAGTTGCGTTGCGTATGTAGTCAAGATACTCAAAGACGGGTTTGGGTCAGGCTTTTTTTTATCGAATTCTTTTGAACTCAACATATGATAAATGTAGTCATTATTACAAGAACTTAGTAATATGTTTGGCCTGTTTCATTCCTTGTGAAGTTTTTAAAGCTTACCCATTTTGATCCGTTTGAAAATGGGTCGAAATGTCCACCTCTAACACTGGTTATTGTTTCCCACACATGTTTCTCTTTAATGCTAGACTGACCCATTCTGCTTACCTATGCAGGTATAGAATATTTACTTCAGCAAGAAATGCCAAACTAAGATAGAAGATGGGTAGGTATTCCAAACTATGTGCAGTAGTTTGACTAAAAAGTGAACAAATTTATGCCACATAGGGACTGGGCTGTCACTAACGAAACCCTCACTATTGTACACTAAACTGAACAATACAATGACATAAATGTGAGCCTTTTAGTATTTAAAAATATGTGTGCATAGATAGGTGTATGTTCAATGAGTTATTTGGGCATAATGTGATTACATTAATCTATCTATGTTCAACACTTGTAGCCTAGTTGGTTGAGTGCCTAAAGTTTTTTATGGGAGGCTTGGGTTCAATTCCCAATAGCTACATTTGGAGGACATTGGTGGAGGGGAAATGAGAGATGACCCGGCCATTGGCTTGGATTCGAGTCCTGATCCCGACCGGTTTTACCGATTATTTCACTGTTATGCCTTCAGGCGGGTGAGTGGTCGGGTTTTCCCGGGAATTGGTGGCAATTGGTGGCCCGGGTACTCTCGAGTACCTGATTCGCCAAAAGGGTGCCCAAGAGTGCTCGAAAATTGATTCGTTGGCTGTTAAAAAAACACATTACTCTATCTATTTATGAGAAACCACTAAGGTTTACATATTATAGTTAGGCTATTATTTAAAAAAAAATGTATAAACCATATATTCTACATGCAAAATGTTGTGAACAACCCTTCTTTATCCCCTTAAGGGCTCAAATCCAACTTTTGTAAACTTTGGTTTGTGGTCAGGAAATAAATGCAATATTGGGAGAGAAGTTATCTGTTGAGGATGAGGAGGATATATTAGCAGAATTTGAAAACCTGGAAGCTCAGGTATGTTTTAATTAAATTTGTACTTTTATTTAAATTGTATATTTGTATATAGTTAATTAGTTACTACTCCTGCATAAGAATTTCAAAACGCTGACATGGTTTTTTACTTGAATCTCAAGATAAACCTCCTTTTTTATCATTAGATGTAGCAAAATGAGTGCGTCCAGTTAGTTGCGTTGCGTATGTAGTCAAGATACTCAAAGACGGGTTTGGGTCAGGCTTTTTTTTATCGAATTCTTTTGAACTCAACATATGATAAATGTAGTCATTATTACAAGAACTTAGTAATATGTTTGGCCTGTTTCATTCCTTGTGAAGTTTTTAAAGCTCACCCATTTTGATCCGTTTGAAAATGGGTCGAAATGTCCACCTCTAACACTGGTTATTGTTTCCCACACATGTTTCTCTTTAATGCTAGACTGACCCATTCTGCTTACCTATGCAGGTATAGAATATTTACTTCAGCAAGAAATGCCAAACTAAGATAGAAGATGGGTAGGTATTCCAAACTATGTGCAGTAGTTTGACTAAAAAGTGAACAAATTTATGCCACATAGGGACTGGGCTGTCACTAACGAAACCCTCACTATTGTACACTAATCTGAACAATACAATGACATAAATGTGAGCCTTTTAGTATTTAAAATATGTGTGCATAGATAGGTGTATGTTCAATGAGTTATTTGTGCATAATGTGATTACATTAATCTATCTATGTTCAACACTTGTAGCCCAGTTGGTTGAGTGCCTAAAGTTTTTTATGGGAGGCTTGGGTTCAATTCCCAATAGCTACATTTGGAGGACATTGGTGGAGGGGAAATGAGAGATGACCCGGCCATTGGCTTGGATTCGAGTCCTGATCCCGACCGGTTTTACCGATTATTTCACTGTTGTGCCTTCAGGCGGGTGAGTGGTCGGGTTTTCCCGGGAATTGGTGGCAATTGGTGGCCCGGGTACTCTCGAGTACCTGATTCGCCAAAAGGGTGCCCAAGAGTGCTCGGAAATTGATTCGTTGGCTGTTAAAAAAACACATTAATCTATCTATTTATGAGAAACCACTAAGGTTTACTTATTATAGTTAGGCTATTATTTAAAAAAAATGTATAAACCATATATTCTACATGCAAAATGTTGTGAACAACCCTTCTTTATCCCCTTAAGGGCTCAAATCCAACTTTTGTAAACTTTGGTTTGTGGTCAGGAAATAAATGCAATATTGGGAGAGAAGTTATCTGATAAGGATGAGGAGGATATTTTAGCAGAATTTGAAAACCTGGAAGCTCAGGTATGTTTTAATTAAATTTGTACTTTTATTTAAATTGTATATTTGTATATAGTTAATTAGTTACTACTCCTGCATAAGAATTTCAAAACGCTGACATGGTTTTTTACTTGAATCTCAAGATAAACCTCCTTTTTTATCATTAGATGTAGCAAAATGAGTGCGTCCAGTTAGTTGCGTTGCGTATGTAGTCAAGATACTCAAAGACGGGTTTGGGTCAGGCTTTTTTTTATCGAATTCTTTTGAACTCAACATATGATAAATGTAGTCATTATTACAAGAACTTAGTAATATGTTTGGCCTGTTTCATTCCTTGTGAAGTTTTTAAAGCTTACCCATTTTGATCCGTTTGAAAATGGGTCGAAATGTCCACCTCTAACACTGGTTATTGTTTCCCACACATGTTTCTCTTTAATGCTAGACTGACCCATTCTGCTTACCTATGCAGGTATAGAATATTTACTTCAGCTAGAAATGCCAAACTAAGATAGAAGATGGGTAGGTATTCCAAACTATGTGCAGTAGTTTGACTAAAAAGTGAACAAATTTATGCCACATAGGGACTGGGCTGTCACTAACGAAACCCTCACTATTGTACACTAAACTGAACAATACAATGACATAAATGTGAGCCTTTTAGTATTTAAAATATGTGTGCATAGATAGGTGTATGTTCAATGAGTTATTTGGGCATAATGTGATTACATTAATCTATCTATGTTCAACACTTGTAGCCCAGTTGGTTGAGTGCCTAAAGTTTTTTTATGGGAGGCTTGGGTTCAATTCCCAATAGCTACATTTGGAGGACATTGGTGGAGGGGAAATGAGAGATGACCCGGCCATTGGCTTGGATTCGAGTCCTGATCCCGACCGGTTTTACCGATTATTTCACTGTTGTGCCTTCAGGCGGGTGAGTGGTCGGGTTTTCCTGGGAATTGGTGGCAATTGGTGGCCCGGGTACTCTCGAGTACCTGATTCGCCAAAAGGGTGCCAAGAGTGCTCCGAAATTGATTCGTTGGCTGTTAAAAAAAACACATTAATCTATCTATTTATGAGAAACCACTAAGGTTTACTTATTATAGTTAGGCTATTATTTAAAAAAAAATGTATAAACCATATATTCTACATGCAAAATGTTGTGAACAACCCTTCTTTATCCCCTTAAGGGCTCAAATCCAACTTTTGTAAACTTTGGTTTGTGGTCAGGAAATAAATGCAATATTGGGAGAGAAGTTATCTGTTGAGGATGAGGAGGATATATTAGCAGAATTTGAAAACCTGGAAGCTCAGGTATGTTTTAATTAAATTTGTACTTTTATTTAAATTGTATATTTGTATATAGTTAATTAGTTACTACTCCTGCATAAGAATTTCAAAACGCTGACATGGTTTTTTACTTGAATCTCAAGATAAACCTCCTTTTTTATCATTAGATGTAGCAAAATGAGTGCGCCCAGTTAGTTGCGTTGCGTATGTAGTCAAGATACTCAAAGACGGGTTTGGGTCAGGCATTTTTTTATCGAATTCTTTTGAACTCAACATATGATAAATGTAGTCATTATTACAAGAACTTAGTAATATGTTTGGCCTATTTCATTCCTTGTGAAGTTTTTAAAGCTTACCCATTTTGATCCGTTTGAAAATGGGTCGAAATGTCCACCTCTAACACTGGTTATTGTTTCCCACACATGTTTCTCTTTAATGCTAGACTGACCCATTCTGCTTACCTATGCAGGTATAGAATATTTACTTCAGCAAGAAATGCCAAACTAAGATAGAAGATGGGTAGGTATTCCAAACTATGTGCAGTAGTTTGACTAAAAAGTGAACAAATTTATGCCACATAGGGACTGGGCTGTCACTAACGAAACCCTCACTATTGTACACTAAACTGAACAATACAATGACATAAATGTGAGCCTTTTAGTATTTAAAATATGTGTGCATAGATAGGTGTATGTTCAATGAGTTATTTGGGCATAATGTGATTACATTAATCTATCTATGTTCAACACTTGTAGCCCAGTTGGTTGAGTGCCTAATGTTTTTTTATGGGAGGCTTGGGTTCAATTCCCAATAGCTACATTTGGAGGACATTGGTGGAGGGGAAATGAGAGATGACCCGGCCATTGGCTTGGATTCGAGTCCTGATCCCGACCGGTTTTACCGATTATTTCACTGTTGTGCCTTCAGGCGGGTGAGTGGTCGGTTTTCCCGGGAATTGGTGGCAATTGGTGGCCCGGGTACTCTCGAGTACCTGATTCGCCAAAAGGGTGCCCAAGAGTGCTCGGAAATTGATTCGTTGGCTGTTAAAAAAACACATTAATCTATCTATTTATGAGAAACCACTAAGGTTTACTTATTATAGTTAGGCTATTATTTAAAAAAAAAATGTATAAACCATATATTCTACATGCAAAATGTTGTGAACAACCCTTCTTTATCCCCTTAAGGGCTCAAATCCAACTTTTGTAAACTTTGGTTTGTGGTCAGGAAATAAATGCAATATTGGGAGAGAAGTTATCTGTTGAAGATGAGGAGGATATTTTAGCAGAATTTGAAAACCTGGAAGCTCAGGTATGTTTTAATTAAATTTGTACTTTTATTTAAATTGTATATTTGTATATAGTTAATTAGTTACTACTCCTGCATAAGAATTTCAAAACGCTGACATGGTTTTTTACTTGAATCTCAAGATAAACCTCCTTTTTTATCATTAGATGTAGCAAAATGAGTGCGTCCAGTTAGTTGCGTTGCGTATGTAGTCAAGATACTCAAAGACGGGTTTGGGTCAGGCTTTTTTTTATCGAATTCTTTTGAACTCAACATATGATAAATGTAGTCATTATTACAAGAACTTAGTAATATGTTTGGCCTGTTTCATTCCTTGTGAAGTTTTTAAAGCTTACCCATTTTGATCCGTTTGAAAATGGGTCGAAATGTCCACCTCTAACACTGGTTATTGTTTCCCACACATGTTTCTCTTTAATGCTAGACTGACCCATTCTGCTTACCTATGCAGGTATAGAATATTTACTTCAGCAAGAAATGCCAAACTAAGATAGAAGATGGGTAGGTATTCCAAACTATGTGCAGTTGTTTGACTAAAAAGTGAACAAATTTATGCCACATAGGGACTGGGCTGTCACTAACGAAACCCTCACTATTGTACACTAAACTGAACAATACAATGACATAAATGTGAGCCTTTTAGTATTTAAAATATGTGTGCATAGATAGGTGTATGTTCAATGAGTTATTTGGGCATAACGTGATTACATTAATCTATCTATGTTCAACACTTGTAACCCAGTTGGTTGAGTGCCTAAAGTTTTTTTATGGGAGGCTTGGGTTCAATTCCCAATAGCTACATTTGGAGGACATTGGTGGAGGGGAAATGAGAGATGACCCGGCCATTGGCTTGGATTCGAGTCCTGATCCCGACCGGTTTTACCGATTATTTCACTGTTGTGCCTTCAGGCGGGTGAGTGGTCGGGTTTTCCTGGGAATTGGTGGCAATTGGTGGCCCGGGTACTCTCGAGTACCTGATTCGCCAAAAGGGTGCCCAAGAGTGCTCGGAAATTGATTCGTTGGCTGTTAAAAAAACACATTAATCTATCTATTTACGAGAAACCACTAAGGTTTACTTATTATAGTTAGGCTATTATTTAAAAAAAAAATGTATAAACCATATATTCTACATGCAAAATGTTGTGAACAACCCTTCTTTATCCCCTTAAGGGCTCAAATCCAACTTTTGTAAACTTTGGTTTGTGGTCAGGAAATAAATGCAATATTGGGAGAGAAGTTATCTGTTGAGGATGAGGAGGATATTTTAGCAGAATTTGAAAACCTGGAAGCTCAGGTATGTTTTAATTAAATTTGTACTTTTATTTAAATTGTATATTTGTATATAGTTAATTAGTTACTACTCCTGCATAAGAATTTCAAAACGCTGACATGGTTTTTTACTTGAATCTCAAGATAAACCTCCTTTTTTATCATTAGATGTAGCAAAATGAGTGCGTCCAGTTAGTTGCGTTGCGTATGTAGTCAAGATACTCAAAGACGGGTTTGGGTCAGGCTTTTTTTTATCGAATTCTTTTGAACTCAACATATGATAAATGTAGTCATTATTACAAGAACTTAGTAATATGTTTGGCCTGTTTCATTCCTTGTGAAGTTTTTAAAGCTTACCCATTTTGATCCGTTTGAAAATGGGTCGAAATGTCCACCTCTAACACTGGTTATTGTTTCCCACACATGTTTCTCTTTAATGCTAGACTGACCCATTCTGCTTACCTATGCAGGTATAGAATATTTACACGGGAGCAAACTAAACAAACTGGCTTTGGTTCATCAAGACATATCAATCAAAAACGGGTTGTTAGATCAGCATTTCAAACCTTTACTCTCTGATTCATGCCTCCATCAGCTTCTTACAAAAGACACTGTTTTCGCATCACATAAAGACAGTGCCGCCATGGTGTCTTTAGGTCATTATAACAATAAAATACCCAACCACTAGAATACAACCCTGGGTTGGCCCTAATTGAAATTTTCTGATTACTTGTATGGCGTACCTATGTATTATTACAACAATTGATGATACTTTTGTATGGTAAATTTAAAGGCTATTTTCTGTTCTGCTATTTTTTATTGGAGCTATTTGCCTAGAAAAAAAATATATGTTGTTAATGATGTTCGGTTTTACATTCTTTTATCAGGTGAGAATGGTATTGGATATAGGTTGTGGTTTTGGTATTATATGTTTATTTTTTTAGGTTTATTTGTTGCTTAGCTTGCTTCCATCCAAACAAATCTTTATTTATTTTTACACAAGATCATATCTTTCATTTTACTTTCTTATGAATATGTTTATGTTATAGACAACAATCCCAAAAGAAAAGTCTTAAACTCATTTACCTGAGAAATCATGTCGAAAAGCTGCAATGCGATTCCAAGAAGTAGATCAAGTTTGTGTTCAATTATGTTAACCAACGTTTTATGTTTATGTTTCTGAATTTAAAACTACTTGCTATGTTGGTATGTTTTGTGGATTAAGACAACTTTCGTTTTGTAGGTTTTTGGTATTATATTTAAACTTTTGTAGAAATATTGGTGTGGTTGGTATTAATGTTGTCACACATTTTGGTTCATACCAAGATTTCATATAAATTTTTTTTAAACTAAACAAATAAATTAGTATTTTTTTCAATGGCTGATTTCATAAATAATATATATTAACAAAACTTTTAAAATTGATATACTTTAAGATTATATAGGGATTAGTTATCAACATTTGCTTACTCAAAATGATAACATCAACCCAAATATACTTTCACGCTTTTTAATCCCTGTTCGAAAACCCGTCCCAATGGACGGGTATCTCACTAGTTATAAAAGTGTTAACCGATAATTATGCACCTATAATTATCGGTCCATTATTTGTATTAAATGTATTTATTTCCTTTCGTATTTATCTTTTTCCTTTGTATTTTAAATGTATATGGTTGTTATCAATGGATCTCTTTAATGAAATGGACGAAGCAATGGAATGAACGAGGTAATGGAATGGATAACGTAATGGAATGGATCATTACCATTCCAAGTCCTGTTTGGTTGCTATGTAGGAATGAAATCATTACTTTGTATCGTTTGGTATGAATGAAAGACAGAGGAATAAAATTGGTGGTTAGTGGCGGTGATGGTCGGTGGTGATATGTGGCGGTGGTGGGTAGCGGATGCGGCGGGTGGCGGCGGTGGTTGGTGGTGGTAGTGGTGGTCGGTGACAGTGGGTAGCGGCGGCAATAGCGACGGATGGTGGCGGTGACGGTGGTCGGTGACAGTGGGTAGCGGCGATGGGCGGTGGGTTGTGGCGGTGGGTGGCGGCGGTGGTGGTGGTGGTGGGTGGAAATGGGTGGTGTTGGCGGCGGTGGTCGGTGATGGTGGGTAGCGACAAAGGCGGTGGGTGGTGGTAACAGCAGTGACGATGGGCGGGTAGTGGCGTCAGTGGTGGGTTGGTGACCGTGGCGGTAGGTGGCGGCAGCAACGATAGGTGGTGGTGGGTGGTGACGGCGGTTGGGGAGGTGGGATGTGATGTTGATAATGAAAGGTGTAATAGGGAATGGAATGGAAAAATTACAAGGGGGTAGATGGAATGATTTCAAGGGAATGAAATGCATTGTAGAACGAGTGATTCCATTCTATTGACTAACCAAACACCATATTTTTCATTCGCACGTAATGATGCATCACCTTGCATTCCACCATATCAAATGCTACCTAATTTTCTGAGGATTATATTCTTTACATGGTATCACCCATTAGGGTTTAGATTTCGATCAAACCCCTGTCGTCCCTCTTTGATTTCGATTAGCTATCTCTGCCTTATCTCATATTTTCTGATCGTCCACTGCTCTACGATGGCCGACAATGATGCTGCTCACAAACCGCTCCATCCGGTGTATACAATTAATAATATTCAACATAATAAAGTACGTGTTTTAGATGGAACCAAAGTTTCATATGCTTTGTCACATCGATGATTCGCCGCCACTCGCGAAGGACTCTCCATAATTTTCCGTCCTGGAAAACATTGACTCCATTGTGTTACGATGGATATATGGGACTCTCTTAGATGATTTTCTCGTCTGAGTCTTGACCAATGAATCCACAACCCTTGATGCTTGGAAACGGGTTCAATTTCTTTTTCTGAATAACAAAGGACCCCGTTCTCAAGCTCTCCAACATGAACTTGCCAACCTCACCCTAGTCTTTATGCCCAACCTTGACACGTATGGTAAAAAATACGCGACTTAACGGACCAACTGCATTTCTTAGAATTTCCCATGAATGACCAACAACACGTCCTCCACCTTCTCAAAGGTCTCCCAAAAGAGAACGACACCATCGCCTCTATTTTGAACCAATCTCTACCGTCGTGGGAGGATGCCATTGACCAACTTATTTCCAAGGTGGGTCGCCTTAAAACCCGTCATGTTTTTACCAACAACCCTCCCATTGCGACCGCCATACCACCAACACCCACCTCGCAAACCCGTCCTCAACCCTCCCCTGTTGCCCCACCATAGCCGACCCACAACTGTGACACCCGGCATGTTCGGCTTAAACATATTAGTAACATCTAAGTCTACCTTAGCGAGAAACGTTTATAAACAAACTTAACCGGGTTAGTTGAGTTGGGTCAAGTTAGGATTGTCCAGGGTACAATGATCTGGAGGATCATTGGGAGTCGTTTTGGTAATACATTAGTACCGGGTTCCGTTGTTGGTGACATTACATGAACTAATTAAGTATATGTGTAGATTATGGGTTGTGTGGTGGTTTATATACATCGACGTGTTTAAATGATGTGTAAATGATTATCTGTGCTTTAAGGTGTTAAATATAGACTAAGGATGCATGCTTATGTGTTAAGATGTGTTAGAATGCGTTAAACACGACAAACTGGAAAACTAGTTAAAAAGGGGCTCTGGTTCGACCACTTCGAGTGGTCGAAGGAGAGGAAAATTGTCTGGTTCGACCCATGCAAGTGGGCGAACCAGGGAAGTGGAGTTGAAGAATTCCCTTCGACCTGGACAAGTCTCATTCGACCCTGTGTAAGGGGCGAAGGAGACCACCTTCGACCAATCAATTGGTGCGAAGGAGGATCAGTATAAATACCAACCTTAGTCATTTTTCATCATTTCACAAACCCTAACCGTCCCAAAACGCTCTCAAACGATCTTAAACACTAAGGAAGGAGTTTTTGCTCTTCTTTTCATAATCTAACCTATCTACAACATCTAAACAAGAATCCAAGGTGTGTTCATAATCCTAAATCTTTTAAAAGCATTTTAATTCGTTTTCATCTAACCTTAATTGTCCAGATCTGTTCTAAGGGTGTTTTTATGATTAAAAACCTTTTAAACATCTTTCTAAAACAAAACCCTATCATTTAACATGAGTTTTCATAATAAATAACATGTGTTAGTTGAATATTATGTGGTGTAATGTGTTATTCAATGCTTTGCTGCTTTATCTATGTTAGAGACATGATGTAGGATTGCTTTTAATGCTGATTGATTGTTGTTTAGGGTTAGAATCGATTGGATGATGATAGTATGTGTAAATTGGGGATTTTGTCGAATCTAGACGTAACATGTGGTGTTTATAATCAATAGAACCCATAGGGATGATCGGATGATCGATAAACTGAGTATTTTAAATCAAACACGAGTCGATTTCAAGAGTTTCCAAATTGGGTAAAGATTTCATGCATGAAAGTGACGTTTCCATAATTTTTGCCATTTTGGGAAAGGGCTGAAACGGATATGGTTTGGGGCAAAATCAGTGGGGTTTTGTTAGGATAACATTATCATGTTTGACTGCTGTGATTGGTGATGTTTCGAGTCGTTTTGAATGTGTTTTAAGCATTTTTAGGCAAAATAGAACAACAGGGGCGAACCTGGCCTCCTTCGACCAGTCGAAGGTGCGAAGGAGTAATCCCAGGGTCGAACCAGGCTTTTCAGTGGACGAACGTGTCAAAACGTGCGAAGGAAGCATCAAACGGTCGAACGAGAGGTAAAACGGGCGAAGGAGAGTAAAAAGGTGCGAAGGAGGTCTTAAACTGACTGGTTCGACCGTTCTGATACAGAAATGAGATTTTTGATATAAACTAAGTGTTTTGTGCTTGAACCTTGCGTGTAATCTATGTGTACTTGATTAGTTAGGGTAATGGGTCACCAACGGGATGTCGGGTCGGTCTAGTGTGTCGGTTAAACATTTAAACACGTTTTAAAACATACTTGGTTATGATCTGGACAATCGGGGGCTAGATAACCTTATGGTTATTAGTCGGAACACTTATGTGAACATTTTGATAGATCTCCGGTAGAGGGATTATCAAGGGCTAAACATCTTTACTTATAATTGAAGAACGCTATCTAAGGTGAGTTCACGGCCCCACTTTTACTGCTTTAACTTTTGGGGGAGAAAACATGCGCTAAACAGTTTTGGTAACATATGTCATACTATGGTTTTAACTTTATATTGCTATACGATCTTTTGGAAAGTCCCGGGGGAAACCATGAATGTGCGGGTTTGCACAACGGGGGAAATATGGATAGATCTATTGGGCGTGACCAGCCCCACTCGTCGGCTTGGAGGGCCGGGCGGGTGCATATTGTCTCGAACAGGAACATTATCGTGCTGAACATTACGGGCTGCTAAACATGCTAAACATTGCTAAACGTGTCCAGTAATGGTTTCCAATCGTAGTAGTAATAAAATATACGCCTAGCTAGCGTACTTGGTAGCGTTGATATAGTATGGACATGGTAACACTTGGTAACTCTTTTTTTGAACAAACCTGTGAACTCACCAGCATTATATGTTGACGTCTTTGGCATGTTTTTCTCAGGTCGCTAAGGTAGCAACAACTGGATCTAGGCGCACGAGTCGGCACAGGCGTCTAGGGTTTAGAGCATGGTCTTCATTAAACGTTTGAACTATGTCTTTTGGGTTGTAAACATTTAAAGCTTCCGCTACAGTTTATGCTTTTATAATTATATCTCTTGGGTTTTGTGTTATGCATATAGTGTTGTTTATTGTGACCGTTGACTTGAGTCCTAGTTTGTCATGCGCCTCGCGGTAAAACCCCGCAAGTGGAATTTGAGGGTGTGACAGATTGGTATCAGAGCCAATGGTTATAGTGAACTAGGACTGCATTTAGAGTCTAGTCTATAGCCGAGTCGCACACACTAGACGGTCACATACTTGTGTCGGTTTGGAACATGTACTAACTTTGTCGGGGTGTCGTTACATTATCATCACACTTCTCTGTTACATCATCCGTTTTTATTTGGGTTCTTACCTACTCTTGTCTTCTTCTTCTGGATTGAAGGAGGAGGGGTTGATTTGTTGGTTCTTGCACACACATGCCTTCTTACACTTGCACCTATTGCCACATAGGCGACAATGTTCGGTGACTAGGGTCTAGATTAGGGGCACATCTGGAGGACCATGTAGAGCAGTTTATCATTTCGGGTGCACACGAAATAATAAACTGGGATGCATGAAAATCCCGATGGACTTCGAGTTTGGATGTATAGTCCTGAATTTGTCCCTAGGTTAACTCTTGAAAAATTTCTAGTGGTTGACACTGGAAGTGAATCTGAATCTCTCGATTTCTTGGTTTGTTAGATCATGTCTGGTGCTCGTGGTGGTGGACGTCGTGGTGGTGGTCGTGGCGGCGGTGGTCGTGCCGGAGGCGGTGGTCGTGGGAACATCAACATGACCCAAGCTGAGCTGAACAACTTGCTCCAGCAGCAAGTGAATATGGCTATGGCTAATTTCCAGGCCGGGATTAATGCCATGGGTGGTGAGTTGATTTCTGTCGACCTTGCCTCATTTTTGGGTTTCGTGTCCTTTCGTTTGTGTTTTACTCGTGTACCGTGTTTCAGGTGTTGGTGCCAATCCACCCCCACCTCAGTGCTCTTATAAGAAGTTTAGGGACTGTCAGCCCCATAACTTCGCTGGAACTGAAGGAGCGGTGGGACTGCTCCGATGGCTAGAGAAGGTGGAATCTGTGTTTGTCATGTGTAACTGTCCTGCTGGGGACCGAGTGAAGTATGCTACTGCGACATTTGAGGGGCCTGCATTGTCATGGTGGAATGCTACTACTCAGAATATGGGACTGGGAGAGGCTATTGCTATGCCTTGGGCGGAGTTTGTGCAGCTTTTGAGAGGTGAGTACTGTCCGAGGGAGGAGATACAGAAGTTGGAGCATGAGGTCTGGAGTTACAAGATGGTTGGGTCGGAGATTGAGGAATATACTGTGAGGAGGAACGAGCTGGCGGTGTTGTGTCCTGACTTACACACACCCGAGTACAGGAGGATCGAGCACTATGTGTCTGGACTAGTGCCCGAGATTGCTGGGTTGGTAGCTGCTGGGAATCTTCCCACTATTGCTGAAGTTGTCCGATCAGCTCATCGGATGACTAACCTGAAGGTGGCGGAAGGCGTTCTGCCACCCAAGGGCACTACTGTGAAGGCTGCTGAGGGGAACAAGAGGAAGTGGGAGAGTGTGGGGAAGAGTGTGGTGCCAGCTCAGCCGGCGAAGAAGTTTGATACGTCTGGGTCTTCTTCTAGGGCGAAGACGGGTGGGTATGTTGGGAAGCATCCCAAGTGCAACAAGTGTGGCTTTCATCATTCGGGGAGTTGTGACAGGGCTCGTTGTCATCGGTGCCATCAGTTGGGGCACCATGCTAAGGATTGCAAGGTGGCGCTCACCCCAACTCAGACTCCTGCGGCTACTCCTGCTCCTGCTGCTCAGGGGACTCAGGGGAGGCAGGGGTGTTATAACTGTGGTGACACGGGGCATTTCAAGCGTGATTGTCCCAAGCTGAAGCAGGGCGATAATGGGAGGGGCGGAAACGGTAACGGTAACGGGAATGGCGGCGGAGGCAGGACTGCGCGTGCTTTCGTCATTGGGTCTGCGGAGGCTAGGCAGGATCCAGACACAGTTACCGGTACGTTCCTTCTCAATAATCGCTATGTTTCTGTTTTATTTGATTCTGGTGCCGATAAGAGCTTCGTATCTGTGGATGTTAGTCAGTTGCTAGATATAGTACCCACACCTTTAGAGGCTAAGTACTTGATAGAATTGGCTAATGGTAAGAACATCGAGGCGACTCATATCCTTAGGGAGTGTCACTTGGAACTGTCGGGTCTGTCATTCCCCATTGACCTTATGCCTGTACCTTTGGGTAGTTTCGATGTCGTTGTGGGCATGGATTGGTTATCGTTATATCGTGCAGAGATTGTTTGCTTTGACAAGGTTATTCGGATCCCTCTCCCCGATGGAGAGATTCTTTCGGTTCATGGCGAGAAAAGCGGTGCCCCGCTGAGTATCATTTCCAGCATGAAAGCCCGTAAGTATCTTCGGAAGGGCTGTTCGGCCATTCTGGCACTTGTTAACGTTTCTACTGACGATGAGAAGAAGATCGAGGATATCCCGGTGGTTCGTGACTTTCATGATGTGTTTCCTGATGACTTGCCTGGTCTTCCTCCCCATCGTCAGGTTGAGTTTAGTATTGATCTTGCTCCGGGCGCAGCTCCTATTGCCCGAGCTCCGTATCGTCTTGCACCTCCCGAGATGCAGGAGTTATCCAGCCAGTTACAGGAACTCTTGGAAAAGGGTTTCATTCGACCGAGCTCGTCCCCGTGGGGAGCTCCTATTTTGTTTGTGAAGAAGAAGGACGGGAGCCTTCGTATGTGTATTGATTACCGTGAGCTGAACAAAGTGACCATCAAAAATCGTTATCCTCTCCCTCGCATTGATGATCTCTTTGACCAGCTTCAGGGCTCCAGCTATTATTCGAAGATTGATTTGCGGTCCGGGTATCACCAGTTGCGCGTCAGGGAAGCTGACATCCAGAAGACTGCTTTTCGCACTCGCTATGGCCATTTTGAGTTCTTGGTCATGCCTTTTGGTCTCACTAACGCACCTGCGGTGTTCATGGATTTGATGAACCGCGTTTGCAAGCCTTACCTTGATAAGTTCGTCATCGTGTTTATTGACGACATTCTGATCTATTCCAAGAACAAGGCGGATCACGAGGAACATCTGCGGTTGGTCTTGGAACTTTTGAGACAAGAGCAGTTGTATGCTAAGTTCTCAAAGTGTGATTTTTGGTTGCGTGAAGTTCAATTCCTAGGGCATGTGGTGAATGAACTGGGAATTCATGTCGATCCGGCTAAGATCGAAGCTATAAAGGACTGGGAAGCACCAAAGACGCCATCTGAGGTGCGGCAATTCCTGGGTCTTGCAGGTTACTATCGGCGTTTTATCGAGGGATTTTCGAAGATCGCTCAACCCCTCACTGCTCTCACCCAGAAGGACCGAAAGTTCGACTGGGACGAACCACAGGAATCAGCATTTCAGATGCTGAAGCTTAAACTTTGTTCTGCACCTATCTTATCCCTTCCTGAGGGTACGGATGATTTCGTTGTGTACTGTGATGCTTCCATACGGGGTCTTGGTTGCGTGTTGATGCAGCGCGGGAAGGTTATTGCTTATGCTTCTCGTCAACTCAAAGTTCATGAGAAGAACTACACTACTCATGACTTAGAACTGGGTGCAGTGGTCTTTGCGTTGAAAATCTGGAGACATTACTTGTACGGTACCAAGTGTGAAGTTTACACCGATCACAAGAGTCTCCAGCATATTTTCGACCAGAAGGTGTTAAACATGCGGCAGCGTCGTTGGGTTGAACTCTTGAACGACTACGACTGTGCGATTAAGTACCATCCTGGCAAGGCAAACGTTGTGGCGGATGCCTTGAGCAGGAAAGAGTCGGCGAAGCCTCGGCGTGTCCGAGCCTTGCAGCTTACCATTCATTCCTCCTTACCTGACCGGATCCGTTCGGCTCAGGTGGATGCCTTGAAAGAGGAAAACCATAAGGCCGAAACGATGCACAGTGCGGACAAACACCTTGAGTTTAGGTCTGATGGCCTACACTACTTCGCTGGGCGTGTTTGGGTTCCTTTACTCGGGGGATTACGGGAGCTTGTCTTGGACGAGGCTCACAAATCCCGGTATTCTATTCATCCAGGCTCCGATAAGATGTATCAGGATCTGAAGATACTTTATTGGTGGCCGAACATGAAGGCTGATATAGCCTCCTATGTGAGCAAATGCTTGACCTGTGCTAAGGTCAAGGTGGAGTATCAGAAGCCGTCTGGTCTCCTACAGCAACCTGAGATTCCAGAATGGAAGTGGGAGCGGATCACGATGGATTTCGTCACCAAACTACCGAGATCACCAAGTGGCTGCGACATGATTTGGGTGATCGTCGACCGGTTGACGAAATCGGCACACTTCATACCTATTAAGGAAACGGATGGACTCGAGCGGTTGGCTCGGCTCTACCTTAAGGAGGTGGTTTCTCGGCACGGGGTGCCTGTTTCTATCATTTCTGATCGTGATTCCCGCTTTGCTTCGCGTTTCTGGAAGGCTCTGCACAAGGCTTTGGGTACTCAGTTGGATATGAGTACGGCTTATCATCCGCAAACTGATGGACAGAGTGAGCGGACGATTCAAACCTTGGAAGACATGCTTCGGGCATGTGTTATCGATTTTGGCAAAAGTTGGGAGACCCACCTACCGTTAGTGGAGTTCTCCTACAACAACAGCTATCACTCTAGCATCAAGGCAGCTCCGTTCGAGGCTCTTTACGGACGGAAATGCCGATCACCACTTTGTTGGGCCGAGGTGGGCGAGAGCCAGCTCACTGGTCCGGAACTCGTGTACGAAACTTCGGAGAAAATCGTACAGATCCGTCAACGTTTGGCTGCGGCACGAGATCGTCAGAAGAGCTATGCCGATCGCCGTCAAAAACCTTTGGAGTTCCAGGTTGGGGACAAGGTACTTCTGAAAGTTTCACCATGGAAGGGCGTCATACGCTTTGGAAAGCGTGGCAAGCTTAACCCTCGTTATGTCGGACCGTTCGCAATCCTGGATCGGATTGGACCGGTGGCATATAGACTTGACTTACCGGCGGAGCTCGGTAGTGTACACAACGTCTTCCATGTGTCTAACTTGAAGAAGTGTTTGGCTGATGAATCTCTCATTGTACCATTGGAAGAGATCAAGGTTGATGATCGCCTTCGCATTGTGGAGGAACCTGTCGAGATCCTCGACTACAAGATTCGTAGCCTTCGTCGGAGTAAAATCCGCATCGTTAAAGTCCGTTGGAACTCGAACCGTGGACCGGAGTTCACATGGGAACGGGAGGACCAAATGAAATCTAAGTATCCTCATCTCTTTCCGAAGCGCGCATTTGAATCTAGGCATGTTACTACTGAAGCGGAATGAATCTCGGGTCGAGATTCCTTTCAACGTGGGGATGATGTGACATCCGGTAAGTTTCTTTTTGTTCGGTTCTTTTCGTTTCTTTCTTTTTGGGCTTTGCACAATTTTCGGGACGAAAATTCTTTCAACGTGGGGATGATGTGACACCCGGCATGTTCGGCTTAAACATATTAGTAACATCTAAGTCTACCTTAGCGAGAAACGTTTATAAACAAACTTAACCGGGTTAGTTGAGTTGGGTCAAGTTAGGATTGTCCAGGGTACAATGATCTGGAGGATCATTGGGAGTCGTTTTGGTAATACATTAGTACCGGGTTCCGTTGTTGGTGACATTACATGAACTAATTAAGTATATGTGTAGATTACGGGTTGTGTGGTGGTTTATATACATCGACGTGTTTAAATGATGTGTAAATGATTATCTGTGCTTTAAGGTGTTAAATATAGACTAAGGATGCATGCTTATGTGTTAAGATGTGTTAGAATGCGTTAAACACGACAAACTGGAAAACTAGTTAAAAAGGGGCTCTGGTTCGACCACTTCGAGTGGTCGAAGGAGAGGAAAATTTTCTGGTTCGACCCATGCAAGTGGGCGAACCAGGGAAGTGGAGTTGAAGAATTCCCTTCGACCTGGACAAGTCTCATTCGACCCTGTGTAAGGGGCGAAGGAGACCACCTTCGACCAATCAATTGGTGCGAAGGAGGATCAGTATAAATACCAACCTTAGTCATTTTTCATCATTTCACAAACCCTAACCGTCCCAAAACGCTCTCAAACGATCTTAAACACTAAGGAAGGAGTTTTTGCTCTTCTTTTCATAATCTAACCTATCTACAACATCTAAACAAGAATCCAAGGTGTGTTCATAATCCTAAATCTTTTAAAAGCATTTTAATTCGTTTTCATCTAACCTTAATTGTCCAGATCTGTTCTAAGGGTGTTTTTATGATTAAAAACCTTTTAAACATCTTTCTAAAACAAAACCCTATCATTTAACATGAGTTTTCATAATAAATAACATGTGTTAGTTGAGTATTATGTGGTGTAATGTGTTATTCAATGCTTTGCTGCTTTATCTATGTTAGAGACATGATGTAGGATTGCTTTTAATGCTGATTGATTGTTGTTTAGGGTTAGAATCGATTGGATGATGATAGTATGTGTAAATTGGGGATTTTGTCGAATCTAGACGTAACATGTGGTGTTTATAATCAATAGAACCCATAGGGATGATCGGATGATCGATAAACTGAGTATTTTAAATCAAACACGAGTCGATTTCAAGAGTTTCCAAATTGGGTAAAGATTTCATGCATGAAAGTGACGTTTCCATAATTTTTGCCATTTTGGGAAAGGGCTGAAACGGATATGGTTTGGGGCAAAATCAGTGGGGTTTTGTTAGGATAACATTATCATGTTTGACTGCTGTGATTGGTGATGTTTCGAGTCGTTTTGAATGTGTTTTAAGCATTTTTAGGCAAAATAGAACAACAGGGGCGAACCTGGCCTCCTTCGACCAGTCGAAGGTGCGAAGGAGTAATCCCAGGGTCGAACCAGGCTTTTCAGTGGACGAACGTGTCAAAACGTGCGAAGGAAGCATCAAACGGTCGAACGAGAGGTAAAACGGGCGAAGGAGAGTAAAAAGGTGCGAAGGAGGTCTTAAACTGACTGGTTCGACCGTTCTGATACAGAAATGAGATTTTTGATATAAACTAAGTGTTTTGTGCTTGAACCTTGCGTGTAATCTATGTGTACTTGATTAGTTAGGGTAATGGGTCACCAACGGGATGTCGGGTCGGTCTAGTGTGTCGGTTAAACATTTAAACACGTTTTAAAACATACTTGGTTATGATTTGGACAATCGGGGGCTAGATAACCTTATGGTTATTAGTCGGAACACTTATGTGAACATTTTGATAGATCTCCGGTAGAGGGATTATCAAGGGCTAAACATCTTTACTTATAATTGAAGAACGCTATCTAAGGTGAGTTCACGGCCCCACTTTTACTGCTTTAACTTTTGGGGGAGAAAACATGCGCTAAACAGTTTTGGTAACATATGTCATACTATGGTTTTAACTTTATATTGCTATACGATCTTTTGGAAAGTCCCGGGGAAACCATGAATGTGCGGGTTTGCACAACGGGGGAAATGTGGATAGATCTATTGGGCGTGACCAGCCCCACTCGTCGGCTTGGAGGCCGGGCGGGTGCATATTGTCTCGAACAGGAACATTATCGTGCTGAACATTACGGGCTGCTAAACATGCTAAACATTGCTAAACGTGTCCAGTAATGGTTTCCAATCGTAGTAGTAATAAAATATACGCCTAGCTAGCGTACTTGGTAGCGTTGATATAGTATGGACATGGTAACACTTGGTAACTCTTTTTTTGAACAAACCTGTGAACTCACCAGCATTATATGTTGACGTCTTTGGCATGTTTTTCTCAGGTCGCTATGGTAGCAACAACTGGATCTAGGCGCACGAGTCGGCACAGGCGTCTAGGGTTTAGAGCATGGTCTTCATTAAACGTTTGAACTATGTCTTTTGGGTTGTAAACATTTAAAGCTTCCGCTACAGTTTATGCTTTTATAATTATATCTCTTGGGTTTTGTGTTATGCATATAGTGTTGTTTATTGTGACCGTTGACTTGAGTCCTGGTTTGTCATGCGCCTCGCGGTAAAACCCCGCAAGTGGAATTTGAGGGTGTGACAACAACCAGCCTACAGCCCTATCCCATTATACCAACAATCGTGGACCCTCCAACCATCAAAACAACTTTTGACCTAACCCAAACCAGAACCATGGCCAAAACCCACATCGCTATCGTAACCAATCCGCTCCACCCCAACAATCCTATAACCGGTCTTGTAAACAACCCCCACCCTACCCAAACCAACCTACCTAGCAACCGTACTACCCACCCTTTTGGCCCCACCTTACTAGACACCTCCCCCTTGTCACTGCTCGACCCAATCTTGGGCTCAATCGTGGCAATAGCAGTCATCTGAACAATTAAAAAACTGTGGGAATTAAAGGTTCGCACAAGCTCATCTTGTTGAAGTAGACCCCCTAGAACCGACACAACTTACAAAGGCAGTTCATGCTCATTCTATAGATTTAGGTGATAATGATAACCGGTGAAACTTCGATACAGGTGCATCTTTTCACATCTCTTCAGATAAAAATAATATTAACACATTTTCCACATTTGCGCCAATAGCGTAAATAATTGTTGGTAATGGTCATAAACTTCCTATTTTGGGCACGAGACACTCAACCCTCAGTTTTGCCTCAAAACCGTTATAACTTACAGGACTCGAATTTGATTTAATGGTAATCAAATCGAACTAAGCAGGATTTCGATTTTTTCGAATCTAAATCGAATTCGGAACATCCTTTCTTTCGCATGATGA
The DNA here is from genome assembly GCA_030844895.1 of Ambrosia x helenae. Lineage (NCBI taxonomy): Eukaryota > Viridiplantae > Streptophyta > Magnoliopsida > Asterales > Asteraceae > Ambrosia > Ambrosia x helenae. The sequence continues at coordinate 15,864,299 of CM061227.1, read as the reverse complement.
ATACATAACAATTTTCTTTTTAACAACTGTATTCATACACCATGATGATTGAACCTCTAACCTCCTAACACCTTAAACATTATCAAAAGAAACAAAAGCGCAACTTATAGTCGTTTTGGCGTATTATAGAATCTAATAATAGATTTTAGGGGAATTGGATTTTAATAATCCCAACTTTAGGGAATTAGAAGGTAATAATAGGGATGGCAATGGGTCGGGTTTGGGACGGGTTTAGGTAATCCCAACCCCATACCCGGTTATGTATGTTTGTCCCAAACCCGACCCAAAACCCGTCGGGTTTGTGTCGGGTAATTACCCATTGGGTATCGGGTATACCCGCGGGTTTCGGGCAAACCCATTAATTTTTAAAACTTAACCATTGAGTATATTCGACAAAAACCCGACGGATATCTATTAGGTAACTATTAGCCAACTAGGTTAGAGACCCGTGGGTACCCACGGTGCAAACCAAAGTAAATTAAAAATTAAAAAGTAATATTAAACTAATAGTTTTATTATTCAAGTTGAGTGTGCATAAAAGAATGAATATATGTAAGATCAGGGACGGAACTACAGGAGGGTCAGGGTAACCACATAATAATACATATCAAAGTAATGGAATGCTATGTAATGCAACTATTGATCTTGAATAATGGCTATGCGCTTTGTAACATTGTGATCAAGTTTGAAATCAACCACCTGAGCAAAATCATTAGCTATCCAAGGCCTTTTCTATATGGAAAAAATCCCAATGCGATCTTAGACGCTTCTCCAATGCGATTTTAGACGTTTTGCCTGTTTATAAAAAAAATCTCAAAAGTCAACATAACAAACCTACAACATGGAATATATCTTCAAATTTCAAACACAAATAAAAAAAAAAGAACGTGATAAACTAAATCAAATTGTCCCAAGAAAAATAAACGAATCTAAAGGTCTTAAACATGCATAGGTATCTATATATGTATTGCCAGCATGGTTTTAAAAAACGGTTGAGTGATACGCTACCATATTAGCATTTTAAAGGTCTTAGAGATATTTTTACGTATATTTTACCAATAATATAAAATAAAATACAAAAAACTCGCTATTTAGATTCTTATTATTGATATCTTCCCGCTCCGTATTATCACATACCACTAAATTATTTATCACATACCTGCAAAGAGATAATGAAAACTTGCTAAAGGACCTAATGTGCTACATATGATACACTAAGAATAAAATATAATTTTTAAACAAACCAATAATAACAAAAGGTTGGAGCCTACAGACGCAACATGTCTGACCCGTTTTAGCTTGACTCGTTTCATTCACCCATTTGTAAATTACCATAATACCCCTCTCGAAACGCAAGTAGCGTTTCTAAAAATGGGCATAATTTGGGTAAGAAATTGAGAACCATACCTCGCAGAACAGGAAACTGAAAATTTCTAGCAAGCTCCAATCCTTTGCGAACTTCATAAAAGTCAGAAAGGCTCCCGGCCTGCATGAAATAGTTATTAAAAAATGATTACCAGGTCAACAAAAAATTACAAACATAATATTACTTCAATGATAATCTGATCATTTGAATAAAATGCCTGCGAGGTTTTATATAATAAAAATACACCTTTGGTATATTTTGACCCGTTTAACGCATTCAACGATATTTCCTTTAGTTGACTTTTTTTGAGTTACCTGTTTGAACGGTTAAAAGATAAAAGAAATTGTAAGGAATGGATCGAATACACCACCTCTACTTTTATGCATGTTTCAGTTACCTGCTAACCGGCTCTTTTGTAAATATCCAGGGCTTTGATAGCTTCATGTCGTGGCATCTCAAAAAACTGGATAAGAAAAATGACTAAAGATATAATAAAATAAAATAAATGCCAGTATACTGTTTTATAAATAGTAATAGTTTACCTTATCAATAAGTTTGAACTCTTGAAAGTCTCGGGTTCATATCTATATCGGCAAATATGGTAAAAGCATGCTTGATATAAAAAGATTTGAGTTGTTTGCTCAATGTGAGTTATCTACTTATGTTTTATCTTAAATATAACATAAACAAAATTTAAATTAATATGCGAACATTTAAAATGGGTTGAACATTCAAACCCAAACTGCTACCCAAAACCAACGATAAAATGAATATACACACAAGTTAGTGACAAAAGTAAAAACAATACATAACCACAAAAATGTTTTGATATGCTTAGCCAAGAGATACCTCATGATATATCCTCAGACATTAAACAACTAATTTTCTAATATTACCTTATGATTAATATAATCCTGGACAATAGAAACTGTTTGACCCATTGCTCTATGACTATGCTCTATGTAACATAGCAGGAATAGCACCTTGAAAGCAATCCATCAAAATCCTTTTGCACTTCTTCTAGAGTATGACCAGAACAACAATCCTCACAGTTATATCAAACCCATGTGGCTGCAAAGTCTTTACTATAGCCCACAACCGAGTTCTCTCCACCCCAAATATTTGATTTGGTTCTATGCCTGTCATATCTGACGTTTCTCCTAAAAATGTGAGAAACCTCTCCATTGCTAGGTTGTCTTAAATCAATTTGTTCTCTAATACATGGTTATCTCGTAATGACACTTGAATTAGGGAAAATCGTAAGAGATAATTCTACTCATTCAAGTAAGATAATTCACATGCAGAAATCGATACAGCCTTATAAGGACTTTCTTAATAGTAATGTTTCGTCACATGATAAATAAAATAAAAAAGAACTATTGTAATTTTCTGGAACATTTTCAATCAATCCCAGTTTGAGTCTTCTAATAATATGTCTAATAGAGCACTATGTAGAATGTTGCAGTTAAGAAAGCATTGGAATTTAAATTAACAAAGAAAAAAAGAGTTACAGAAATTGCATATTGAAAGCTTTACCATCCGTTTCGATGAGGAATTGATTCATGCGACTACCAATGATATCTTGAGAAACATGATTAGTGATAAACTTAATGCAAAGGGTTTCATTCTAGGAAAGATCACTTCTAAAAAGAAAACTTTGAAGAAGAAATATGACTAACCTTTACCTTGATGAAGGAGATCCAAGGACTTGCTTGAGAGTGATCAGGTTTGGAGAGGAGCATTGGAATTGCAACACTGACAAGAGATAAATTACATGTGTTATTTGGCGGATCAGAATACTATCCCATAAAAGACATCGGAAAAACTTATAGTGAATCGGAAACAGATCATCGGAACCCTAAGAAATAATATACACACATACCGAAATCTAATCGGATCTCACAGCTAATGAGGTTGAAACCGCCAACAGGTGTGCGACCTGATGTTCTTTTACAAAGATCGATTAGTATCAATCAATCGGGACCTTTACCTGCACCATATCACACACAGTAACACCTTATCAGCATCTCAAACTACACAAACACTATCCAAGTCAATGCAATTAAAATTATGATGATATATTGAGGGAATTTCTATTGCCTCTTTTCAAAGCCGTGCAAAAGTTTTTAGGGGTATTGTGTGAGCATCTAATTGAAACTCAACTATAATTCAACATTTAAGCTAACCAAATGAGTGTAAATCAATCATATATTACTCCTCAAATTCTTCACCCAGTTCCTTTGAAATCACAATTGAGGATTCACCCACATGCATGTTTACTACACCTTCTTCCTATAATTAATAGACGTGTACCTATTGCATCAGGTTTCCCAACATATTAATCCAACTATAATTGCTTAAATATGGTTAAAAACTTTCATAAACCTCGCTTCTCATAGACTACATAAAAAAATGAAATGAACGAAAACGAAAAGTAAAACTCACCAGAGTATTGGTACCAGTACATACTCCTAACTCTACAAAATCATAAGTAGATATCTCCTACATATCCCTGATTCAAAACCAAAACACATAAAATTATAAAAACAGTCGCGAAAAACAAAATGAAGATAAAAAACCAAAGAACATACCTTTAAGACATATAATCAAGGAGGCCTGAACCCTAGCTGCCGCAACCCTAAATCCTCTCTGTTCGTATATCATCAACACGTAAAAAGTCAATTAAACCCAAAACACACAACTATTAACCTATACGGTTAACTGCATCGAAAAATCAATTGCAACAGCAGCAAAAAATAAAAAAAAATTCAAATCTTGCAAAGGACCAAACTCATGAACTCAAACTCACCCACATCAAGAATCGTGTTCAAATCTCGGTAAAAAATAAAAAAATTCGAATCTTGCAAAGGACCAAACTCATGAACTCAAACTCACCTAGATCAAGAATCGTGTTCAAATCTCGGTTCTTCCATAGAGGTAAGTGATTTATCTCAACATCACCATCACAATCTATTTTAAAACACAATCTAAAGAATGATTGTAGAAACATACCATGAGAGAATACAGGGATTGCGAGGATGCTAAATTGTAGAGATGTTGATTCCATAAATAATTGGTCACGATTGAGAAGCTGTGTGATGAAGGAGATGGCAGAGGTAGGGTTAGATAGCGGCGACTATTAGAGTTTAAGCTGATAGGGTTTTGTTACTTGGGTTATAATATTCTGAAACAGGTCAATGGGTCGGGGCGCGAATCCGGGTTAGAAGATGGTTGCTTGACATGTGTACAATATTATTGAGGAGCTCTAGTATGGGGACAAGTGTCCCCCTAGCTACTCCTTTATTAGAAGAAGGAGATAATTTACCAAATAACCTTTCTTTACTGTTCTATAAATACATTTGGTTGTATAAGTTATACATACACCACCTCTTATTAGGATTTAATGTTTAGATTGATTTTTTTTGTTGTTAAGAAGATTGGTTTAGTTATCTACACACCAATCCCTTCACTAAATAACAACTATTCTAATTACATCACTAAATACACTAAATTGTCTTAGCGACAATGTATTCAGAGCTCAGCCAGTACTCATTATTCTTGTTTATAACAACACTATGTCTAGTATATAAATTACATACTAAAAACTAAAAGTTCTTAGAACTATGTATTTAGGGACAATCGGAAATCTTTAACATGTCAAAAGGTAAACTATGTAAACTCAAGAATAGTCCCACAAAACCATTATTTGAATAAAAAAACCGAGGTTCATACCTCGTAAACAAAAGCGACAAAGCAACTTTTGATTCTTCACCATAACAGTCAAAATTTGACATAAGCAAAATGAAACAAAATCAGCAAAAGAAAAGTAAAGACGATATATATACAAACGAATAACCTGCTTTAATGACCTACTTAAGGCAGGTGATACAAACATGGTCGCAATTTATTGTAAAAGACTATAAATGAGCAAGATTAATCTATCAAATCGTGTGGGGAGGATTTGGCGATTAGCTAAACACCAGTCAAATAAAGTTCGACCACAAGATGGCATGAGGCATATTCCTGTGTTTAAACTAAAAAAATAAGAAACGACATATATACATAACCACAAGTAATTAAATAAATAATGATTTTAATTTCCCACTATCTTAGCGTTTCACATCATGCATCCTTGTAGAAAATTGAAATATGTATTCTAAGAAATTAAAAATCTTGACCTAATACTTCTTTATGCATTAGAATACACTTTCAACAAACTTTGATGATCCAAACTAACCCATTCATAAGTAAAATGGTCGGAATTGCCAACTATAATATGAATATACAATAATAGTTCAGGCTATGGTAAGAAAGAGTGAACATCTTTACCAAATTAGCCAAAATGTAATTCATCTCATTTGATGAAAATATTTAAGTGACTACTATATCCTTTACACCTCTTTACAGGCATAATTTGAATTTTTCTAGTCAAACAAAGTATGCAAAAAGATGTCCTTAAACAAATAGTAGAATTGTGTTTTATATTCACCAAAGTAGGATTTGACTAAAATTTACCCAAACTAAAAAAAAAAAAAAATACTACAAAGCTAAAATAACTAAACACAAAATATATAAAGAATTTGTGAGATCCCACATAGCTCATAAAGACAACATAATGCAAACACCAAACATAAAACCAGATTACTTTAAATGAATAATGTGTATTCTGATTTTCATATATTACATTTTGCCCTAACCTGGACAATCATTCTGTAACCTATTAGAACAGAATACATACTATGCAAAACCTACAACTTCAAAAGCTATTTGATGTTTGCATGTGCTTCCTTAATCAATTTAGATCAATCAGAGTATGTGTGTTAGTAATAATAAGCAAAAGCCCCTAAACAAAAAGTACATTTAGTCCTTTTATGGGCTCAGCCTCAATAACATTAAAATAAAATTAAGGCTGATTACTTATAAAGGTAACCAACAATGGTCCATATTCCATACAAGCCTAAAATGAAAGTAACTTTCAGCAATGATAAGAGGCAACCAAGGTTTAAAAGTACAGAATCGTGCCTCGAGACGTTTTCCCTTCACCTCACGAGGCGTACGCCTCAAAGCGAACCGAGGCGGAATTAAAAAAATAAATATAAATATTGTATATCTTAAAAAAATGAAATACTAACTAATTTCATCCTCATATTTGTCAAAAACACACACACTAAAAAGACATGGAACGCTTGAAATTGACACAAAAAGTCCAAAACATAAAAAATCCTTGAGGCGCAATTTTTGTTACGGTCTCAGCTCTATGAGGTGCACATACAAAATAACACCCTGAGGCGCGGCCTCAGATTTGTTTTCTTACAGAATCGCCTTGAGGCGCCTCGAGGCGTACGCCTCACCCATTTTTTTTAAACCATGGAGGCAACAACACGTCAACATTTTGACCCTTTTTACAGTCCAAACTTTCAAAGGTTTTAAACGTTTTTATGGGTCATAAAAAGTTGGTTATGTTATTTATAAAATGGACCACAGTTGATAAAATGGAGGCAACAACACGTCATCAGCCATATCAACAATTTTGACCCTTTTTCATTTTCATTTAGTCAACTGATCTTTACTATCATTTTTTAAATGGTTTTAATGAAGTGATCCAACATATACTTTTGGTATTATCTTTATCTAACCCCGCACAAAGTTATCTTTTCAACAAAAAATGGCTTTGGTGTTTTTATATATTTATTTTGTCTTGATTTGGTAATGCATTTGACCAAACCATTTTCTGCCAAATTAGTTGACCAAATCAATAGAAATGATCAAAAGAATATAGCAAAACCATGTTCATTCATAATTAATGACCCTAATCAGAAGCTTATTTACTTTTTTCATGCATCATTGCCATAAGCTTATGATATTAGTCAATCTAATGCTTCTTGTATCATATCCAGATTTCTCATTTTGGTTTTTCACTTTATTTTTTTTTTAAGAGATCTATAGCTCTACTCAGAGGAGAATATTATCCTTAAGTAAAATTGTTTATTTTTTAAGAAGATTGCGATTAGTTGTCAATACACTTAGATATCTCCAAAATTGGGCAAATCAATAAGGAAACGCGTAAAAGTGACTAATTACAATTCTAGGAACCTAACATTTTCAAATATGAGATATTTCCAAAAATGGGCAAATACACCATATTGTAAAAAGAAAATGGGCACCTGCATTCTTGATTAGCTTCTCACTAAAAGCATGCATATGTAGTGGATGTAAGAGTAGTCAATGGTTTATCAATTGAGATGCCGAAGGATCATGTAGAACTTTGAAGAACCGGCGCCACTATGATAAGATAAGACATGTCAATAAGATAACCGGTGTTAAGAGTATTAGAACTGAAAACCAAAAAACATGAGAGTTAAGTTTAACATCATACTATATAGTTGTGAATGGCATGCAACAACATTACAAAGATTCATAACAATATAATAACCTAAATATGCAAAAGGGAATAAGAATATGAAACAGAAAGGCAAAGACATTAAAGTTTTAAAATATGGAAAAAAAATGAATATTATTAAGACATTAGTTTATACTATATACAAATTGCTCTCTCAAATGGAGCATACAAGTGTCTTAATCACCTCCCAGATTGGTAAAGATAAATAAAGGTTTGTGCTTACATTTGAAACAACAATCCAGCGGTCTAGTGTCTTAATCACCTTCCCAGATTAGAGCGTGTCTTGAGCAAGGGTCACTGCTTCAGCCAAGGTGCCAACCAGCCCACTAACTGTAAGCGCTGATGCAACATTTAAGACCTGATTCATATGTTTTAGCTGCAATATCTGAGAAATTTGTTGCTATATGTTGCCACACATTGAATGTTGATCATTAGCATGAAGTGAAGGCTTACCAATGCATCTGCAATGCAGCAATGGGTCCTCTCTGACCCGACAATACACTTCTTAGATCCTGAAACATGAGGTTATGTTTAAATAATTAAATTTAACCAAACACTAATAATTAACATTCATCAGGGGATACACAAAACATGTGAAATATGCAATCACCTGACTCATAGTAACACCTGTTTGTTTCGCGAGCATATGATTGTCTGAATCCTTTGGATAACTGAATCAAATTCATATAAAATAAAAAAATAATTATAAGGTCAGAAGAAAGAAAAAACTTGTTTTGTTCATTTGCAGCTTTTGATTCTTACGGGTGAAGAATATCGAGTAGAAAATCCCGGCACGAAGAACCGAAACAGAGCGCTCAGACAATCCTCTTTGGGTCTCCAAGCATTATGTTGGATCATTCCTAGTTGTTGCAAAGCTCACAATAAAAATAACTTCAGCAAGCTGCGGAACAATGCTAATCATTTAATGCTCACAATAATAATAACAATGCAATTAGAAGAATAATCATTCAAGATTCAATCGTAAACTTCATAAACGCCTATGCCTGTAAAATACGCCCCTTGAACTTGAGGCACTTTTAAGGAAAAAGAAAACCCATGCCAACCCATTTGTAGATGAAGACTCAAAACTACCATGTCTTTGTCAACCTCCACTTTCCTTTCTTCGGTCTTGAATGCTTCAAGAGCTTTTCGCTTTTCTTCCAGGACCTTCTAAAACTCTTCAAGGGTCATTTCCTGCATCACAAAGTATCCAACAAATTTGCCTCAACAAAAGTTCAAAATCATTAATAAAGCCTCTGTAAATTAAAAAAAAACGATTAAGCTAAAATTATTCACCTTATTCTCAGGCTCCTCAACAGTTCATTAGCAGCATCAATCTGTTCAAAGAGAGGATATATCAAGGGGCCTGAACCCTAGCCGCCGCAACTCTATATCCTCTTCTGTTAACATATCAAGACTCAAGTTATCGAAATAGTGTCATTTGATAACAATAAACAGAAATTTTTTTGTAAAAAAACGGATGTCACCCATAAATTTATAGGGAATTAAACGAAAATTGTCTAAAAAAAGTATGATTAACAATCGAAATGAAATCAAACATAACAATATGAAACAATGATATAACAACTACTGAACAAAAACATCAAACACAAAAGTGTAAAACGAAAATTAAACCTTGCTTGTAGATCAGATGACTGGAGACATAAGTTATAAACATTTCTACACTGATTAGCAGAGAACAATAGGAGATTTTGGATGATTTGCTTCAAATGATATAGATCGCCATAGACGGAATCGTTCAAGAGCAGGGTCAAAGAAAAACGCGTAAAGTTAGGGTTAGGATTTGGGGCCGTTGATTAGTTTTTGGAGGATACTGAACGCGTTGGAATGTTATATACCCGGGTCAAAAAAGAATCCGGGTTAGAAGATGGGTTTGGATAGTAGATGGGTTGGTTGACATGTGGACTTTAATTGTGAGGAGCTCTAGTATGGAGACAAGTGTCCCCCTAGCTACTCCTTTATTAGAAGAAGGAGATTACATTTAACATTATTAAATATATATATGTAAATGATTACAATGTATAAATATAAAATAATTAAATCAAATAAAAACACTCAAAAATATAGATAACAAAAGTATACACTAATTTTTTTATAACTTTTAGCAAAAGATGACAATCTAGATGGACAATTAAATATATTATGCATACATATTTAAAAAAATATTAGAAATTATATTGGGTATCTAATCGGGTAAATGGGTATACATTATCGGGTAATCGGGTCGGTAAACGGGTATATCATCAAATCCCAAACCCGTACCAAACCCGCGAAAAAAATAAAAACTAATCCCATACCCGGACCCATACCCGATTACCCCGACCCCAAACCCGTCCCAAATGTGTCGGGTTTCGGGTTTATACCCGTCGGGTTCAGTTTGATGGACCAAAACTAACTGGGATTAACCCAATTAGTTTTCTGCTGACGTGGCAGTCTATGTGTCCCTCTTACATGGCAAAATCTGTCCCACACGAAAAAAAAAGCTGGCCCACTATTTTGTGATGTGTATTTTCCTTTTTTCTAAATCTATATTTTATATGCACTCACATATTCGTATTATATATACACACACACATATATAACACAGATCTTCATCATCTTTATTTCACCATCGTCTTCACCCCAACCACAACCACCCGCCTCCACCACAATCGTCTTCATCATCTCTTCACAATCGTCTTCACCAACCGTCTTCACCACTACTAGATTTGTCTTATCGTCTGCTTCTACTTCATCGTCTGTCATCTTCGTATTTCTTTCTCGTCTGCTTCTGCTTCATCGTCTGTCGTCTTCATCTTCCTTTCTCAAACAGAGCCCTAATTTGACAGGGGAAGAAGACATGGAGAATTAGAGGGGTCGGAGCCCTAATTGTTGAAGCCCTAATTACTTTTGGGAAGAAGCCCTAATTGTTTGCTTCTGGTTTAAGGTTTTGAGTGAGATGGAACGATAATGTTGAGTGGTGGTGTTTGATGGTGCGGGTGAAAGGCAGTGAAAGGCGACGTTTGATGGTGCGGTGAAAGGTTGGTGGGGTGAATGGTGGTGGTCGGACGGGTAGTTGGCGGTGGTGGCAGGTGGTTGGTGGTGATAGTTGGTTGTGGTAGTGGTTGGTGGTAGACAGAGAGAGAGATAGATGAAATATAGTGTGTATATGTGTCTATGTATATATATATTGTATGTGTGTATAATATATATTTAAAAAAAAATTTGGTATAAAGATTTAAAAAAAAACAAACCTTAATGAAAACACACATCTTCATTGTGGGCCACGTTTTTTGCCAACTGTACAGATTTTGCCACATCAGACAACACAAGGTGTGACATGACGGGTGGTTCAACGAACACCCTTTTATAGTGTTAAAATGCTTATTTTATCCACATTTATTCGTGATATTGCTTGGAATTGGGTGACTATGGTTGCTTTGGTTGTAGGTGTAATAAGGAGCTAAAAATGACGAAATACGGGCTTTGGGAATGGACCGGAACGCATCGGAACGAGGTGGAAGGGAAGAAAGAAAAAATGAAGATTTCTAAGAGCCCACCGTACCCTTACGGCCCAGCCGTAGGGTTACGGTGGCATCAGACATCAGATTTCCACCGTATTGCAGTTGAAAAGGCCGTCGACATTTCTAGCTCACCGTACCCTTACGGTGGGACCGTAGGGGTACGGTGGCCCCTGCACAAAGTTGTAACTCCTTTCTTTAAAGAGCACTTTATGGTGTCTTTTCATTACCACTTCCATTGTGAACGTTTTTCATCATCCTAGGGGCGATTTTGGCTGGAGAACAATTATAATCCTTTGGTTATTGTCTTTGATTCATATGAACAATTATTTGAAGATTATGATGATCCATTCCATGATGCTAGGCTAGAACTCTTGATGATCATCTTTGGTGAAGTTTTTCTTAAACTCTTTTATGTTTGTTCCTTTCATTTCTAGAATGATAATTTAGTACATGTTTGCTTGATTATTGTGGTGTTTGAACAATTGCTTGTAGTAGTTAATCAATTTCTCAATTTCTAGTCTTAATCGTACGTTCTTGATGTTGCTAACAATCGGGATATTGCGGAAGGATTTGGGTTGGATAATTGATTAATCGGTCATCGGGAAACAACCTCGCATTGCTATAATCCGAGTACTTTGTTCCCTTTTATCACAATAATTGTTTAAACACGAGTTATGTCTATGTAACTCTTTCTAGTGGAACTTTTGCATAAAAGTTTAAGGAAAATGGATCCAGGGATGGTCATTGCTTGTTAACTTGAGAAACAAAACCCATTTCAAATCAATAATTAGTTTTCTTTTTATTAAGTCTAAATCCAAATCAACCAACAATCTTTGATCTTTAATTTTGTTAGTAGTTAAATATTAGTTAAATCGCAAAGTTATTAGTTTACACACATTCCACAAACTCCCTGTGTTCGATACCTTCTTGCCACTATTTATTAGTTGTAATTGGGAAATTTTACGTGTACCACGACAAGCACGTCAAATTTTGGCGCCGTTGCCGGGGAGTAGTGCGCAACGTGTGTTAAGCTTTTAGTTTTGTTTGTTATTTTCGGGTTTACACGGGTTGTGTTTAGTGTGCAGGTACTTCAAGTGTATGCATACTAGAGGCTCTCACGAGTCATCACCACTTTTGTTTGATCCGGAGATTGAAAGAACATTGAGAAAGAACCGAGTTTTGATAAGAAGAAACAAAGTCATTGATTCACCTACTTCACCGTTCACACCAAGAAACATAATGCAAGACTCTCACATACCAACAACGGGTCAAACGACCTCGTCATTCATGCCTACTTCCTCACAAATTTCACCCAACACCACATTACCTAACCTTTCCACTAGTCCTGAAACACCAATCCATACCACCCAACCGAGTTCCACTCAAGTTGATCCAAACCTTACCTTTAATCCATCAAACACCATACCACCATTTTCCCATTTTTTTCCAACTACGGGTCAATCATCTTCTACCATCCCACAACCACAAGGACAAGGTTCAACAATTGTCCACACCACATCTACTTATCAACCACCTAACCAATTGGGTTTTTACTATTCATCTTTCCAAGGTGGTCAAAATTTGAGATTTCAAAGAGATGTGTATGACGATGGGTATGATGATGAGGAGTTTAGTGGGTACAATGAAGAGGGTTATTATTATGGAGGAGAAGGTGCATATGTGGCTCTCAAGCTCAAACGGGTCAAGTAAGTCAACCACTTTTACCATTTCAAGACCCGGGAAGACTACCGGTTGGTGTGCAACATGTTAGACCGCAAGGATTGCACTTGCAACGTCCCACGCCACTCAATCAAATGCGGCCTCCAAACATGCAAGCTCAACATCAAAGGCCGAATCACCAACAACAACCACCTATGCATCCAAATCAACATCAACAACAATTTGCACCACAAGGTGCAATGCAAGGACAAATGGGTCAACCAAGAGCGCCATTGGGAGCACCTAGAAGACTCCACCGTGATGTTGTACGGGGAATTGAAGCACATTTTCGGCCTATTATCACTAATAATCCATCACCAATAGTGATTCCGCAAAATGCAAATGGAAGAACTTTTGAAGTTAGAACAACCGCACTCCAAAGTCTACCAAAATTCAAGGGGCTAGCAACGGAAGAGCCTTACTTTCATTTGGAAACTTATGATTCTATTTGCAACACTATTGGGGGTCAAGGATTTACTCCGGATGATGTCAAGTTGGTTCTCTTTCAATTTTCATTGGAAGATAAGGCAAAAAGATGGTTTCACACTCTACCATCCGCATCAATTTTCACATGGGCCGATATGCAACAAATCTTTTTGGATGAATTCTATAGTTCGCAAAAGACCAATGATGCAAGGAGGGGGTTGAGAAGCTTTCAACAACAGTCGGGAGAGATGTTCCATGAAGCATTTGAGAGGTTCAACATGATGCTACGAAATTGCCCTCACCATGGTATCCAACTATGGGAATTGTTAAATGCTTTTCATGAAGGTTTGACATCGGAGGATGCACGGGATCTTATGTCCATCACAAATGGCACTTTTGGTACAAATTTTGAACAAGATGATTGGGCATATTTAGAGCAAATGGCGGTGACTTCGAAAAGGAAGGCCCAATCTTCAAGAAGGGCAAGACATGTGATTCAAAGACCACAGGTGCATGCGGTAGAAGGTGGTAATGTGCAGAATACTAATCAATTGTACAATGTTTGCAGCACTTGTCAAGAGATAGGCCACACGGCGGAGGTTTGTGGAGTGGGTGTTCAAGAAGCACCAAGTGAAGAAGTGAATGCTATTCAAGGGGGTGGGAGAAATTATGACATGAACTCCAACACTTACCACCCCGGGTTACGAAATCATCCCAACTTTCGATATGGGAATGCTTCTAATCAAGCCAACCCGAATTTTCAAGCTGCTCAAGGTAATTATGTGCCTCGTCAACAATACAATCAAGGGAATTATAGAGGCGGATACAATAGTGGCTACCAAGGGCAAGCTCAAACTGGTCAAAGAAATTCGGGTCACGATTCGTCAAGCGGAAATGAAGTCATGGAAATGCTTAAAGCTATGCAACAAGACATGCAAAGGCGAAACCAACTTGATGAAGCACGGATACAAAAGGATGAAGTTCGTGATAAAAGCATTCAAGCATTGACAACTCAAATGGGGCAATTAGCAACTGATGTGGCGGAATTGAAGAAAGGTAAAGGAAAGCTTCCTAGTGATACTCAGGTAAATCCGTCACATGGCTCTTCACGAGGTAACAATGTTAATGTTAATCAAGTGAGTGTTTTAAGGAGTGGGAAAGAATTTAAAGCGGATTTGTCACCGGAGTTTTGTCGAGGGGGTGGTCGAGGATGTCACGGGTGAGGAAAGTGAAAATGATGAAGTTACACCGGTTTTACAAAAAGAAATAAATGTTAAAAAACCGGAAGCGAGTGAGAGTGAAAAAACTGAAAATGAGCCGAATCAAGTTCCATTTCCATCGGCTCTACTTGACCCGGGTAAGAAAAATTTTATTGCATCAAGAGGTCCCCAAAAAGAAGAAATGTGGGACATGTTTAAACAAGTAAAAATAAATCTTCCTTTACTTGATGCAATAAAACAAGTACCCGCATATGCTAAATTTTTGAAAGAATTGTGTACGCAAAAGAGGCAACAAAAGAAAAAAATGCCTAAGCGGGTAAATGTTACCGGTCAAGTGAGTGCAGTTTTAAATGGGGAGCTTCCTCCTAAGCTCCAAGATCCGGGCACGCCATTAATAAACATTCAAGTTGGTAATTTTCAAATGGCAAAGGCGTTGCTAGATCTTGGAGCCGGGGTGAGTATTTTACCGGGTGGGTTGTATGATCAATATGACTTTGGTCCATTAGCTAGGGTGGAGACAACGGTTGTTTTAGCCGATTTGTCCCATAAGTTACCCCGGGGGATGGTTCAAAATGTCATTGTGAAAATTGATGAATTTTATTACCCGGTTGACTTTTTGGTATTGGATTACTCATCCGCAGATTCAAAACAGCAACAAAATGTCATATTGGGTCGACCATTTTTGAACACCGCGCATGCGGTAATTGATTGTAGATTTGGCACGGTCGACATGACATTTGGAAACCGGAAAATGCGTTTAAATGTTTTTACTAACAATACTAATGATTCCGGTGTTGAAGAATGTTTTATGGCAGATGTCATTGAGGGATGCAATCCATGTGAGTATGAGAAAGATGGAATGGAATTGTGTGCTTGTAATTTTTCTGAACAGGTACATGCTTTTGATTTGGAGAGTGAAGAAGGAAAGCAAGATGTGCTAGCATTGAAGGAGGGTCGACCACCATGGTCCCACCATTTTGATAGTTTGCCGGTGGAAATTGATTCGGGCACCAAACCCTCATTAGAAGTACCACCAAAGTTGGAACTGAAAGACTTGCCAAGCCACTTGAAGTATGCTTTTCTAGGGGATAATGACACATTACCGGTCATTATTGCCTCTAATTTGGAGATGGCTCAAGAGCAAGCTTTGTTGGAAGTGTTGAAAGAGAACAAAGGGGCTATTGGGTGGACGATTGCCGATCTCAAAGGAATTAGTCCATCCATTGTGATGCACAAGATTATCACCAATGAAGATGCAAAGCCCACAAGAGAAGCGCAAAGAAGGTTGAATCCTAACTTAAGGGAGGTAGTTAAAAAGGAGGTAATTAAGTGGTTAGATGCGGGGATTATTTATCCAATTTCGGATAGCTCTTGGGTAAGTCCTACTCAAGTGGTACCTAAGAAGTCCGGCATTCAAGTAGTCAAAGATGAAAGTGGTGAACAAATAGCCACTCGACCCGTAACCGGGTGGCGAGTGTGTATTGACTACCGCAAATTAAATGCCGCCACTTCTAAGGATCATTTCCCACTTCCTTTTATTGACCAAATTATTGAAAAATTATCGGGTCAAAAATACTATTGTTTTTTAGATGGGTATTCGGGGTACAACCAAATTGCAATCCACCCGGATGACCAACACAAGACCACCTTCACTTGTCCCTATGGTACTTTTGCCTTTAGGCGGATGCCATTTGGCTTGTGCAATGCACCGGCTACTTTTCAACGATGTATGATGAGTATTTTCTCGGACATGGTTGGAGAGTCGCTTGAAGTGTTTATGGATGATTTCTCAATATTTGGCACTAGCTTTGAATCTTGTCTCAACGAGTTACAAAAAGTTTTAAAAAGATGTGTTGAGAAAAATTTAGTGCTTAGTTGGGAGAAAAGCCATTTCATGGTGCAAGAGGGAATTGTGTTAGGTCACGTGATTTGGAGAGAGGTATGGAGGTGGACAAGGCAAAAATTCGGGTTATTTCATCATTGCCACCACCAAAGAATGTGAAAGGGGTAAGGTCATTTTTGGGACATGCGGGTTTTTTATAGACGTTTTATTAAAGGTTTTAGTGTCATTACCAAACCTTTATGTAATTTGCTTTTGAAAGATGTTCCATTTGACTTTACTAATGAATGTTTGCAAGCTTTCAATGTTTTGAAGGAACACTTGGTCAAGGCTCCTATTTTGCAACCGCCGGATTGGTCGAAGCCATTTGAGATTATGTGTGATGCAAGTGAAACTACAATTGGAGCGGTTTTGGGCCAAAGAGTTGATAAAAAGCCGGTGGTGATTTACTATGCGAGCAAAACTTTATCCGAAGCGCAACTGAATTACACCACAACCGAAAAAGAATTATTAGCGGTGGTGTATGCTTTGGATAAGTTTCGTTCGTATATTTGGGGGAGCAAAGTGGTGGTATACTTCGGATCATAGTGCGGTTCGTTATTTGATGGAAAAGAAAGATGCCAAGCCACGCTTGATTCGGTGGGTTCTATTGTTGCAAGAGTTTGATGTGGAAATTCGGGACAAGAAAGGAAGTGAAAATGTAGTGGCGGATCATTTGTCTCGAATTCCGGTGGATAAAAATGATGATTTTGGAGAAATAAATGAGAGGTTTCCCGATGAGCAATTGATGGCGACATCTACTATTCATGCACCGTGGTTTGCTCATTATGTTAACTATTTAGCCACGGGGGTCATTCCGGATCATTGGACCAAGAAACGAAGACAACAATTTATGGTCCAAGTGAAGCAATATATTTGGGATGAACCGGATCTCTTCAAGGTTGGACCCGATCAAGTGATTAGAAGATGTGTGCCCGAATCGGAAGTGAAAGATATTCTTACACATGCTCATTCATCCGCTTGTGGGGGGCATTTTAGTGGACACAAGACCGGCTACCGGGTTCTATCATGTGGGTTCTATTGGCCCACCATATTTAAGATGCTTGTGAATTTGCCCGGAATTGTGTAAATTGTCAAAGGATGGGAAGTATCTCCAAGAGGGATGAAATGCCTCTACAACCAATCTTGATTGTAGAAATATTTAATGTTTGGGGCATTGATTTCATGGGTCCCTTCCCAAATTCTAATGGGTTTTTGTATATCTTGGTAGCGGTTGATTATGTTTCGAAGTGGATCGAAGCAATTGCTACAAGGACTAATGATCATTCGGTGGTTTGCAAGTTTGTGCAATCCAACATTTTCGCTCGTTTTGGTATTCCTAGAGTGATCATTAGTGATGGTGGGTCACATTTTAAAAATTTCAATTTTGGGAAGTTGTTGAAGAGATATGGAGTGAATCACCGGGTTGCAACGCCGTACCATCCGCAAACGAGTGGACAAGTTGAAGTGTCCAACCGTCAAATCAAAGAAATTCTCATGAAGACGGTTCGTGTGGATAGAAAAGATTGGTCAAGTAAATTAGATGATGCTTTGTGGGCATACCGTACGGCTTACAAAACTCCGATTGGCACGACACCTTTTCGGATGGTGTATGGGAAGGGTTGTCACTTGCCAATGGAGTTGGCGCATCGAGCACATTGGGCGATCACGACAGTAAATGCGGATTATGATGAGGCGGGGCGAACAAGAAAGTTGCAACTAAGTGAATTGGAGGAGATTAGAGATGAGGCTTATGAATGTGCATCGGCTTACAAAGACAAATTAAAAAAGGTTCATGATGCCAAATTTAAAAAAGACTTTTGAAGTGGGGCAAAGGGTGTGGTTGTACAATTCACGATTGAAGATGTTTGCGGGCAAGTTGAAAAGTAAATGGATGGGTCCATACATTGTTTGCAGGATTGGTAAATTCGGTGAAGTTGAAATATTTGATGAAAACACCAATAAGCAACAAACGGTGAATGGACACCGCTTGAAGCCATATTTGGATGGAAATGACATCAAGGCGTTGGAGATGGATAAAGCGGGCTATTTCTTAAGCCCGGTGGAAGAAGTGCAACAATGAGAGGCCAGGTTTGGTAGTGTAAATAGTTAGCGTTTATTTTATTTTTCTTTTGTGTGTGTTCGAAATCCGTGTTTGAAACAAGTGTGGGGACGTTCGGGTCACGAAACGGTTCTAGCATTGTGTTGAGGACAACACGGGATTTTCGAGGGGGTAGGGTAATTTTCATGTTTTTCAAATTACTACTTTTTATGAAAAAAAAAAAAAAATTTGTCAGGTCCTACCGTACCCCTACGGCCCCACCGTAAGGGTACGGTGGGTCAAGAATCCAACGGTGGTTAGGGTCTGGACTACGGTGAGAAAAGGAGCATTTAGGCCACCGTAAGGGTACGGTCCTACCGTAACCCTACGGTGGAACTGGGCAGCAGCAGCGAGTATATAAAAAAAAAATATTTTTTTGGGGTACTTGAAACACAAAACGGGCCACACCTTCTTTTCTACCAAACTTCTCTAACTTCTCACTTCTTCTTCTTCTTCTTCTTCTTCTTCTTCTTCTTCTTCTTCTTCTTCTTCTTCTTCTTCTTCTCTTCACCATACCAAGAACACCCAACCATCTTCAATCATTCATAAAACCTTCAATCCTCCACCAAACTTAGTGATTTTTGGGTCTATCTTGGCTAATTTTTCATCTAGTTTCTGATTTTGGGGAGTAAAGTGGAAGAAAAACACGTTTTTGGGTCCGAATCAAAACCCTAAAAATCGCATAAATTTGGGGTTTTCTTATTTTCTTGATTTCTTGTGTTCTAGCATCATCCATTCGAAGGTATGTACTCCATTTGTTGATTTTTATGCTACATTGTAAGATATTAAGGTTTTTGTTCTTACCTAGTTTATACCCACTTGCTTGTTAATAATGTAGTATGTGAATAGCTTTGTGTGATAATAATGTGGTAGTAGAAGTGTTGTTGAGATGAAAATTGTGAGCTTTTGGTAATGTTATGATTGTAGAGGCGTCATGCCCAATTTTTGTCAACCCAAAGAAGAAGTGTATGTTCAATAACATCTACTACCATAATAACAAGCAAGTGTGGGGATGTTTTGTCATGTTGGCTAATGTGTTTTGTTTTGTTTGTTTTTGGTTTCTTTGTTTGTTTGTACATTGTATATGGAAATGGCACGCACTGGTGAGGCCGCTGGATCAAGTTCATCTGCTGCCAAGGCTAAGGGAAAGCAACCTGCTTAGCAGTACAAACGAAGGAAGTATGTTTCCCAAAATACTAAGTTTGATTTAGAGATGGAACAAGCACCGGAGCCGCCAAGGTTAGACCCGGCTGATAAGCCAGAATGGAAGACTGGCCCTCTGAACGCAAAACCAAGGATCTGGCAAGCTACTTTATTTCATGATCAACTTAAAAAGTTGTCAGATCGGCCAGGGGCATTTATTTATGAAAGAGAGGTGAGCAGAAAAGACTTTGAACCATTCGGGGTTTTTGATAGATTTAAGGCGTTAGGTTGGGAAGCGGCACTCCACTGCTATGATCAAGAAGAGAAGAGGGTGTATTTGGATGAGGTCGAGGAATGGATGGCAACATTAAGATGTCCGAGATATGATTCACCCTCAAGGATGAAGCTAATCGGTGAAGTAAATGGGATAGAAGTGGAAATGTCTTACGAGACATTGCGTAGGCTTGCAAAGTTTGACAGTTTACCGGCGAAAGAATATAAGAACCCGAGCATCGACGAGTTGTTAATTAATCCAGAGAAGCATCCACGTTGGATGGACATGTTGGAAGATTTATTTTTGCCGGGTACTTATCATGGTACCTTATATCGAAGGAATTTGAAGATAGAGCCCAAACTGTTGCTGAATTTTACCATCCTGAATGTATTACCGAGACGTGCTGATAAGGAACAAGTGCGTTTTCCGAGGTTCCTATCTTATATGCCTTGACGCATGGTGGTCCGAAATTCTCTTTTCGGTACTTGGTCTTGAATCATGTGTGGATATGTAGAAATTCATCGGAGAGGTCAATCATTCCTTACTGTCGAATAATTACTGGGTTGTTGAAGCAGCAAGGTGCGATCACTGAAGAAGATGAAGGAAGAAAAAGGAAAAAATTCAAACCTATTGATCTAGCAACAATGGGGTCTGGTTGGGTGTATTCTGAGTCCGAAAGATATCATAAATTGAAAAGTGGAGGTCAAAAGTTGAGAATGCTAAAGAAAGATGCGAGGGCACTTTTGCCAGGTGAGGAGGATGAAGCTGAGAGTGGAGGTGAAGCGCCACCAAGTGATGATGAAGAGTACGAAGACAATCCGGCGGGAGGACATTTGGATATAGGCCAGGGGATTTCGAGTGGATACCATGGTGGAGGGTTTTATGACTTTACCGAGAGGGCGTATGTTGATGGTTGGGCCTTTGGGGGATCGATGCAGGAGGTAATTGAAAGTCAACGCCCCCCAACCTCGGTATTTGACACTTGGTCGGGTTCGGAACGAACATTATTTGATCATCAAACAATGATGGGTGCTAGCATGGAGCGAAGGATGCAACAAGGATTTGATCGTCAGGAATTATGGAACCGAGGACACGCTTATGCTCAGCATGTGGAGATTAATCACGGATACATTGATGATCAGAATAGGAGAATGAATGATGATTGGCATGCGGGGAGACCCGTAGTCACAAATCCACAACCGGTGGATTACGGGGTCCTTACCACCGTATGATGGAAGCATCTCCTATCCGACCCCACCAATCCACCATTCTCAATGGGTCAACCCACAGCAGCAACAGCAACCCACAGATCAAGGAGGAAGCAGTGATGGAGCATTTGGCTTTGGCGAATGGAATGATTTGTTCACTTCGGTGTTCGGGCCGCCTCAGCCACGCTACTACTAATCAGGTCGTGCTTCTTGTACATAGCTTTATATTTTGTTTGTTTATGTTTGTGTTTTTACCTTTGGTTTTCGGGCGGTTGGGTGGTGTATTGAATCGTATTGAATTGTTGATGAGTTCGGGTTGTGGTAGTAGGATGTGTGTTTTTGTTTAAAAAAAAAAATGAAAAATCTAAAAAAAAAATTACAAAATAAAAAAATCCAAAAAGAAATTTGTGGTTTGAGTATTTGAGCGTTTCTTTCCAAAGCCATGCATTGGGACAATGCATCCCAAGTGTGGGGATGGGAGGAAATTGTTGGAGATTTAAAAATTTTTTTTTTTTTTTTTTAGGTCAAGTACAATGTTGTAAAAATTGGAACACCTTGATTTAACCCCCATTAGACACACCGACAACCCTTAATACCCGTTTCTTTTTCTGGGTGAGAGTTGAAGCCACATATGTAAATAAATAAATTCTTCCTTTGTGAGAGTGGCAACGGGTGGGGGTGCACTAGAACTTGTGCTTGAATACAACTTGAATCCTTAATTGGGCATGGGTGTAGAAATGATAAGGGCATTAGGTAGCTTCATCATGTGAGTGCGAGTGTGGGTTTTTGGGGGGTTGGACCTCATACATTACATATATGAGCAAGGTAGCGAGAGGGGCGGGGGTTTGGACATTTAGTTGCCCATTTTTGAGCCTTAAAGCCTATTGTTTGATGACCCTTAAACTAGCTCCTAAATTTTACCCAACTTGACCCGGTCTTTTTGTGCTTAGTTTATTCTTATATTAATAGTATTATTGAAGTGTTAAGTTTAGTATGTGTTAGTATGTTTATGTAATTTGTTTGGCAAGAAAAATGAAAAAAAAATGAAGAAAAAAATAGAAAGATGATAAAAAAAAAGAGAGAAAAAAAATATGAAAAAGAAATGAGAAAAAGAAAAGAAAAGAAAAGGCAAGTAAAGTTATGTTATGTGTTTGTATATAGTAGTGTTTCTTTGTTCGTGTATGTTTGTTTTGTAATAAAAAGACCGGGTAAAGTTTGCGCTACTTATATATATCCTATTCCCTACCTTCACACTTAGCCAAGTTACAACCGTTAAGTCCCTTTGATTTATACTCATGTTCATGTTAGGAGGATGATTGATTTAGGTACAAGCTTATGGTTGTGCAACCACTCGTTTGCCTTTTGTGTGTCTAGCTTATCTTTGCTAGAGCTTACTTGATACCGAGAGGAGAGATATTGTGAGGGGTGTGTTGATTGGGGTGTTGAGAATGGGTTAGTACGAGGATTGCACATTAAACTTGACTTTGAAATGATCGCTTATTTGTTAAAAGGATTTGTAGTAGATTGCTTGGGACAAGCAATGGGTAAGTGTGGGGATGTGACGGGTGGTTCAACGAACACCCTTTTATAGTGTTAAAATGCTTATTTTATCCACATTTATTCGTGATATTGCTGGGAATTGGGTGACTATGGTTGCTTTTGGTTGTAGGTGTAATAAGGAGCTAAATATGACGAAATACGGGCTTTGGGAATGGACCGAAACGCATCGGAACGAGGTGGAAGGGAAGAAAGAAAAAATGAAGATTTCTAAGAGCCCACCCTACCCTTACGGCCCAGCCGTAGGGTTACGGTGGCATCAGACATCAGATTTCCATCGTATTGCAGTTGAAAAGGGCCGTCGACATTTCCAGCTCACCGTAACCTTACGGTGGGACCGTAGGGGTACGGTGGCCCCTGCACAAAGTTGTAACTCCTTTCTTTAAAGAGCAATTTATGGTGTCTTTTCATTACCACTTCCATTGTGAACGTTTTTCATCATCCTAGGGGGCGATTTTGGCTGGAGAAAATCATTGGAGAACAATTATAATCCTTTGGTTATTGTCTTTGATTCATATGAACAATTATTTGAAGATTATGATGATCCATTCCATGATGCTAGGCTAGAACTCTTGATGATCATCTTTGGTGAAGTTTTTCTTAAACTCTTTTATGTTTGTTCCTTTCATTTCTAGAACGATAATTTAGTACATGTTTGCTTGATTATTGTGGTGTTTGAACAATTGCTTGTAGTAGTTAATCAATTTCTCAATTTCTAGTCTTAA
The DNA here is from genome assembly GCA_030844895.1 of Ambrosia x helenae. Lineage (NCBI taxonomy): Eukaryota > Viridiplantae > Streptophyta > Magnoliopsida > Asterales > Asteraceae > Ambrosia > Ambrosia x helenae. The sequence goes on along the minus strand of CM061227.1, from coordinate 15,840,757 downwards.
TCGTACGTTCTTGATGTTGCTAACAATCGGGATATTGCGGGAAGGATTTGGGTTGGATAATTGATTAATCGGTCATCGGGAAACAACCTCGCATTGCTATAATCCGAGTACTTTGTTCCCTTTTATCACAATAATTGTTTAAACACGAGTTATGTCTATGTAACTCTTTCTAGTGGAACTTTTGCATAAAGGTTTAAGGAAAATGGATCCAGGGATGGTCATTGCTTGTTAACTTGAGAAACAAAACCCATTTCAAATCAATAATTTAGTTTTCTTTTTATTAAGTCTAAATCCAAATCAACCAACAATCTTTGATCTTTAATTTTGTTAGTAGTTAAATATTAGTTAAATCGCAAAGTTATTAGTTAACACACATTCCACAAACACCCTGTGTTCGATACCTTCTTGCCACTATTTATTAGTTGTAATTGGGAAATCTTACGTGTACCACGACAATCACGTCATGACACCCGACATATTCAGGTTAATAATTTTACAAACATATAAGTCTACCTTAGCGAAAAACATTTATCATACGTACTTAACAGGGCCAGTTGAGCCGGGTTACATTACGTATTTTTCAGGGTTTAATGATTCGGAGGATCATTGGGGGTAACATACACACACACACACACACGAGTCTTGAGTCCTGTTGTTGGTGAATTACATGAACTGAATTAAGTGAAACATAAATTTTTCCATATTTAATGTGTAATGCGCAAATATGTGTTTATATGACATTTGTATGATTATACATGCTTAACATATGTTAGGATTGAATGTTCATGTGTTAGAATGTGTTAACATGTGTTAAAACGCGTCTAAATGACAAAACCATAGAAAATTTGGAATCAGGAAGTTGGTTCGACCCTTAGGGGGTTCGAACCAACCTATATGGCATTCATTCGACCCATGAAATTTCTCATTCGACCCCAAGAGGGTGCGAACGAACTCTGACTATAAATACCACACTTTGCAACTTTTTTTTATCATTTCACAAACCCTAACCACTCCAAAGTGTTCTCTGTCAACCTCAAACCTGTAGGGAGGAGTTTTTGAACTTGTTTTTCATATCCTAACATAAAAATACCTTCTACATCATAAACAAGAGAAGATTCAAGGTGTGTTCTTGATCTAAATCCTTTTTAAGCATTTTTCATTCGTTTTTCTCAAACCCCAAAGTTCCAGATCTAATCTAAGGAAGTTTTCATGGATAAAAACCTTTCTAACACATTTCTGAACAAAACCTTTTCATTAATAATGGATTTTTATACAAAAATACATGTTAAATGATGTGCTATGTGTTATTTGTTGTTTGAATGATGTGTAGATGATATAATAATGATCTATAACTGTTTTAGATGGTGGTTTAGGATTATTATGGGGTGTAATTGATTATTGATGATGTTTTCCCCATTTTGGGGATTTATGTGTTAGATCTAGGCTTTGTTCTTCATAATGTTGTTGATGAGATGATTAGGGGTTTTCATATACATGTTAATGTGAGCATAATAATCTGATTACAAAGTGATTTTTGATAAGTGTCCATTTTTGGTAAAGATTGCATGCATTGATGTGACATTTCCATAATTTGCCATTTTGGTTACGTTATGAAACGAACTGCTTTCGGGATAAAATTGGTAGGGTTTTGTGGGGATAGGTTAGATATAGTTAACTGCTATGAATGGTGATGTTTCGTGATGTTTTCAGACTGTTTTGATGCGTTTTGGTGTGTTTTATGAGTTTTTGCAACAGTTGGGTCGAACAAGAATCTGGTTCGCACCTTCGGGAGGTCGAACCAGACAACCAGAGGTCGAATGAACCACCTGATGGCCCATTCGACCTACCAGATTCCCATTCAACCCATCAGGAGGTCGAATGAGCAGGATTTTTAACTGATTCAACCCTACGACTTCATAAATGCGATTTTTTATGCAAACTAAGTGTTTTATGCATGAACCTTATGTGTAAACCCTATATACTTGATTAATTTATTTAATGGGTCACCAACGAGATGTCGGGTCTGTCTGGTGTGTCGGGTCAACGTTCAAACACATTTTCAAACATAGTTAGTCATGATCTGGACGATCGTGGACTAGTTTACCTAAGGGTTATTAGTCAAAACACTTATACAAACTTTTATATTAGATCGCCGGTATTTGAGACTATCGGACTGTGTCGATAATTCTTTTTATAGAAGATGCAACCTAAGGTGAGTGTCACAGCCCCATTCTTTAGTGTTTTCATATCTGGGGGAGAAACATGCGGTACAAACTTATGAACTTTTAGACCAATATATTACATTATATCACATGGATACTTAGTGAAATTTCTTCATCATTAAAGTCCTGTCAAACATGTAGTGAACTATTAATATGTGGATACATAGCGAGGAAAGTGTGAATAGATCTATTAGGCCCGGCAAGCCCCACTCGGGCTGACTGGAGGTCGGTGGCGGGTGTATATTTGTCCTACCAAACTTTACGGCACCGGATGATGACCGGTGACGGGCATTGAGGCATTCTAACGTTTAGCATTGGTTCACAACACTATAGTATCATGTAACGATGTCTAGCTAACAGTAGGTATAGATGTAAGGATTGTTGGGTCTGGTTTACAAATGTTACAAGCTTTTACAAACTTTATCTCTTTGACTCACCGGCACTGTATATGTTGACTAACATTGCATGGTTTCTCAGGTCACTAAGGTAGCAGGGAAGTCTAGGCGCACTGGGGTCTCACTGCGTCTCATCTCATCTCATATGCATGTTTTGAACTATGTTTGGTTTTAAACTACTTACTTTTGGTTTTTGGTTTGTAAAACTTTAACTTGCTTCCGCTGACGTCTTTTGGGATTATGCAAACTTTTAAAAACTGTGTGGTTTATGTTTATTACGTTGTTTTTCATATCATATAGTTGTCGTTTATTGTGACCATTGACTTGGATCCTAGTATGTCACGCGACTCGCAGTAAAACCATGCAAGTGGAATTTGAGGGTGTGACAGATTGGTATCAGAGCCAATGGTTATAGTGAACTAGGATTGCATGTAGAGTCTGGTCTATATCCGAGTCTCACACACTAGGCGGTCATACACTTATGACTCGTTTTAAGTGGGGAACTTACTAACTTTGTCGGGGTGTTTATATCATCATTATACTTATGTGTTACATCATCTGTTCTATCTTTGGTTTATCTACCTTCTATCTGTTTCTATCTTCTATCTATCTTCTTCTTCGGGATTTGAAGACGAAGAGGCTAGCTTGTTGATCTTTGCACGACGATGTTGTACATTGGAGTGACTTCGGCCTACCTTCGAGATCTGTCCAGGATTCGACCATTTTGTATGCGCGTAGGATCGTCTAAACAACAAAGATAATGATCAAACAAGTTCAATTCAGGTGCAGAGTCCCTGAATTAATCACAAAATGATAATAAAACTAGCAAAACACAGAAATCATCATAAACATTCTCATTTCATTAAGATAGATAACCAATTACACTTGAAAATGACGTTTATAATGCTTAAAAGACTTTTACAGACTTGACAATAAACCTAGGGAGAACACACACAGGGAGGGAAAACAAAATGTCAAAAGTTACATTGCAAAAATCAACTTGACCTTATATAGGCCTGCATATTCGCCCATTTGTGTTGGTCAAATGTGTAGGTTCGACCAAACATCATGGTCGAACCAAGTTATACATAAAAACCTATTTCTACCTTCGACCTCCCTGTGTCCCTTCGACCAGTTACATCTTCCTTCGACCAAAACAGAAGCCACATTCGACCATTAATAACCACCTTCGACCATTCGACTATGAACAAAAATTGTGTTATTTGCAATCCAAAGCATTAGTCGCAATATGTGCATCTACAAACTCCCCCTCGACTATTGCTTGGATTTTTTAAGTCTTCGTTCTTCGTCCATCGCCTTGTTCATCAGCTTAATGTTCAATAACTTCTTCTGCTCCTTGGTCATCACTGGTTCATAAGTTTGTTTCGGTTTCTTCTTTTTAACTTCCTGAACTTCCCGAACTTTCATAAATTTCCCCAGTTTCTTATCGAAATCACATCCAGCATTCACATCCCATGCAAAGCATAAGAATACCACACGTTGGTATTTGCTTGCCTGTTCACTATCCTTAGCTTCGTAGTAAATCGGATTATAATAGAGCATTATAATATCCTCATGCGAACAGTTGATCAACCACATAGGATCAAATATGTGAATCTTCTTGAAATCCTTTGTACCATCCTTCAACACGATAACAGCCTCTGTAGTCTTCCAATCGTAATACCACCAAATGAAATCTTTGGAAAAGTGTTGAGGAATCGGCATCAACGGAATGTGTTTCAACACTTTAGGTGGTTTGTACTTTAACGTCACCTTGGGCATCCCAGTTATATCATCAATCTCCTTCTTATGAACAATCTGTTTAGGATACTGAGGAGTAAACAAGTTCCACTTAGTTCAGCTTTCTCTCGACATACGATCTGCAAAGTAAGCAACATGATCGTTTACAGAACCTGTCATCTCATGTCTACATATATCACGAATTGCCCAGTATGGAAGTGTCTTCAAATCATGGAATCTGTCAAAGTACAGTATTCTTTTCTCCAATTTAACTGCAACACACTTCAACTGTTTAACGAACTTCCATCCCAAAGCTTTCCCTTTAAACAACTCATTATGGAACTTATAGAAACTGCCCTGAATCTCTGTCTTTGGACGATTAGCTTATTTCTCCTTCAGCTTTCTCAACAAATCTTTCAAAGTATCAGATTGTTCAGTGTTCGGCTTATCACAATCTGGAAACACTTCTTCAACAAATTTCTTACTCTTTTCATGAGCAAGTTTCTCAGCCTCTTTCAACAATTCGTCAGTGAATTCAGGAAATCCAGAATCTTTGTTCTTCTTGAAGTATTCTGGATATTCCTCACTCGTGATATCTTCAACCTCTTCTTCCTCAAATACTGGCACGTCTCTATCATCGTCGTGATTACCTGCTTCTTTCTCAGGTAAGTTTGGAATCTGATTATCAATCATCAACTCCTCCAGAGTCTTTCCAACCTGTTTCGCCAGTCCTTCTAAAATCTCTTTAGACATGGCCGCAGAAACTTCTCCATCTTCTAAGTCAGGATCGTTGTATTCCAACTCAAATCTCATATCGTTAGATTCAAATATCTTAGGGAATCTGCCAGTCATCTCTATCGTCCAGACTCTGTCTGTCAACATCTGGCGATACATATTCTTATCATCATCGGATAAGGATCTTATCTTCTCATTCCAAAAGACATTCTCATCATCAACAGTACCACCAGGAGCCTTTGAGCTGGATTCTCCTGCACCTTTTCCCGATCCTCTCTTCTCACATTTGTACTTATATGTGTCATCATCATCATCATCATCATCACTATCAGAACTAGCAGAGCTATTACCTTCTCCCGAATCATCATTTGAACCATCATCATCACCATCGTCTTTCTTCTTCTTCTTAGGAGCACCACCGGCATCCTCATCCAACTCATCATCTTCTTCTTCCTCATCAGATGGTTCAAAGTCTACTTGTTCTTCTTCACGCTCTTTATCCTCTTCACCAGCTTGCAATTGAGGAGCTCTAGAGTACAAGTCTTTAATCAAATTATCCATATTCTTGTTACTCTCTTTCAGCTTCTTATTCTCCTCTTTGATAGCAATGTATCTCCTGGTGTTTCTCTGTTCATGCTTCAACAACTTCTTGTTTTCTTTCTGAAGTTGTTTTATCTTGGCTTCAAGAGCTTCTTGATTCTCATGAGATGTTTCAACAACGTCTAACATCTTTTTGTCATTGTTTCTCAACTGTTCTATCTCTGCTTGTTGCTGATTTATAATTTTCATCATGTCAGCAAGCTTCTGGTTCGCAACAGTCATAACATCACTATCTACTGTAACCTTAGGTGTAGAAGGTTCAGCAGCAGGAATCTTTCCTTTCTTTATCTTCTTCAGCACTCTATCCAGTGCATCGTTGAACTCTTCAATTGGTAACTCAGTCTCTTTAGCAGCAGTTGTTGTCTTTTGCTTCTTCGCTGCTGGGGATGTGATAGGTTATTTAGAGCTAGATGCTGGTGGCAGTTTCTTACCAGCAACCAATATCTCAATGTCTCTAGCCCTTTTCTCCATTGGCTTCATTACTTTTTCTTTCTTCTTGTACTGTGGTTTCTTCTGTTTCTCACCTGGCTTTGGCAATCCAACAAAGTCATCGGATCCCAATCCCAAACCTTCATCAGTTTCATCCAACGCAATAGGACTTTTTGTCCTTTGCTCCTCCAAATACTTATTAAGACTAGCAGACTCACCAGCCACGGTGGCCTTGGGCGTGGTGCTCTTTACAGTCTCACTATCCGAATCCCATCGTTCATCCTCTTGTGTCTCTTCTTAGTCAGCCGACACTTCATCCACTAAGTGTAAACCTTTCTTCGCAACACTCTTTTTCCTTCTCGAAACCTTTTTCTGAGCAGGTTCACTATCGTCTTGTTTCTCTTTGCCCTTTCCAGTCTTTGCACCAACATTAATAACTTGACGCTTTCTCTTAGCATTAGGATCTACTGGACATAACGGATTATCTTCATCTGATTCACTGTTATCATGTCTAACCTTATCAGCACCTGGTTCTTCATAATCTTTATTGATCAGATGACCAAAAAGATTCTTCATTGGTGGTCTTTCATTCATCGCCACACCCTTATATCCTTTCATCCTAACAAGTGTGTTCAAACTCATGTGATCCTGAACTACAATCTGTGTAGGATCTCTTCTCAGGTTCTTATACTTCAAATCAAAGATCATCTGAAGAAATCTAGGGTACAATTGAAACTTCTTGCTCTTCAACCCTCTAAGTGGTTCTAACATATGTTCTAACAACATACCAGATACATTGAACGGTTTGTTCAATATAAGAGCCACCATCAACGAACTGATGCTCTTTCTCATCACATCATAGCCTCCACTTGCTGACCCGAACACGTGTATCATGACATGAGCAAGATACTTAAACTGAGGACACAACTTCCCTTTGTGTAATGAACCGTCAGTGATTGGTCCATTATACTTCATCCTAAGGAAGCATTTCCTTTGCTCAGTCCAAGATAATTCTCTGGGATCTGTCTTCACATCTACCAGCTTCAACGCCTCTCTGATATCATTTTCAGAGATAATCACCAACTCCCCCTGAATCGTACTAACAATAGACGATTCACCTTCCCAATAGTCCATCTTAGCATTCGTCCAAAACTCTCTTTGGTGATCTCTGTATATAATAGCTGGAGTAGCAATGGCATCAATAACACGACTCCTCTTCAAAAACACTATGATCCCAGCAGATTCAGTATGCTTCTTCAAGTCTCCTAGATACGCACAACAATTGTGTACCAGTTCAAATGGCAAATCAGCAATCTGTTCCTTCCCGGTTGCTTGCTCTGAAGATCTAACAGGAACATCAGCACTTCCCTGTTCAGACATAGTTAGACTGCAAAACAAATCAAACAAACATGTTAAAAACGGACAAAATAAACAAAACTTGAAAATTTTTGGTTTTCAGATTCTACATTCGACCAGTCGTTGGTTCGAATGTGAAATCAAGGGTTCGAATGTGGAATAAAAAAAAGTTCGAATGTGAAAAAAACATTTTGAAAAAGTATAAATTCGACTGTTTATTCCAGGTTCGACCGTTTGAACATCCACCTTCGCCCAAACAGTCACATTCGACCGTTTGAAATTGGGCGAAGGAGACTGTTCAACTCCTTGAACATCAGATTTTGATTTGTGTGACATCCGTCACTTTTCGTATTTAACATTTCGTATTATTTTCATGTACGTTTGAGACATTGATTAATAAAAATGTGCATTTTTATCATTACCGTACCTTCTAAAAAAATATTTTGTGACATTATTGGACTCATAGAACCATACTATAAACTTGTATTAACATTAAAGCTTAGAATTAATTGCAAAAAAAATGAAGTGTTTGGGCCGGGATTCGAACCCGTGCCCAAACCGGCCCGAAGCTTAGCACCAAACACAACCACCAGCTGAGGTGCAGGTTAAATCTGTTTCATATCCCACGCGATTTAAATATAAAGGGTTCTTGAATCATACCAGTGGACTTATGGAAAGTCAACTGCGAGAATCAATCACATTCAAACCGCGTTTTTGTTTCAATTCGTTTATGGTAATGTGTTAACTGACCCTCTATGATTGATTCCTACGCAAATCAAGATTAAAAACATTCCTAATCTAGCTTAATCACGCGTATAATAATTAAGATGGGTCAAAAACTACCAAACTTACAAGGACGATTAGTATAAATAGAGGCCTTCTCTACGAGCTATACTCGCCGAAAATCAAATCCCCACAATCAATTTCTCCTTACAAATCGTGTTATTCTGCAAATTAAGCTTCGGTTGACTTTTCTGTTGACTCGATCAATCGAACCTTAAATCGCGTTGTAAGTTTTTTTTCGATGGTCCACGAGCAATAGCCCCATCATTTCAGGGGCTATTGGATGCTAATTGACCGCATTAGAAAACTAGGGTTCATAAGTATTGAATTGGGGAAGAACATCGCTGCAGACAAAGGCTTAAAAGTATTTCGAAACAAAGAAATATCAACCAACTGATCTAGATCAGTTGGTAATGCCCATGTTTTAAACAAAACAGAACCGGCCGTAGGCCAGGGTTCGAATCCCACAAGTACCATTTTGTTTTCTTTGTTTAAAATCATTTATATAATCAAATCAGATAGCCTTTATAATTAATTGAAACCAAGATTTAACGTTCTCAGGGTCTAGACCAGATGGTCAGGCTTGTGATTATAAACATTGGACCGCCCAGAGACTCGGGTTCGAGTCTGGGCATATGCAACCTTTTCTTTTCTTTTTCTTTTTTTAAACTCTTTTATACTTATATATATATATATATATATATATATTCAATATTATCTTTAAAAATAGATTTTAAATACTAAACATGGCTTAAAAATTGTATAAAATTTATTTTAAGTTATTCTGAGGATAAAGTTTATTATCCAACTTTTAGTTTTTCAAAAATAATTTATTTAATATATATTATAAATATTACAAGTTTATTCATTTAAAATTTTAAAATTCTATAAAAATACCTAAACGATTTTATAAAATTCCACAAAAATTATTCTAAACTTTTATAGCAATAAACATTTCAGAAATAATTTTTATTCCGGAAAATCGTTCGTTTTATATTTTTAATTGATTTTTGTTATTTTAAACCATAAATAAATCATAATAAATTCATTTTTCAATATTTTTATCCCAAAATTTTACATAAATTATTTCTATTCATTTATAACAGAAATATAATTTTTAATTTGAAATTTCTTTAATTTTAAAATTTTTAGGTATTAAAATCATATCTTTGACAAATAAGAATAAATATACTAAATATTTAATTCTTGAGGAAATAATTTTATAAAAATTATTTTTATACTTAAAACCCTATAATATGATCATCCTAAATCAAAAACCTACAATAGTATTTGATTTAATTATTTACCGAATTTCTCTCATTTATTAACTATTTACTTAATTAATAATTAAACAATTACATATCCCCAAATTAGGAACCCTAGAAATACATGTATCCTAAAATTATTTCCCTTACACATTATCAAATTCTTTAGGTTAATCCTTTGGGATAATCTCAATTCAAATCACGTTGTTCGGTAGAGTTTCAAGTTATTTACGCGAACTGTGAGTATTTCCTATCCCCTTTTGCTTTTATTCATTTTTGGGGTGTTACATGTACACTATTACAAATTACAAATACAAGTTTACATTTTCACAATACAATTCTAGTACTATGTGCATTTGCTTACAATGTTCTTTATGCTTAGACAATACATGTAGAATACATTTGTACTTAGTGAAATCATTAACATGGTACAAGCCGACCTTAACATTGGATAGCGCTATTGGATTGACAACCCGCCTAGGTTGATTCTCCCCCTTTTTCATCGGAGAACCCGTGGTCATTGTTAAGTTTTTATCCATTTATTGGATAAGTACACCGCCGTTCATTTAGTACATTATACAGTCACAGGATTGATTTCGCTCATTTGTATGATACATAGTTTACATATTTGCACTGTAGCTTGCACTTGAATTGTATAGCTTTTTCAACTTACTATATGTATTAAAACTAGGAATGCTCACCAACATTTCTTATGTTGACCAAACCTATTTTGTACATGTTTCAGGTGCAGTTTGATCTAGTACTATAGCATGGGACTTTTAGTGCTTGTTTTTAATAAGTTATTTCAATATTCATGTTTCATTCAGACTTTGTATTTTTCGTTTCCATGTAAGACAATTTGGATTTTTCAATAATATATTTACATTTTAGTACCATGTGCTTTTGAACAATCGTCACTACATGACACCTCGATGATTCCGCCATTGGTTGGGGTGTTACAATTTGGCCCATTTTAACATGCCATTTTGATTTGGATACATTCTAACACGACCGATAAAGCATTTCCAATGAAAAATTTCAATTATCAAGCATTGATTATGTGTTTTCTACCAAAAATTAGGGTTCGAATTGTTTAATTCATCAAATGATCAATCTGATTGAAATTAACCCTAAGTTTTTGTTCATTCTCCCCCTAAAACACATAATTAATGAATCCTCATAAAAAATTTGAACAATTAACCGGTGAAAATCATGGTTTAATGACAGTTACGGTTCGTTCACATAAACAACGATTATGAACTGATTAATGAGTTATAACCTGCAGATGATATAGGAAAATGATCAGTGAATCAAGACGAACACAATGATACAATTTTTATTGCATGGGCAACAAGATCACTTTATCTCAGAATTTTTGAAATTTTTTGAAATGAGGTCGAATGTGCAGATATGGTATATATAGACTCCACATTCGACTGTTTGACTAGGTCGAATGTGAAACTTTTTCCACCTTCGACCCTACTGAAAGGTTCGAATGTAGGAAAAGTGTTCGAATGTGAAAATATCACATGAACTCTCACATTCGAACGTTTAAAAGGTGCGAATGAACAGATCAAATTCCACCTTCGACCCATCAAAGGGGCGAATGAAAAATGGAATTTTTGAAATTTTACCAAATCTCAAAATCGAGTCCCGTTCAAAATATTTTTCAACTTTTAAGCATCCGACATTCATTATTTCTCATTTAAAGATGGCAAAGCTCAAATGATCCATCAAGTTTTAGAAAATCATCATCAACCACCATCAGCTATCAAAAATAAGATAGAAATGTAAAATCTTTTTGGATTTTCTAAACTTTTTGTTAAAACACACCTAAAATCTTTTTGAGTTTTGTATTTTTGACGAGAAATATAAAATGCGGAAATGTAACAATAAAGCAGTAAATGTTTTGGGATTTCCGGTAAAGGGATCATATCAGTTATTGAGAAATCTGATCACACCGTTGATCGTTTTGATTTATTATCATTAAAGACAATATGTGATCTGGCCACTGCTGATATTGTGATCCACATAAACTCACATGCAGACTGTTGTGCAGTGCTTTAGACTGATACTATTATTTATAGTATAAACTCAATTGTCTATGGTTCCCATGCACACGACATACTCCCGTATCAAGAAGTAAATGCACAAAGACTCATTGTAATGCGTGATTATGCTTTCGTCATCTGTAATTTACAAGGTATGAGGCACAGAGGTATACAGGTCAGCAATTCAATGCAACAAAGCAACTTGTGCACTCTACCAGGTTGAGGGCTAATATCAATCATGATTTGCATCAGTGATTGGATACGATGTAATAGATAATCTTTGATTATCGTCATACATGGAAAGTTCCTCAATTCGGTAACTTTAGGATTTGGCTTTACAGCTCTTTTTATAAAGACACCCTCTCTGATCTAGGTCCGTAATGACTTACAGCAGAAGATCAGAGAAGCTATCCCCAGACAACTAATAACATAACGACCCGAAACCTCCAAGTTTTGTACAAATACCCTATCAAACGAAATTACGGTACTAAGACCATATGCCTATGAGGAGTTCATCCACACAACAATTCATTTGATATGTATGTATCAGGCACGCAGTAATAAGTCTACGAAGCCTATCAGCACATCACACAGACTCAGACACACGCCATATATTGCATTACATTTCTTTAGAATGTGTCAGATCCCCACTGATGTACTATCATTTCCCCTTTTTATCCAGGAAATCATTTTGGGTTTTTCTAATTTTTATGGGTTTTTGAATTTTTCAATGTTTTTGGGTTTTTCTGAAAATAAAAACTATCTAAAAATGTAAAACATATTTTTGGATTTTCGTATTTTTATGAAAAACAATAAAAAGTAAACTAAAAAGTGATAAACTGAGGTGGTGATCAGTCCTGTTTTTCTTTTATACCGTTAGCTTTTAAAAGATAGTCAAATCTTGATTTATCAAAAGCTTTGGTAAAAAGATCTGCATGTTGATAGTTAGTGTGGATTTTGACCATATCGATCAACTCTTTAGCATAACAATCACGAATAAAATGGTATTTGATCCAGATATGTTTAGCTTTCGAGTGATTTACTAAGTCTTTTGTTAATGCAATTGCGGTTTCATTATCACATTAAATAGGGGTTTTAAGAAATTACAAACCGTAGTCCACCATTTGTTGTTGTATCCAAAGAACCTGTGAGCAGTAGCTTGATGCTGAAACGTATTCTGCTTCACATGTGGATAAGGCAACTGCGGTCTGTTTCTTGCACTGCCAGGTCATGAGCCTGCTCCCCATAAACTGGCATCCAGCCGTTGTGGATTTGCTGTCCTTGTCACAGCCACCCCAATTTGCATCACTAAAAGCGATTAGGTCAAAATTATCATCATTAGGGTACCATAGTCCTCTCGATGGACAACCCTTCAGATATCTAAGGATACGTTTGACAGCTGCAAGATGACTCTGTTTCGGCTTCGACTGATAACGTGCACAGAGACATGTGGCAAACATTATATCTGGTATGGAGGCGGTAAGATACATCAGAGATCCGACGATTGCTCTGTATGTAAATGGGTCAGTTAGTCCCCCCATAGCGTCAACACCAATCCCGTGATTAGGTTGAATTGGGGTATCCATCGGCTTCGAATCATCCATCTGGAATCGGCTCAAGACTTCAGAAACGTATTTCTTCTAGTGAATAAAGATCCCCGTTGGTCTTTGTTCCACCTGCAAGCCTAGGAAAAACTGCATCTCTCCCATCGCACTTATCTTGAACTTTTCCTGCATAACACGTTCAAATTCTCTGCATAGAAGTTCGTTAGTAGAACCAAAAATAATGTTGTCAACATAAATCTGGACTAGAAGCAAGTCATCGCATGTTCGTTTAGTGAACAGTGTGCAATCTACCAAACCTCGCTTAAATCCTTTGGAAAGAAGATACGTGGTCAGCTACTCATACCATTGCCTTGGAGCCTGGTGCAACCCGTAGAGAGTTTTGTTTAGAACGTAAACCTTATCCCGGTGAATAGGGTCCTCAAAGCCTGGTGGTTGACCTATGTAAACTTCCTCCTTGACCACACCGTAAAGAAACGCGCTCTTTACGTCCTTTTGATACACCTTAAATTTCTTATAAGATGCAAACGCTAGAAACACGCGGATAGCTTCTAAGCATGTAACAGGTGCATAAATCTCATTGTAATCAATTCCTTCAACTTGATGAAATCCTTGTACAACCAAACGAGCTTTGTTCCTTACGATCACTCCTCTATCATCTTTCTTACATTTGAATACCCATTTCGTTCCTATCTTCTTTCGTCCTGGGGGTAAATCTGTCAGTGTCCACACTCCGAGTTTCTGAAACTGTAATAACTCCTCTTGCATAGCCTCTACCCAAGCGTCATCCAAAAGAGCGTCCTTGTAAGTCCGCGGCTCGACCTGCGAAACATAACAAGCAAAAGACCAGTCATTTTGAAAACCTGATTTTTGAATTTTGGCATATAAAGCAAGAGCGCCAAGGTTTTCCGGTGAGTTAGCATTCCTCAATTGACCTCTCGTCATCACACTGCTACCAGGATCACCAATAACCTGCTCGATCGGGTGAATCCGATGTATCCGAGATTCAAGATAATCAGGTACTTACACTCCCGTCTGAGTAGTTAAGTTCTCTGTGGAATCCAGATCATTACCCACGTTCGATGATGAAGCACCATGTGGATTTGGGTTCACTGGTGGTGTCACTGTAGCATGTTCTAAAATAGCTTCACTTGTAACATCATCGTCGGCATCTTCAGATTCCGATGAATTAAGAGTTGTGGAAGCTTCTTGAAATACCTCTTCTTTAGTTACAGGAGCATTGGCATCATTAGAAGCTGCTTGGGGGTTCACGGTGATCGGACGCACCAAAGGTGATGTCACTGCGTTTTCAACCTCGTAATATAATCGTAATACAGCCTCTTCAACCATGCTATCTAGATTGAATGATTCAAAGAAGTCTTTGTAATCAAACAACCAGTCTGGACCGCTTCCCTGTACATTCTGAGTATACCGTTGCACTTCAACGTTAGCCTACTCCTCGACTTGACGAGTACGTTTGTTGAATACCCGTTTGAGCGGGGTTGCATATCCAACAAAATATCCTTCTTTAGCCTTCGGTGCGAACTTCTCAGATGGATTAAGCATTATACATGGAGCTCCAAATGGTTCTAGATACTCTAAATTCGGCTTTCGATGATTCAACAGCTCATAAGAAGTTTTGCCAAACTTCTTCATCATTAAAACACGATTAAGAGTGTAACAAGCTGCGTAAATTGCTTCGTTCCAGAACATTACTGGAAGATTGGAGTCTGCAAGCATTGTCCTCGCCGTTTCTATTTGAGTCCTGTTTTTACGCTCTGCGACACCGTTTTGCTGAGGGGTATACGGAGCAATGTATTCATGATGAATTCCTTTGTTTTCACAAAGATCTTCCATCTGTGCATTCTTAAACTCCGTCCCATTATCACTCCTAATTCTCTTGATCTTGAGACCATAGATATTTTCCAATCGAGTGAACAGAACTTTCAAATTATCAAATGTGTCGCTCTTATGATGCAAGCACATAACCCATGAAAATCTGGAATAGTCATCGGTAACCACAAGACAGTACAATTCACCAGCATGACTTTTACGCTTGACCGGTCCGAACAGATCCATGTGCAAACGTTCAAGTGGCAGTTCAACGGAATTGACTTTCTTTGGCTTATGGGATTGCTTGTGCTGCTTACCCTTTTTGCAACTCACACACTTGTCATTTAAATGAAAATGTTTAACATTTACGCTTGTGACAAGTTCATTCTTCACCAATTGATTCATCTTTCGAAGGTGAATGTTTCCCATCCTCCTATGCCACATGATTGATTCCTTTTCAGTAGCCTTGGAGAGAAAACACGTGACTTGGCCTTGTGTAGTCATTGCTTTGACATATCGAGAATGTACAAAATTTTCACTCTCGGTGCCTTTAACATCACCCACTCTTTTGGTAAAACGAATCCCGGCTTGAGTATATAGCAAGATTTGTCATCAAAGAATACTGAAAATTGCTTATCACAAATCTGACTGACACTGAGCGGACTATAATCGATTTGCTTCACGTAAGAAATCTTTTCAAAACTCACTATCCTGTTACTTACACTACCTTCCATAGTAATGTAACCACCCTTGTTTCCAGCAAACTCTACATAACCTCCATTAATATTTCTGATATCGAACAGTAGCGAAAGATCCCCTGTCATGTGACCAGAAGCTCCACTGTCAACAATCCAAAGACTGCTCACAGGGCCAGCTGAAGCTCCCTGCACATATCAAGTAAAAAGTTAGATTTTTCGAGGGACCCAAGCCTGTTTGGTCTTGGGTCTTTGAACGTTGAGTTTCAAAGATTCAGATTTCTCATAAACAGTCTGATTTAAATTGATCTTTTTCTGATCAATTAAATCTTTTTCAGTCTCAGATTTCACATTTTGTTGTGAAGATGAAGCACCTTGAGAACCTTTTGGTGACCAAGATTGTTCTGAACGTTTCAAGATCCAGATTTGAGATTTTGGGGTCTCAACCGGTTTCTTTACTTCGTCTTTGAAAGAGACTTTCTTGGTTACCTTCCCTGATTTAACAGAGACAGGTCCAACTGTTGGTTTGACTGCAGGTTTAACCGGAACCTTTTTCTTGTCAACAGTTGAGTTTACCATAGGTTTCTTAAGTTGTTTTTCAGTTGCAATCCGGTTACGACGATCATATGTCATCGGACGGTTTTCCCTCTTTTGATAAAAAAGGTTTTGATTAAAAAATGGTGCTTGTTGAGGGACAAAACGTCTTTGTTGATAACATTGATTATCGACTGGACGTTGATGAGTATGCTTCATTTCCACCTCGTGCCTTTTGTGCCTAACATACGGGCAGTGAGCAAGTAAATTATTGGGTCTGCTGACCTGGAGAAGAACAGATGATTGAAAAGCCAAAACATGCTAACAGTTGATCCACATAATAAACAGTCCTTACAACATACTTCTCCCAAAAGACTGCTGACTCTAACAACTGTTCTATCCAAACAACTGCTGTGACAAGTGCTGATACAAAGGACTGCTGAACAAACACTGATGAAGAACAACTGCTGACCAAAGGTCTGATGAAGAACAACTGCTGATCCAAGTATCGAAGACTAAAGCACTGCTGGAGCCAACAGCACTTAGGCTCCAGCAGAGGATACAAGACCATCAGAGTTTTCCTACAACAGTAGTTTACCTTCAGTACTTTCAATGTAACAGTAGTTTGTAATAAGCAGATGTTTTATGTTTGTTATTCTGTTAGAGATCACTGTCTTAGGTGACGCCAGCCTAGGTCATCAGTGGTTTAGGTTTGTCTATAAATAGAACAGTGCTTGTACTGTTCTATTACATCACACAAAAACATTCTCTCAGACAAGCAATCACCGTGTGATCAGGCTGAGGGGGAGTACTTGTATGATTGTAATCTTTTAGATAAATGAAAGCATTCGATCTGAAAACATTTACTCTCATGTTTTGATTAATAGTTTATCATTCCGTTGCACTTTCCATCTATATTCATCTCAATATTATCATTCTTAGTTAAACATAATCAAAACAATCAAACTCAGATCCTAACAATTGGTATCAGAGCTTGGTCAATTAAATTCGATCTAACAAATCAATTTAATATAAACAGATCAGCTCACAATTATTGATATCGTTTGTCTGTTGGATTGAAAACAGAGTAATAGTTTAATTTCGTTTCAACCGTTTTTAAGCAGACTTTGTCTTTTGAAAAATCAGAGAATGGCTTCAATCAATCACGATCCACATAACACTGGCACGAACAACAAGCCACCGACGCTTATCAGATCTGAATACAATATCTGGCAACGTCGGATGAGCCATGTTCTAGCTCAACAGAACACTGGGTGTTGGAAGTCGGTTATCTTCGGACCACATGTTCCGATGGTGCCGAGTACTGAAGATCCCAAGGTTCAAGAGCCAAAGAAACTTGAAAACTACTCCGACCAGGATTTTCAGAAAATTGAGTTAGATGCTAAGGCCTTCAGTATTGTGGCCATGGCTCTACCCAATGATATATATGCTGGGTTGTTACACTGTAACAGTGCAAAGGAGTTGTGGGATGCACTGAAAGAACAATTTGGTGGGACTGAGGAGGTTATTGAAAACAATCGTGAAATACTTAACCAACAATATGAAACATTCAGTCATGTCAAAGGAGAGTCATTAACTCAACAGTTTGAGAGGTTTAATTATTTAATTAGTGAACTAAAACTGGTTGGTCTTACTTACCCTCATTCAACCCTGAACCATAGGTTTTTAAGATCATTACCAAACAAATGGGACACTATTGCTATTGTGATGAGAAACTCGATTGGATTTAAGGACTTATCACTGACCCAGCTTCATGGTAAGCTCTTGACATATGAGAGAGAGCTTAACCAGAAAAAGAAGCTCCAGGACTCTGGAAAAGTGTCTGATGATTATGTATTTGGGAATACAGCACTTTTGGGTCATGATGAGGTGCCTGGAAATACTAAGGATCAGAGTTATTATCATTTCATTGACATAACTTCAGGTTTTAACTCAGGTTTTAACTCTGATTCTTATTCACCAAACTATGCTTTCACAGCAAGTGGTGGTGATATCCAGGCATCTGATAACATATCCTTTGAGTATGATGACCTGAAATACTTTGACCCTGATGATTTGGAAGAAATGGACATTATGCACCAATTGGCCCTTCTCAGTGTAAGAACTAACAATTTTTACAAGAAAACTGGGAGAAGGTTTCCAGGGTTAACTGGCAGATCAAAGGTTGGGTTGGATAAATCAAAGATTAAATGTTACAAATTTCATAGACTTGGTCATTTTGCTAGGGAATGTAGGAGTCAACATGGTACACCTATAATCACCTATCCAAATCAAAGACCTCAGACCAACACTTATCAGAATTCCTATAATACCCCTGGACCAATTGTGCAAAACACTGCTCATTTTGCACAGTCCTCAAACACTGTTCCTGTCCAGTATGTCCAAACCACTGTTCCTCAGATCCACTATGTGCAAACACCTATTGCTCAAGCACCTGTGCAAACGACTGTTGCTTCATCCTCTGCTCCTGCAGAGACCAGTCAACAGAGCTTCTTTACACAAGGCTTTGTTGATTGGAGCAGTCTACCAGATGAGTTAACAGATGAAAATTTTGCATTAGTTGCCAAAGCTGAAAATGAACCAGAAAACTTTTGTTTCATGGCTTTGGCTGATGAGGTTGGATCTGAGGAGGTGGTGACTGAATCTGATGTTGTGACTGATGATATTGTTGATGAAGTTGTTACAGGTGAAAAACCTGAAGAAGAGGTTGTGAATCTCTCAGATCCCTGGGGTGCATCTGATGATTGTGAGTGCAAGTGTGATTGTGCATTGATGGCTGCTGCTAAGGTATCTCCTCAAATCCTTAAAGATTTGTGTTCTGACAAATGTGTAATTGCATTTGCTAACATCAAAGAGGTGAATGAAAACCTTAGAAAGAAAATTTTAGATGATGAGGTTAAATTTGAGAAACTTTCAAAAGATCTAAAAACAAGTTTAACTGAAAAGGAATCTGAAATAAGCAGCTTAAAACATGAAGCAACCATAACCAAAGACCAGCTCCAAACTATGATAGCAAAATATCAGAGTTGTAAAAGTGAGCTAGAGTCCACCCAAGTTGAATGTGAGAAATGGGTGGAATCATGTAGAGGTTTTGAGATGCTACTCAACAAACAAACCAAAAGTCATGTGAAGTTTGGTTTTGGTTTTGAAACCACTGCTCCAGCTTTTGAAAACATTGACAAAAGGAGTCAAAAGTCTGTTGAGATAGTTCTAACAAACCTGCATGGTCAAGAGATTAAAATCACTGAACCAAATGGTAAGAAAATTGTTCTTGAAAAACCAGAAGGTTCCTCATCATTCACTGAACTTGAAAAGTATGAATTCAAACCTACCTGGTCTGATGAGTGTGATACTCTTGAAAATTTTAAACCTGTTGATTTTAAAACACCTGAAGGAAAGACAGTTCCTCAGGCAAAAGTTATTCCTTGAAAAACCTTCCAGCAGATGCTCAAACATCTGCTGAAAAGAAGGCTAAAAAAGGGAAGAAGAAAGAAAAGACTGTCCACTTGTTCTGTGATTTCTGTGAGAAGAAGAATCATGTCACTAAAAACTGTTTTCTTCTAAAAGCATATGACATTAACAAAGGAACAAGTGAATGTGATTCCAAAGCCACATGTTCAATATCTGGGAAAAAGAATCACAAGACCAAAGAGTGCTTGTATCTAAAAAATTTTGATGTAAAAATACAAGAATACAAAGCTAAAACTCTTGCAAATCCTGTGGTTAGTACTTCAAAAGGAAAACCCAAATAGACTTTCACCCCTGTCCAAACACCTGTTACTAAAAGACTTGAAACATCTGCCTCTAGGGATGTCCAAGTAACAGATGCTCCACCCACAAGCAAATACCCAAGAGGTCATGGACAACCACCATGTCATAGTCTGCCACATGTTTATGAGGAGCCAAAAAGACCCTCTAAACCAAGAGTGAACAGAAATCCATATGGGTATTATCATTTGTCTGGAAGTGATCAAACAACTGCTGCCCCAAGTGTTGACATTCAAGCACTGGCAAATGGTTAGCAGCAGTTGTTGAACTTAATTCAAAAATTAGTTCAAACCACAGATCATCTTCCAAAGCTTGAGTCTGAAAAGTCTGAGGACCCATCCAAAGCCAACTTGGCTTTGGAAACTCACCAAAACTAATCCATTACTGATGTGCAGGGAGCTTCTGCTTGTTTAGATAGTCTTTGGTATGTAGATAGTGGAGGCTCCAGGCACATGACAGGATGTAGAGCCCTTCATCTGGACTTCTTGGCTCATGGAGGGGGTGATATATCCTTTGGTAATGATTCAAAAGGTAAGGTGTTGGGGTCAGGGACTGTACAAGCTGGGAAACTCAAGTTTGAAAATGTCAATCTTATTGATAATCTCAAGTTTAATCTTCTGAGTGTTTCACAAATGAGTGACAAAGGTTATGGCTCATTTTTCAAAAAGAAAACTTGCAAGATTATTGGGCCAGAAGTGGTGAAAAAGATTGATACCATCATTGCTGAGAGCAAAGCACAGCTTGTTGCTCATAGAAGTGGCAATGTGTATGTTGTTGATATGTTAAAGGACAATCCTATGGCAAATGTCTGTCTGTTTTCTGCTGCCTCCACAAAGGAGACAGAATTGTGGCATAGGAGATTGGGTCACACCAACCTTAACACTATTAACACACTCTCCAAACAAAGCCTTGTCAGAGGTTTACCATCAAAAGAATTCAAATGTGATGAGCATTGTGTTTCTTGTTTAAAAGGGAAACAACATAAAAGCTCTTACAAATCCATTGATGAGTCCAAAACCAGTCAATGTCTACAATTGTTGCACATGGACTTGTTTGGCCCTGTTAAAATCATGAGTCTAAGAAGAAAAAGATTTTGTCTTGTCATAGTTGATGATTTTTCTAGGTTTACATGGACTTACTTTTTACATTCTAAGGATGAGACTGCAGGTATATTGAAGGACTTTGTCACCAAAGTTGAAAAACAATATGACTTGCCAGTAAAAGTCTTCAGGAGTGACAATGGAACAGAGTTTAAAAATAAGGAGTTGGATGATTTCTGTGTGTCAAAAGGGATTGTGAGGCAGTACAGCATCCCAAGAACACCAGAACAAAATGGGGTGGTTGAAAGGAAAAATAGAAATCTTATAGAAGCTGCAAGAACCATGCTAGCAGATTCTGGTTTGCCACTGTCCTTCTGGGCAGAAGCTGTAAACACTGCTTGCTATGTTCAAAACAGAGTTTTGATCAACCCCAGACATCAAAAAACTGCTTATGAAATTTTGTTCAAAATCAAACCACTAATTTCATTTTTCAAAATCTTTGGCTGCCCACGTTTCATCTTAAACCTCAAAGATTCCATTTCAAAATTTGCAGCCAAAGTAGACTGTGGTTATTTTCTGGGATATTCTTCTACTGCCAAGGCTTATAAAGTGTTTAACACAAAGACCAAGACAATAGAAGAAACTCTGAATGTAAAGTTCAATGAACTTTCATCTCTAAAAATCCCTGCAAATCCTGCTGAACTTTTTGATTTAGATAAATTCAAATTTGAAGATATCACTGTTAAAACTAACAATGCAGGTTTTCCATAGTCTCCACAACAAGATTACAGAACAGATGTTGTGATCCCCAGTCACTACAAAATCTATTCTGCTTCAGAGGATGCTGCTGTTCAAAACAACTGTCAAAACTCTGCCACAGCTGTGTCAACCACTGTTGGCCAGTCTTATCCTCAAACCACTGCTTCACCTTTCACAACCACTGAACAATCATCTGTTGACAAAAGTCAGTCCAGTTTTACACCACTTGGACCCATTCCTCCATTACCATTCCAAACATCTGATGTCACTACAGAAGTACCAACAGATGTTACACCAACAGAGTCACCAAACCTCTGTCCATCACCTCAAAATGCCATCATACCATATCAGGGAGATCTTATTTACTTAAGAGCTCACCCACCAGACCAGATCATTGTTAACATCAGAGAGGGTGTGCTCACAAGAACCCAATCCTCCAATATCTGTCTTTTTGCAGGTTTCCTATCTCTCACACAACCTGTCAAGTACCAAGAGGCACTGAAAGACAACAGTATGGGAGCTTGTACCACTTCCTAAGGATGTCTGTCCTATAGGAACAAAGTGGATATTAAAAAACAAAACTGATGAAAGGGGTATTGTTGTCAAGAATAAAGCCAGGCTTGTGGTTCAAGGCTTCAGACAAGAAGAAGGAATAGATTATGATGAAACTTTTGCTCCTGTAGCAAGACTAGAAGCCATCGGACTATTTTTAGCCTTTGCTGTCAACCACAACATAAAGGTATATCAGATGGACATCAAATGTGCCTTCCTTTATGGCAAAATTCAGGAGGAGGTCTATGTATGTCAGCCACCTGGTTTTGAAGACACATTCCATCCTGATTATGTCTACAAGCTCAACAAAGCTCTGTATGGCCTCAAACAAGCACCAAGGGCCTGGTATGAAACTCTTTCCACATTTCTCTTATCCATTGGCTTCACAAGAGGTAAAATAGATAAAACTTTATTTCTTAAATGGAAAGGGAAACACTTAATGATTGTTCAAATATATGTGGATGACATCATTTTTGGATCCACATGTAACCAAATGTGTGAAGAGTTCAGAAAAACTCATGACAGCAGAGTTTGAGAAGAGTGCCATGGGTGAACTTCAGTGTTTCCTTGGTCTTCAAGTGAAACAACTGCAAAATGGCACATTCATTCACCAAAACAAATATGTAAAGAATTTATTAACCAGATTTGAGATGAATGATTGTAAGCCATGTAGTACACCCATGAGTACAGTCAAGCTGCTCACTATTGATGACAAGGATGAACTGGTTGATCAAACACATTATAGATGCATGATTGGGTCTTTATTGTACTTAACTGCATCTAGGCCAGACATTATGTTTGCTACCTGTGTCTGTGCAAGATCCCAGGCTTCACCCAGAAAGTTAAACCTTATTGCTATGAAAAGGATATTCAGATACCTCAAAGGTGCTCCCACACTTGGTATTTGGTATCCTGCTAATGGAAACATTGAGCTTTCAGGTTATTCAGATAGTGACTTTGCTGGCTGTCACACCACAAGAAAGTCCACATCAGGGGGTGCCAATTTCTAGGGAATGCCTTAGTTTCCTGGCAAAGCAAAAAGCAGGCAGCTGTTTCAACCTCAACAGCTGAAGCTGAATACATTGCTGCTGCAAGCTGTACAGCCCAACTCATGTGGCTTCAAAATCAATTACTGGATTTTGGGATAACTACACTACAGACTCCACTCATGTTGGATAGTCAAGCTGCTGAAAATATCATCAAGAATCCAGTCTCTCATTCCACTACCAAACACATTGACATCAGACATCATTTTGTCAGAGACAGCTATGAAAAGGGTTTGATTTCTCTGCACCATGTTCCAACAGAGGATCAGTTGGCAGATGTGTTAACAAAAGCTTTAGACACATCTACCTATACAAATCTGATTTCCAGAATTGGTATGTTAAACATGGATTAAACAAATACATTTTTTTTAAATATATAATAAAATGTTTCAGAAAATCAAATTTTTAAACAATAGCTGTTTGGTTGAAAAATCTGTTTCAAAACATCTGATCAGATAAAACAACCACTGTTTCATTCATATCCACTGTTGGTTGAAAAATCTGTTTCAAAACATCTGATCAGATAAAACAACTGTTTTACTATATATCTATACTATATCAAAAAAAAACGGTTGGTTCCATCAGCTGTTTGTATCAGTTGTTCGCCAAAAATAGCTGTTCTCCACCAGATGTTTCATCCATCAGATGATTGCCATGTCTGCTCATACAAGCAGAGTTTTGGCCACATCAGCGGTTTTCTTTTGAGCCTATAAAAACCCTATTTTACCACAACAGATGTTACACTGTCTCATTGTATTCAAAATACTGAAACCTCCTTCTCCATTCTCAAACCCTCAATCAGATTTCATTCATCTTCACTTTCGGAATCCATCAAAATGGATCTTCAAGCCAAAGCCACCCACAATTGTCTCCCATATCTGGTTAAAACAGATGATAACGTATCATTCCATTCCACCATTGACATTCTTCTAAACTCCAAATACCTACCCATCTTAACCGCTGACGCCCCCATCTATATCGATACTCTCCAAGAGTTCTGGTTGAATGCTGAGTTTCTATTGCAAGACAAAAAGCCTACTTCCATTATTTCCAAAATTGGAGAAACAAGTATCGTCATTACCCCTGAAATCATATCCACAACCTTCTCACTAAATGACCTGGCAGGTAAGGACTCCTTCACAAAAACAGAGCTTCACACTGAGTTTCAAGAAAGAGGGTATGATGGTCAGATGACTGGATCAACTCTTTTCAAAAAGTTTTTTCCACCAGTCATGAAATTTTTCTTCCATACCCTTCTTCTGTGTGTCTCCGCTAAGTCCACATCCTTCAATGAAATTCCATTAAGGATACAATATCTGGGTTATGCCATGTTGTCAAACTCTGACTTCAATCTTTCCCAGGGATTGTTCATGGACTTAGTGTCAAATGTGAAAGCAATTAAGTCTGGGTCAAACAATGCTTTTCTAATTTACCCAAGAATTCTTAGTGTTATCCTACAAAAGGTCTTACCAGAAAAAGTTTTCAAAATGGGTGAGGCAATGCAAATGAAAAGCTTAACTGATGAAACTTTCACTAGAATGCTGGGTGGAAGCACCCAAGAAAAAGTGTCAAAAGTGTCAAAAGTTTCTAAAACACAAACAAAGAGGACAAAGACAACAACTGCTGTCAAAACCTCTGTTGTTGAGCTTACTGCTCCTGGTGATCATGGCACTACATCCAGTGCTGTGAAACCCACACCAGCCACTTCCAAAAAGAAACATCTATCCACAAAAACCACCACTCAACCACAAATGAGGCTTCTGGATGATGAGGTACCAGAAGAAACCTCTGTTGCATCACCAAAGCAACCTGAAACCACTGTTGTTACTTCCTCACAACAGTTGGACATACCTCAACCAGACCAAACTCCTCATGAATCCTCCCAAAAGGATCATGTTGTAAGCCAAAGGGAAACACATCATGATGCATTTGAGTCACTTGGCCAAATGTTCACAAGCCCCTCTCCCAGGGCTAATTCTCTTGTTACTCCTCCACCCTCACCATCACATCATGTTCCACAAACCATGCAACCTCTGTTTGAGGCAATTGAGAAATCTCAGGAAGATCCCAGTTCCTCTCTTCCACCTATCACTGAGAGCATACCCCCACAAGTGACTGGTCCTGAGAACATTCAATCTGCCATCCAACAAACAGTAGAGGAGGATACACCACCTGAGTTCAATGCAACTCTAGGTGAGTTTTCAAGTGGAGCAGCCACTACTGATGTAGAGACCATTGTCTCACACCAGGACAGTGATTACATTGCTAAGACTCCCTTGAAGGCAACAACTGATGAGGCCACTATAGTGTCCCCAAAATCAGTTGGAAGTCCCCAGTACCAAGAAAAAGGGGCATCTGATTCACCTATTAGGACTGAATTAGGTAGAACTACCACTGGTAGGGACTCAGATGATCCTATTAACTTAGGAGATGGGTCAAAATACCAAGAATTGACGGCCAGAGTTCATGCAATTGAAACTTCTGTAGCAAACATCAAATCTGATGTCAAACTTATACTGGGCTCCATTACATACCTTTCCAAAAGTCAACCATCAACAGCTGATATAGCTAGTGAGCTATGGAAATCCGTTTCCCCCATCATCATAGCTCACAGAAAACTAGCTGATCAGACCCATGACACATATATGGCTGAGATCAGAAACATGGTGGATGCAAGGTACAAAGATACACATGCAGACATTAAAGCCATCAAAGATCACCTGCTGAAGACCACTGGCTCTGCCCCTACCACCATTCTCAGGGATGAAGATGATGATGTCTTCACGGCTGATGATGCCAAAAAGGGGGAGAGTGGCAGAGATAGGCTACCAAAGCTAGATCCCTTTGGTTGTCCACCTTCTAAAAAGGGCAAAGCCAAGTCTGCCAACATACCAGAGGCCACTCAAACAGCACCACAACAACAACAAGCAACACCAACAGCACCACAACAAACCACTGACAAAAACAAAGCAGTAGACAACTCTGCAAACATAGAAGCTGAAAAGGCTGCTCAAGCCAAACAAAAAAGGGCTGACACCTTGGAAGCTAAAGCAGGAAATTGAAGATGTGGGATCCTCAAAAAGGATGAAAAGGCCTGCTAGACATGTCAGAAAACCACTATCCAAGCTACAAACCTCTGTTGACAAAACCACTGCTGCTGAAACCACTGCCACCCAAAACACTGAAACCACCCAAAACACTGCTTCCCAAACATCTGCTGAACCTACTAAAAGGCCAACAGATGTTAATCCAACCACTGCTACCAAATCACCATCCCCTAAAATTTTGTACACAAGGAAGAGAAAATCAACCTTTGTTGTACATGATGAAAACATACACACATCACCAAACACCACCTCAACTTCACAATCCACTCCTATTACAGCTATCCCAATTTCATCATTCTCACCACACACATCCAAATTCAGTTCCCATAGACCACCACCAACCATTACACCATTGGTTGTTCAGTATCCCCTTGAACTTGATCTACTCAAGGGGGAGTTACAATCCTTCTACAATACTGATCAACCATCTGATAGATCCTTCCCTTCTCTCCCAAATTTCCCTGTTCCCCTAAACATTGATACATACCTTAAATACAAGGGTGAACAGGTAAATGCCATCATTAAGGAGAGATGCAAAGGGAAGGATGACAGGACTGCTCAGGGCATCCATTCAGCAGAGCTTAGCAAACTCAGAAGGATTGAAGACTTTGCTAAGACCCTGAGCAACTCCATGTCCTCCATGCCTCTCAGTGTTGACTTGGAAAAGGAGGTTAGGGATTCTCTTCTGGAACAGATCTTGGCAACCAAGCCATATAAAGCAACCAAAAAGCAATTTAATGGTTGGACCACTCATGCACTAAGAGAAGAACTTCTCAGAATAGAAGAAATGGCCAAAGACCCCAAAGCTAAAGTCTCTACTCCTAATTTTGGCAAAGGTAGAGACCCAGTCAGAGCCTTAAAGTTTAAAAGAATGAGACAAGAGATAGTAGCTGCTAACTATGGGGAAATGAGGTCTGTCTCTAGATGGTTTGAGCTGAGGCTGGTTAAGACATACAAGAGTCTGGAAGAAAACAGAAAGAAGGATCCCAGCCTGCCTAGAAAACCTGTCTATACTGATGAGCCACTGATGAAGAGACCCCAGCAGACTTTTACCTTGGACAGCCTACTTGAAACTTCTGATCTATCAACTGCTGCAAGAAGACAGTTCAAGAAGCAGAAGGAAATGTCAGAAGAAGATCAGAAGAAGTTTGCTGATACATTTATCAAGGAAGGGCTCTTCAATCAGATACATTTTTTCTCTGATCCTACAACAGAGAAACTCAGGGAACTCATTGGAAGACCTCCATCTCCTAACTCATCCCAAATAAAAGTTCATCTCAACAAATCCTCTGACTCAAAAATTCTAAAATGGAAATTCAACAAAGACAACCATGAATTGACTCTGCTCAGGTCGGATGGAAGAGTTCAAAAGATTAGCATGGAAGATGCATACAGCCTATGTGCAGAAGATCTTCAAACATTGCTAAATCTAGAACTTGAAAGAGATGAAGAAGACTTATTTGCTCTGAACTTTGAACTACAGTTCAAAGGTCAAATCAGAGAAAGTCTGATGAGGAATAAAGATCAGTAAATAAAGCTGAGTTTTGGCATCATCTGTTCTAGGGGGAGATTGTTGGGTCTGCTGACCTGGAGAAGAACAGATGATTGAAAAGCCAAAACATGCTAACAGTTGATCCACATAATAAACAGTCCTTACAACATACTTCTCCCAAAAGACTGCTGACTCTAACAACTGTTCTATCCAAACAACTGCTGTGACAAGTGCTGATACAAAGGACTGCTGAACAAACACTGATGAAGAACAACTGCTGACCAAAGGTCTGATGAAGAACAACTGCTGATCCAAGTATCGAAGACTAAAGCACTGCTGGAGCCAACAGCACTTAGGCTCCAGCAGAGGATACAAGACCATCAGAGTTTTCCTACAACAGTAGTTTACCTTCAGTACTTTCAATGTAACAGTAGTTTGTAATAAGCAGATGTTTTATGTTTGTTATTCTGTTAGAGGTCACTGTCTTAGGTGACGCCAGCCTAGGTCATCAGTGGTTTAGGTTTGTCTATAAATAGAACAGTGCTTATACTGTTCTATTACATCACACAAAAACATTCTCTCAGACAAACAATCACCGTGTGATCAGGCTGAGGGGGAGTACTTGTATGATTGTAATCTTTTAGATAAATGAAAGCATTCGATCTGAAAACATTTACTCTCATGTTTTGATTAATAGTTTATCATTCCGCTGCACTTTCCATCTATATTCATCTCAATATTATCATTCTTAGTTAAACATAATCAAAACAATCAAACTCAGATCCTAACATAAATGCCCCCTCTCCCAGCATTAATAACACGCACGGTACTCTTCAAAAGTGTTATTGACATTTGACTTGGCATATGTAGTGATAGGATATTGATCATCCACACACTTTCTTCTAAGACTCTCAGGAGCTGGGTCCTTTGAGTAAGTCGGTTCAAGAAAACTGTTTGACTTCTCTTTTGGTTTCACAAACTCTGTGACATGAACCTTTTGTTCTTTGGGAACATCCAAATAAATTTTCTTTAACACTTCTGGAGGTACATCATTTGTTCGCTCATGCTTTGGGAACCAAATGGTACTCTCCTGCCAAATTTTCTCAATTTTTGAATAGTTGGCAAATTTTATTGGATATTCTTCGTCAGAAATTATCTTATCGGATCCTTCCATCCGATAGAAAACTTTGACAGGTTTGTCACAAGAGTCCTTTTTCTTAACAGGCTTAACTGATTGATTCGTTCTATGTGCGCTAGCCATGGGATGCACAATCTGAGATGGTGACACAGGTTCATTTGTTATAATGTGATTTTCAGTAGGAATATCACACACCTTCTCAGATTTTTCATCCTCAGAATCAGAATCATCAGTTACAGCAACTACACCTTCATCATTTTGTCCCAAAACAGGTCTAACATCAGAATTAGGGTCTCCCACACTAGAAGTGTTTGACTCATCATCCGATGTAGAGTCAGATTTAACTGAGCTCTTAGGTGTTATCGAATGCAAAGTATGATTTTCAAATAACACCGGAGCTGGGACGGCCTTGTAGTTTGCACTACTAGACTGTGAAGGCTCCTCTATGATATGATCAACAACATAAGCAATATGCTTATAACTCTCAAGTTTCTTATTCACTTTTTCTACAAAACACTTGATGGTAGCCATTTCAAGTTTTGTATTTTCTAAATCGTTGATGTAGTTGTTTATGGCTAATTGTTTCAAAGATAAAGCCTTTTTCAGTTATGAAATATCTTTCTTATAACCATCAAGCACTTTGTTAAACTCACGTGCTTCTTTCTGATACGATTGACATTTGATTTTAACACTCTCAAGCTGAACCCTGAGTTGCTTATTCTCCTCTGTCAATCGATCACAATCATGACAATGTTTTTCACAATTAATATTAGATGAAGATTCAGTACTTATCTGCTTTGGAGGCTCTGTCATCGCCATCAGTGCAAAGTGTGCTTCCTTCCCAGCGAAAAACTTTGAATAATCAATTCTGGTACAAGCATCATCCACCATGCATGATTTGCGGGTCATCAGAAAATCAGCTTCAGCAAGAAGTTGATCAATATCATCATCTAGTGAATTCACACTAGTTTCAGAATCTGAATCGCTCTCCATGTCAGAATAAGCTAAATCATACTGTTCTGGCCCTCAGTAACAGATTCAAAAATCAAACCCGACTTCTTCTTTGCACAATCATCACTTTCTTCACTCAACTCCTCAATTTTCACTTCAGACATCTTCTCAGTCACTATTTCCTCTTCAACACATACCGGCTCATCCAGATTCATCTTCTGATCAACACATGCCACATTCCCAGTGGTAATCTCCTCAACACCCAACTGCAAACCTGTCCAATCAAACCCCTCGTCTTTCTGTATCACCAAGGCTTGGTTTTGATTATCTGTTTAGGTTTGTGTGTTTGGTGTAGAAATAGGAATGATTGTTCGGTTTGGATTTTGTGGTGTTTGGTTTTGGTTCTGGTTTTGTGTTGTGGTTTGTCTAGCAGTGTTGTTTTGTGTGGTATTTTGACAGTTTTGATAGGTATTTTGTGGTTGAAAGCTTGAAATATTAGGACTTTGGTAAGATACCTGATTTTGTGTTTGACGGTTTTGGTAGTTGGTGTTGAAAGGATTTCTGTTCCCCTGCTGTGCTGGTTGTGTGCATTCTCTCTTAAAGTGACCTTTCCCACCACAATTAAAACATGTCACTTTGGCTTTGTTGAAGCCATATGTGGTGTTTAGGGAAGTAGAAAGATCAGTTCTTCCAGTCTTCTCAATGAATTCAGTAGCTCTCCTCATGACGCTAGCAAATGCCCACTGGATATCAATGAGCTCCATCTCTTCTTTATCAATCTGTGCGTAGTTGTGACACCCGGCAAATTCTGGTTAACAACGCTGTCTAGATTAAAGTCTACCTTAGCGAGTCACGCGTATATTATACTTAACTGGGATAGTTGAGTCATGTTACGGTTCAGGAACTGTTAGTTTGGTATAGAGGATCATTAGATGTTAGTCTAGAGGCTCATTAGATGTCGGTCCTTAACCAAGTGTACAAAGGGTGACGATTCGTAGAATCGTCAGAACATAGGGAACATACAAGTCTCGAGTCCGGGAATTGGTGAACGAGTGTGAATATGTTTGTTTGCAAGTATTATGTGTTTACAATCATTATGTGACTTGTCGGTATGTGAAAATGTGTTAACATATGTTAAAACGGGGTTTAACGCGCAAAATACACGGAACCAACCCCTATAGGCGAATAGGGATTCCTAATCGCCTATAGGGGGCGAATAGGGACATGCTATAGGCGAATAGCATGCTAATCGCCCCTACTATAGGCGATTAGCATCCCTATTCGCCTGATGATGCTGCGTAATCGCCTATAACGTGCTGGACGACTAAAAACGCCTATAAATACAATACTTGACCTCATAAACTTCATATTAATAACCCTAGTCGTCCCACAACTCGCCCCAACACCCACACAACCTCTGGAACACGATTTTGGATCAAAACACAAGATTTCAAGCCTATTACATCAATCTATTACAAATCTAAGGTGTGGTTTTCATTCATGCAATCTTTAATAACGTTTTTATTAAATCCCTAATGGTCCAGACCTGTTTATAACCGAATGTGTCTTCTGAAATTCGTCAATAATCGTTGTTAATTGGATTCTAACTATTATGCTTGTTGTATGTGGGTTTATGATTAAAAGATAGGGTTTTTATGATTCAAGAAGGATTAGTAACATGGTATTAAGGTAGTTACAGATTAATAATGTTAGCATGTTGATGAAACCTGAGTAATTGTTCATTAGGGTTAGGGTTATACATGTTAATGTGATTTTTCATGCTATATGTGTTGTTTTTGGGATACATGGTTGCATGCAGGGCTGATAGAACGAGATTAAACGAAGGATTTTGATTGAGATATGTTTAATATGGTTGTTTGATTGATAATTGATGTTTACACACGTTCTGGATTTGAGTTGGAGCGTTAAACGCGCGAAAAACCGGAACAGCTGTGCTATAGGCGAATAGGAACCCTAATCCCCTATACTATAGGCGATTAGGAGGCTATTCGCCTGATGGAGAGCCCTAATCACCTATAGTATAGGCGAATAGGAGCCTATTCCCCTTTACTTCATGCATTTACGATCCTAAATGCTAGTTAAGCCCTGAATTGCATGCTTTACGACGTAATCGCCTATAAACTCATAAATTGTATACCAGTTAGCCCTAATCGCCTATACTATAGGCGATTAGCATTCCTAAATGCCTGTTGACCCACGTAATCACTAGTTGACTTTTCCTAATCGCCTGTACTGCTGCTGTAAGTGTAATTTAGCATTTCGGGACCCGATTTGACACCTAGGAACATGCTAGGAACCCCGTAACATATCTAATAACTTGGTAACATGTGTTCGGACTTATTTATGTGATACTTGAACTACGTGCTATAACTTGTTGGACTTTAACGTATGTTAAGTGTGTATTGCATGATCGTATGTTTGTGAGTGCAAGTATAACACGGGGAGTCTCGGGTCACCAATGGGATGTCGAGTCTTGTACATTGGGTTAATTTAACAGTCACGGTGTTTTCAAACGAACTTGGTTATGGTCTGGACATCTAGGGACTAACTAACCTGCGGGTTATTAGTCTAAGTACTTGTAACTGTCATATGTTAGGTCGCCGCTTTACGGGACTAGCATAGCTTGCTGATATTATTCGTGTTTCGAAGTAACGCAACCTAAGGTGAGTTTACGGCCCCTCTTTTAACTGGTTTCACTTTTTGGGGGAGGAAACATGTGTTAAACTTATGTTTTGGTAACAACTGTCATACTATGGGTTTCTATGGTTTACTATACGATCGTTGGAAGTCCCGGGGGAAACCATGAATGTGCGGGTTAGCACAACGGGGAAATGTGAATAGATCTATTGGGAATGACCAACCCCACTCGTCGGCTTGGAGGGCCGAGCGAGTGCATATTGTCTCAAACAGGAACAGGTTTACTATACGGGCACAACATCGGGTTTGCGAGTTAGTAATGGTTTTCCAATCGTAGTAGCAACAAAACATACGCCTAGCTAGCGTACTTGGTTTACAAATTGATATAGTATGGACAGGTTGAACTTGGTACTTTGATTACAAAACCTGTAAACTCACCAGCATTTTTGTGCTGACGTAAACTCTTACATGTTTTCTCAGGTCGCTAAGGTAGCACTATGGAACTAGGGCGCACGCGTCTGCACGGCGTCTAGTTAGGATTGCATGGTTTTCAAACATTGAATAAATTGGTTTACTTTTGGATTATGTTTTGAGAATAAGCTTCCGCTGTAGTTGGAGATTTTAAACTATGTTTTTGAAATTGCATGTGTTCATTTAGACTTGTTTATTGTGATCGTTGACTTGGATCCTGGTTTGTCATGCGCCTCGCGGTAAAACTCCGCAAGTGGATTTTGAGGGTGTGACAGTAGTCTTCACTGGTCAAGTTGTTATTACCAATTTGACTCGCAACCAGCCCATTATAAGATGCTACCATAGCTGACACCAATGCTACATGTTGTTGTGCAATCTTAACAGTCTTATTGTTTAAGTTCGAGGTCTCCCGCACAATTGGGCTATGATTTGATTGACTTTGGTTTATTTGCATCGGGTTCATTTGAGGGATGTATGTTTGTTGTTGAGGTTGGTTTAGATTAGCAGAATAACAAGCTTCTTGTTGCATTGGTGTGAATGGTGGGATATAGGTTGTAGCAGGATATGATGGTGGAGTATATGAAGAAGTTTGAGCAAGGTAATTGATAGGTATTTTGGATGGTTCAACATGGTTAGAAACGCACGCAATGTGTGGAGCAACATTTGAACTAGAACTTGAACTAGCAAGAGAAGAAGATGTACCACCATGGTATAGGTCAGGATTCTGAGGAATTTGTGCTCTTTTCGCCTTCCTCTTTTCTTCCATCTCCTTATTCTCAAAATCTGTATAAACTCGTTGATGGTCCAATATTTGTACGCATCCTTTTCCTTCAATACCTCGATGTGTTGATTCCAATATGGTGGCAACGCATCAGCAAACTTGTCCACCAACTCCGACATTGGTATGCTTATCTCATAGCTTGAAAGCTCAGTAAGTAAATGACAATACCTCGGAATCAACTCCTTCAGCGTCTCATTCCCCATATAGCTGAAGTTCTCAAACTCTTTTTGAAGTTCCTCCATCCTCAACTTCCTCGTCTTCTCATTCCCATCATGACGATTTCTTAACATGTCCCACAACTGTTTAGATGTAGTGCAAGACCCAAACTGATGTAACAGATCAGTATTAATGGCCTGGGACAATTGAGAAAACGCCTTCATCTCAATAGCAAATTTCTTTTTCTCATCCTCAACAAGATTCTCCAACGGAATCGGCTCACCCGTGTTCTCCAAGATCGGAGCAACATAGCCCTTAGCAATCATTTGCCAAGCTTCCGTTCCCTCTAATCCCATTCCCTCAAGATGGATCTTGAATTTGGTCTTCCATGTGTTGTAATCTACCATCTCCATTAGCTTTGGTGGACGACTTCCACTCCCCGAAGATAAATCTTGAATAAGAGTTGAAATGACATTTGTAGTCTGAGAGTGTACCGCTGCTGCTGCTACTCCCCAATAATCAGCCATCGGTTGTGCTTGTGGTTGTGCAACATGTTGGGGCATAGAACTAGTCATCGCCATGTAGTTAATCGGTTGAGATGGTTGACTAGACTTTTGAGCAGCTACTGACCAAGGATCCATGGTTGTCTACTGTTATGGTGTTGTATTAGGTCGTGGTGTAGTAGGAAAGTTCCACATATCGATCTGAAAATGATTAAACGCGAAAAGATTAGAAAAATTTTATAACAGATTCTACGTTCGAACCTTTTGATTGATCGTGTGGTCGAATGTAAAAATAAGTCCACGTTCGACCGTTTGATAAAGCTCGAATGTAGAAAATAACAAACTCAGTTCACTTTCGACCGTTTACACCCACGTTCGACCACCCGATTGGTCGAATGTACCCAATATGGTCGAATGAACAAAATCACACTGATAAACTCTAGATTCGACCAAATAACACTCCACGTTCAACCAAATAATCCCTGGTTCGACCAAAAACTCACACTTTCGACCAATCTCCCTAGGTTCGACCCTTCATGTTTCAAAAACGGTTATTCTTTGAAAATCAGTTAATCTTGATCAAAACTTTCAAATGTTGATGAAATTTGATGATATTAATCAGGTTTTGCCTCGGATTTGATTTGGAACAAGTTTAACAAAGAGAATTATGAGTTTTATCCATGAAAACAAGCTCAAATCAATCAATTTAACACCAAATTCAGTTTATCAATGAAAAACAGAAAGTTTTGATCAAAATTGGGTCCAAATCAGCTGTAATATTATCAATTTGTGGTTGTTTGATCCATATGGCTTTGATACCACTTTGTATGCACGTAGGATCGTCTAAACAACAAAGATAATGATCAAACAAGTTCAATTCAGGTGCGGAATCCCTGAATTGATCACAAAATGATAATAAAACTAGCAAAACA
Organism: Ambrosia x helenae; assembly: GCA_030844895.1. Lineage (NCBI taxonomy): Eukaryota > Viridiplantae > Streptophyta > Magnoliopsida > Asterales > Asteraceae > Ambrosia > Ambrosia x helenae. The sequence continues at coordinate 15,805,182 of CM061227.1, read as the reverse complement.
CAGAAATCATCATAAACATTCTCATTTCATTAAGATAGATAACCAATTACACTTGAAAATGACATTTATAATGCTTAAAAGGCCTTTACAGACTTGACAATAAACCTAGGGAGAACACACACAGGGAGGGAAAACAAAATGTCAAAAGTTACATTGCAAAAATCAACTTGACCTTATATAGGCCTGCACATTCGCCCATTTGTGTTTTAGGGGGAGAATGAACAAAAACTTAGGGTTAATTTCAATCAGATTGATCAATTGATGAATTAAACAGTTCGAACCCTAACTTGACCTTATATAGGCCGACACATTCACCCATTTGTGTTGGTCGAATGTCCAGGTTCGACCAAACATCATGGTCGAACCAAGTTATACATAAAAACCTATTTCTACCTTCGACCTCCCTGTGTCCCTTCGACCAGTTACATCTTCCTTCGACCAAAAAATAAGCCACATTCGACGATTAATAACCACCTTCGACCATTCGACTATGAACAAAACTTGTGTTATTTGCAATCCAAAGCATTAGTCGCAATATGTGCATCTACACATTTTCCTTTCATGCTACAATGGACACACTCGCTTACATACAGTATCTTGCAGTTGCACTTGGTTTAGTACACCTCGGGATTATTATTCATTCGGGGATTCTTATAAGCTTGATATTCTGATTTGATGATTCGTGGTTGATACAAATTGGTTGGATCGGGATGATTCTTTATCATAGTTGCTAGTTGTTGATACTAGTGACGAATCTGAATATCTTATTCTTTTGGATCCCAGAAGATGTCTACTGCTCGTAGTGGTGGTCTTACTGGTGGACACCGTGGTGGCGGCGGTGGTCGCAATGGGGGACGTTGTAACATCACTATGACCCATTAAGAACTGAACAATCTGATCCAGCAACAGGTGTCTGTTGCCCTTGCTGCTTTTCAGGTAGCTAAGTAAGGCTTCGGTGGTAATTTGATTACTACTACTCTTATCTTTTTCTCGTGTGGTGTATTCGTTTTTGCTTTATCTGGTGTGTTGGTATAGGTAATGCTGTTAACCCACCTCCTCCTGTGTGCACTTACAAGATGTTTATGGATTGCAAGCCACACAAATTCTCTGGGTCTGAGGGAGCAGTGGGATTACTCCGGTGGTTGGAGAAGGTCGAGTCTTCCTTTGCTATGTGTGGTTGCCCTGCTAAGAATCACGTGAAGTTTGCTTCTGGTACCTTTGAAGGTCTAGCTTTGATATGGTGGAACTCTACTCTTCAGGCTATGGGTTTGGTGGAGGCTAATGGTATGCCTTGGGCTAAGTTTGTTTCTCGTTTGAAGACGGATACTGTCCCAAGGATGAGATCAAGAGGTTGGAACATGAACTGTGGAATCATGAGATGGTTGGATCGAAGATGGAAGCGTACACTTCTAGGTATCACGAGTTGGATCTTATGTGTTTGGATGCTTCTACTCCTGACTTCAAGAGGATCGAGTTTTATGTTGCTGGGCTTGTGCCAGAGGTTCACGGGTTGGTGACTGCAAACGATCTGCTGCTTTATAGGGACGATCAGGTTGGCTCATAAACTAACAAATCAGAAGGTTCAAGAAGGTGCTCTGCCACCTAGGGGTGCAGTTTCAAAGGTTCCTGACAAAAACAAGTGCAAGTAGGATAGTTATGTGAAGACTTCTGCTCTATCTCAGCCTCAGCAGCAGCAGAAGAAGTCTGATTCTTCTACCCCTTCATCTGGAGCCCAGTCTGGGCAGAAATCTGGTTCTTATCATGGTAGTTACCCGAAGTGCAACAAGCGTAACTATCATCTTAATGGGCAGTGCCGCAAGGTTTAGTGCCAACGGTGTGGGAAACCGGGGCACGCAGTGTAGAATTGTCGGGTTCTTCTGAATGACAAGACTATTCCTTCACCAGCTAATCAGCCTAACCAGGATTGTTACAATTGTGCTTAGGCTGGGCATCTTAAGTGGGATTGTCCGAAGCTGAAGCAGGGTGATGGTGGAAAGAATGGTGGTGGTAATGAGAATAACGAAGGCGGCGACAGAAATGCTCGTGCTTTCGTGATTGGATCGTGGGAAGCCCAACAGGACCCAGACACAGTTACCAGTACATTCCTTCTTAACAATCGCTACGCTTCTGTTCTGTTTGATTCGGGTGCCGATAGGTGTTTTGTATCGGTAGGGTTTAGTCAGTTTCCAGATATAGTACCTACACCTTTAGAGGCAAAGTACTTGATAGAATTGGCTGATGGTAAGAAAATTGAGGCGACGGAAATTCTTCGGGAATGTCGCTTAGAACTCTCGGGTTTGTCCTTCCCTATTGACCTTATGCCGGTATCCTTGGGTAGTTTCGTCGTTGTTGTGGGCATTGATTGGTTATCGTTGTATCGTGCAAAGATCGTTTGTTTTGATAAGGTTATTCGAATCTCTCTCCCTGATGGAGAAATTCTTTCGGTGCATGGTGAGAAAAACGATGCTCCTTTGAGTATCATTTCTTGTATGAAAGCCCATAAGTATCTTCGGAAGGGTTATTCTGCCATTCTGACTCTTGTTTCTGTGTCGTCTGATGATGAGAAGAAGATTGAGGATATTCCTGTGGTTCATGATTTTCCTGATGTATTCCTTGAAGACTTGCCTGGTCTTCCTCCTCATCGTCAGGTTGAGTTTGGTATTGATCTTGCACCTGGTGCAGCCCTTACCGTATTGCACCTCCTGAGATGCAGGAATTGCCAAATCAGTTGCAGGAACTCTTGGAAAAGGGTTTCATCCGGCCTAGTTCTTCCCCGTGGGGAGCCCCTATTTTGTTTGTGAAGAATAAGGATAGAAGCCTTTGCATGTGTATTGACTATCGTGAGTTGAACAAGGTGACCATCAAGAATCGTTATCCTTTTCCTCATACTGATAATCTTTTTGACCAGCTCCAGGGTTCTAGCTTTTATTCGAAGATTGATTTGAGGTCCGGATACCAACAGTTGCGTGTGCAGGAAGCCGATAATCCGAAGACTGCTTTTCGAACTCGTTATGGCCATTTTGAGTTCTTGGTCATGCCTTTTGGTCTCACCAATGCACCAACGGTGTTCATGGATTTGATAAACCGTGTTTGTAAGCCCTATCTTGATAAATTCGTCATCATGTTTATTGATGATATTCTGATCTATTCCAAGAGCAAGGTGGATCAAGAGGAACACCTGCGACTAGTCTTGGAACTTTTGAGGCGAGAGCAGCTTTATGCTAAATTCTCAAAGTTTGACTTTTGGTTACGCGAAGTCCAATTCCTTGGTCATGTGGTTAATGAAAAAGGAATTCATGTCGATCCAGCCAAGATAGAATCCATCAAAGACTGGGAAGCACCAAAGACGCCTTCTGATGTCGTGGGATTTTAGCAAACTTAAACTTCTTTTCTTTTAAAATGGCTAAATCCCGAAGGAGATGCCGAAAGTTTTGAAAAGGAAATTTAGAAAACGGTTCTACAATTTCATGTTTTAAATTGTAATTTAAAACAATATTTTCTCCATGTTCTAGACCCCACACAACATGCAAGTGTACCTCTCGTGGGTAGTATAGAGGTGTGCAAGTACTGAGTATCGAACCCAAAGGACACGAATTTTACTAGTCAGTTTCCTAAAAATTACTTTTAAAAGAAGGTTTTAAGATTGTGAGAAAAAAAGGTAGATGAGAGATATAAACTGTAAGGGAAATCAATAGCAAAACAATGGTGTTGCTTCGAGGTCAGATGGAAACATGTATGAATTAATAGTAGATTTTTATTAAAGTGGTGTGTTTAAGTTGCGCACTTGTGCTTAACTTTGAGTTGTATTAACACATTCTCTAGAGTTGAATGTTTTCGCAAAACTATATAAACGACTCGTGTTCTTAAGGTTTTTATCAGGGTCTCCCAAACCGGGTAGCTCACCTCTCAACAATGAAAAGAAAGTGACTCAAGAATGTGTCAACCCAACCCCGAATTACCGACTCCCCAATGTTGCAATATAAACATCTTAACTATTCTAAACTTTTATGAATAACTTGCCTGTGGCCGGGCATGACCAAACAAGTTACCACTTAATATCATAGAGGAGTCATGACTAACCAGAACACGTGCATCCTTTACTTGATTTATTTAATTTATCAAAAAGTGAGTGGTCGATTACTAATTGTGTGGCAATATAGTAATGAAAGAAAATAAAGACCGTTTTCTTTCAACACGGGTTCACCAAACCTTGACTTGCGCCAAATCTTTCACATAGACAATGAAGCTAAGTCGCATAATCAAGTCTTGGCTTATCACCAGGACCGAGTATAAAGACCGTATTGACCCTAAATGAGATCTTTATAGTAGAGGATTAAGCCACTAAGTGTGTGTATTTCTACCCACAAATGGGCCAATCACTACTCGCGGGATTAGGTTAGCTCACAAGTGCATGGGTTGTTACACACCATGGATAGACTCATGAGTCCTCCCACTTCTTATCAAGACACCCATAAGACCAAAGATTAAATGATTAGTTAATTAATTCATTAAACAAATGTTAGAATAGTAAGACTTATTAAGAACACAAAAACACCACTTTAAAGAAAAGATAAACTATTTAATTCATACCAAATTGCCATCATCACCCTAGCAACACCAACAGAAATCTAGCCTAGCATGGTTGATACAACAAGCTCATAAAGTTGGGTTTGTGTACAAGACATGGTGAAGGGTTGTATGAAGATTTCCAGTGGGTTTTGGTGATTTTAGGTTGTTTCTCTCTTGAATGTGGTGTTTATGGAGTGATCCCAGGCTCCAAAAGACACCTACAATCCTCAAAGAGGGCAGAAACTTCGTGGAGAAGTGTTGGTTTTCGAAGTGAGAAGGGATGCTTCAAAGTGAAGGGTGGAGACCTCTATTTATAGGCAAATCAGCTCAAGCATTCCCGTGCTCCACCTCTGGCACGCCCATGCTCGACAGCAGGTACTGTTGTAGAGTCCTTTGTGCTGAAGATGTTTGTCCGTTGGTCAAGCACGCCCGTGCTTATGTCTTGAGCATGCATGTGCTCCTCAGTACGTGTAATCGTCTTGTCAGTTTTGGTCGGTTTAAGCCTTGGGGAACACATTTCAGCAAAGCACGCCCATGCCTTATTGCATGGTGATACGCTCTAAAATATACATATATTTATATCAATACTCTACACTTTAAATAATATTTAGGTTAGTTTTTATTAAATATTACTCTTTGTTGGTTCTATTAGTTATTTAAAGGTTTTAGGTGTAAACGAGCTAAAATGGTGCATTTGAGTTATTTTAGAACTCATTAAATTTTTAATGGTTGAATGGGTCATCTAATTAAATATTTCATTTGGAATGGACCTTTATTTAATTTTTGTGTTGTAGGAACTATTGGGCTCGAACCTAAAACGAGATGAACATTGAGCTATAACCAAGACTAAATGGGTTGCACTTGTTTGGGTCTTGATCTCAACTAGAACATTTAATGGGCTAAACATAAAAAAAAAAAGAACTGGGCCGGCCCATATTGGAGATGAGTAGGGCATAGCTGTTGGCGGCTGCAAGTTAGAAAATGAAGAAGCACCTGTACGAGATGGAGAGCTGACATCAAGGAATAATAATAAAATAGAAGGCCCCTGTAACATTGTTAGATAATGTGGGTCAATTGTAATAAAAGGAATAGTATAAGGGTCATTTGTGTCAAGTCTTAGAAGTTCAAAAGTTAGTTACAAGTAGTTAGTACTTGTATAAATAGGAGTGAGTTGTATTATATAAGGTTTAGCTATGAATTGAATAAAGAAATTCCCTTTATGCTTTTCTTCTTTACATTTGTAGCTAACAAATTGGTATCAGAGCGTCGCTTCTCTCGACCTCAATACCGTTATCCTAACCGTTTTAACCGTCCCAACCACCATCAACCACTATACTTCCGCCATAAGCACCACACCGTCGTTTTCTCCGATCAATTAAATCATCTTTTCTGTTCATTTCTTTCATTCAACTACTCTGTCTTTCTTCTTTAATACTCTGTTTTCATTTTCAGCTTGATTTTAATCGACTACGATTGAAATCATTCCATTGATTGATCAATTAGTGTTCAATCAATTATGTGAGTAGATCATTCCGTGATCTGTTTACTCTGAATTCATCAATACAATCAATTGTTCTTTCTAATCATGACGACGACCAGAAATCAAAATCTTGAACAGAAGATTCAAGAACATGATAATACCTTGAATAGGTTGGAGGCTGTTGCTGGCCAAAATTTGACTAAAATAGAAGGATTGAAATCTTTTGCATTAAAGCGTGTTGAGAATCTGCAAAAGAATGTAGAAAACTTAGAGGCTATCAAGATTCAGATGGATCTTAAAGACAATTCAGAATCAATCTTTGGGTAATAACCGATCACCTTCTAATAATAATAATAATAATCATAATGATGATAATAATAATAATAATAATGTGATTTATAATAATCACAACACTACAAATATTCATAATGATGATAATAATAATATGATTTTTAACAGTCAATCAGGCATTGCTATGAATCATAACACACATCACAATCGGTTAACTAAGATTGAGTTTCCAAAATTTGATGGAATTAATGTGGAAGGTTGGCTTTGCAAAGTAGAACACTTCTTTGCAATATACCAAACTCCTGAAGCATTAAAAGTGACACATGTAATTGTACACATGTATGATATTGCACTACATTGGCATCAGTCATTTGTGCAATCAAGGGGTGGTAATATTGATGCAATTGGTTGGCCTGAATATAAAAATGCAATCAATGCAAGATTTGGTCTATTGTTGAATCAAGATGCTATGGGTACCCTAGCTTCCATTAAACAGACTGATACTCTTGACAAACTCAATTAAGAATTTGATTTAGCATTAACAAGAGTGACAATTTGTGATGAATATGGTGTTAGCCTTTATTTGAGAGCCCTAAAACCAGAGATTGTGTAACACCCCAACCGATGGCGGAAACATCGAGGTGTCACGTAAGAATGAGTATACAGTAGCACATGGTAACCAAATTTTAATTGAAATAAAAATTTAAAGTGCAAATATCCAAAAATGGAAATACATAATAAGTTTCAATGTGGAAATCTAATACATCACAAAGACCAAACAAGCATAGACTTCAAATTGTCTTCTCATGAAAATACTCTAGCCTTCATGCATCATTATTTCCTGTTGAGTTGTAAAAATGGGGGGGGGGGGCAACTAGAAGTTGGTGAGCATACATAATCCATGTTAAGCAAATAGTTGAAGTATAAAAGTTTAGCAATTCATATGTCTATCGTAAGTTTAAGTCTACATGAATAAGCATAATATGTTGAATCGACATAATCAAACCTCCAACTAGTTTAGGTCCATCCCGTCATCCTCGGTTCACCTTAATAATATGTTGGAACGATAACAATCACCCACACTACCTATGTAGGAGGTACACGTATCCGGGTGGGATTGTCAATCCAATAGATCTATTATTGAGTATCGCCGGCTTGGCCATAGCTAATGATTATGTAATGTTGAAACTCGTTGAAACTCGTTGAAACTGTTGTTGTTGTCTAATTCATGAGGCATTAAAGTTTACAACTAGACATGCATGTAGAATTGCTTAAGTAAAATGTTGCAAATATAAAGAATCGCATAAACATGGTTAAGTAAACTCACCTTAATCGTGATGGGCTCGCAAGTATTCAACGGGACCCACGAACTAAGCTTGCACCTAATTATGGATGATGTTTTAGCATTATGGGTATAGTTTTCGCACATTATATATTACTTTTTATTTATTATTTATTTATTTTTCTCAAAAACAATCGATAATCGTCTTGTTTATTTAAATAGATCAAACCATACATATGTCAATGGTATAAAAACATATTGATACCATGACTTATTCGAAGTTTAATAATTCATCGTGGATAAGTTGTCCTCCATTTAGTTATAACAAACTCATTAGTATAAATTTTAGCATATGCTTGATCATAACTTTTGTGAATGTGCCAAGAATGCGTGAAGAATAGTCACGCATGTTTCCCACACATGGAAGAAACAATTTTGTTCTTTATCATTTAAAGATTGAACCAAAAAAAAAATAAAAAAAATAATAATAAAATAAAATAAAATAAAATAAAGAGTATGTATGGTTTGTATTTTAAATGGCTCATTGTTATCCTACTAATGAACCAACACGAATTTTGTTAATAATCCCATAATCGGATTCAAGTGATGATCAATCAAGACATGGTTCAAAGCGAAAATAGAGGATCGATTAAGTTACCTGACCGGCGAAAAGCGAAAGAAACTTTTGTATGCAGCTTGAACCGAACAGACAGAGTGGTGTCTCGTGGTGGCAACGATGAAGCTACGATGGTTACACTGCGGGTGCGTGCGATAGTGGTAACCTAGAACTTGGTAGGATACGGTGGTGTTTGACGGTGTGGCTGCTACCCGAAGGTTTATAGTGCGGCGGCGGTTATGGAACCTTAATGGTCGGAGGCGGTCGAGGAGGTTGATGAGTCGTAGTGAGGGCGATGTGGCAAGGCGGTTGTTCCCCTATGGTTTCAACAGTGTGTGTGGGTGCTGGAAAGGGAGGCTGAGAGCAAGCAAGGATCGATTCACGATCCTGTTCACGTGTGTTCTGTAAGGCAGTGGAGTCGCGACAATGGTCTAGTCACGGGTAGATGGTTATATATACACACATACAAACGCGTTGATTTTTATTATTAGTATTGAAGGCCTCAATTTGCGGGAGTGATTATAGCTCAAGATGTTTGTAATCCTCTTTATTGCAATGAAATTTAGAGCGAGAATGTTACAGAAATAAGTAAGAACAAGAGTATGAGCAATAATTGCTCCATTTTAATTATTTATTGTCATTATTATTAGTCAACGTTAGTTTTGAATGTAATGTTTGGTTCTTTTTTTTTTTGTTATTATTATTAAATAATATCAATTACTACTATATATAATAATATTAATTTGGTAATTTGCTCGGTGTATGCGTGAGTATAAAACGTGAAAATGACCGATTGTAAGATTATAAATTTCATCGCGTGATTTTCCAGTATTTTAAACTACAAGGGTTGAAAATGAAATCTTAAAATAAGTGAGGAACTAAAAGTGTGTATTAATGGTAAAAGTGCAGGTGACGAATGTCACAGTCTCCCCTACTTTTGAAAATTTCGTGTCGAAATTTATTTAAAGAAAACATGTAAACATGGTTGTGGGTACGTAAGGAAAAATTTGTGGTAGATGAGGTTAAGTGTAACTGATGAAGAGAGCTTTGGATAACGGGACAATCTGACCTTGAATGGTAGATATGTTTGGATTAAATATCTAAGAATTATTACAAGTGGTCAAGACCCAAAGTGCCAGGCCATGAAGGTAAACGCTAAGGTAGTAAAAAAAATAAGTTAGACTATGAAGAGACATTTTGAACTGCGAAGTAGACTAGCGTTAGTTCCTGGTTCGACTCACAGTCTCACTTTTGATGCATCATCATCGTTTATATATAGGGTGTACCGCAGCTATCCCACCATACCTTTGATACCTCAAAAACATATTGGACGTCTACCACGAACCTTAATAGAACTTCACACCACCCTAACGTACCTGTAAATTCATGATTACGTTCCGGACCGCAATCACCAATTTACCTTACATTAGAGTTTTGTGTTCTTCTATGACTTTTAAACACACATGTAAGTAATGCAAAATAACCTTGTGATTGAATCGTATACAATGTATCCAAAAATGAGTCCAACTGTTGAGCAGGAAAAAGACTTCTACCAGTCAGTGAGTAAGAACCTCTACCGATTGTTGAGCAGGTGCGATAGCCTCTACCAGTCGTTGAGCAGGTTGTAGGGCCTCTACCGACTGTTGAGCAGGCATGATGACCTCTACCAATCGTTGAGTAGGTTATTTGGTACTCAACTAACTGTTGAGCAAGTACTTCATCCTCTATCAGTTGTTTGATTAAGTGTAGCATTTATTACGCACATAAATTGCAAATTGATAATATGTACATGTAAGCAATCAAGTATCAAGTTTAGCATGCGAGTTGTAATAGAGTTGCCCTAGACAAGGTTAATGACTCTAGGTGTGTCTATAGCAATTAGTTCTAGTATCAAATGTTCAAATATGGTAGATAATCGAATCCTCATGTATAGCACACAGTCATGTTTGATGCAACAAACAATAAAGTTTTCAATAGTTTGGTTATCATGGAAATCAAGTTCATGTCTGAAAGGCGAAGAACATACATTGAATCCTTGAGAGTGATGAAAATCCATAGTATAGTTAAGTTTGTAAAGAATAGTGAATGTAAGTAATAGTTGATAACAGTATAGTTTATAGGTCAAGAAAAGGAATGAGGTAGTCATGTTTATGATAAAATAAAAATGCGAATAGTCGATCTAGATTGTGGCAAATGAGATTGCGGAGAGCGTGATCTGAAGAGGGTTTCGTTCTTTATTTAATGATTTTGAGATAAAACTAGTGCGACTGATTTATTTAGGATGCAACTAAATCGACTAGAGTTTTATATTTCAAAGAGTGGAGATTTGTTTTTTTTTAAACACAGATTTTGCTTTCAAAATTTAAAATTTAATTGAGCTATTGGTAAAGAAACCCTGATCATTTGTTTAGAAAATAATTTGGTTAATATCTTGGTTAATATGCCAACTAAACACCAAAAGGCCATAAAAAAAAGAAAAAGAAAAAAGGATAGGGTAGGTTTGTAAAACTAGATGACGTTTTGTTAAAATAATGGTCGTTTACAGGATTGATGAAAATTTTGATGAAAACAGTAGTAGCTGGTTTTGAAATCTGGATTCATCCTGTACAAAAATTGGGATATAGACGTTCACCATTAGTCTTTCTTAATTTTTTTTTTAAGGATAAGTAGTGCAAACTAAATGGGTTTAGATTTGGATATTTTAGTGAGTCAGAGGTTTTAAACACGATGTTGGGTAAAATTTAGAATTTGTTGAGGCGTTTTGTATAATAGACTCTGATAGACTTGCTTAAATAGAAAGAAGTGACTTTTAATAGGATAGAATATTTTGAGAATCCCTTGTTACACCAATCAGCATTTGATATTTGAAAAGTTGGTTTTGAGGGAGATAAGAGACGCCTTGACAAAAATATTTATTTGTTCTAATTTGTGAATTCTCTAGGTGATGAAAGTTTGACAAAATTCCAGTGAACATTAGTGTTGATGCAAAGGTATCTCCTATACGCAGTTTTATGGGATTATAGTTTAAACAATGACTTTTAAAAATTTTGGGTAAGACAAAATTTTATGGTAGAGGTACTTTCAAAAAGATAAATAAAAATTTAGGGGAGGTTCAAAGTAGATTTGGCAAGAAAACACCAACACTAATAGGTTAAAGATAGGCAATATGTTGTAAAGGAAACCATATGATTTGGGTCAGATGTTGAAAATAATCAAGCATGTGGGTAATATTGTAAGACGAAGTATGATTGTGAAACTCACAAATGATCATGAAATTTAGGCTGATTAGTAGATTATATAAGAAATGAAATGGATTTGAATTGTAAGGGTTTTGAGATTCAAAGCTCGGAATTTAATGAGGGGGTGGATAGGGATAGAGATAAAGAATAGGTAGAGTTGCAAACAAGGGAAGCAAGTACTGGTTAATGTCCTAGAGTTATAGACTAGATTATTTTTCTAATAACCTAATTCCCTATAACCTGGCTCTGATACCAATCTGTAACACCCCAACCGATGGCGGAAACATCGAGGTGTCACGTAAGAATGAGTATAAAGTAGCACATGGTAACCAAATTTTAATTGAAATAAAAATTTAAAGTGCAAATATCCAAAAATGGAAATACATAATAAGTTTCAATGTGGAAATCTAATACATCACAAAGACCAAACAAGCATAGACTTCAAATTGTCTTCTCATGAAAATACTCTAGCCTTCATGCATCATTATTTCCTGTTGAGTTGTAAAAATGGGGGGGGGGTCAACTAGAAGTTGGTGAGCATACATAATCCATGTTAAGCAAATAGTTGAAGTATAAAAGTTTAGCAATTCATATGTCTATCGAAAGTTTAAGTCTACATGAATAAGCATAATATGTTGAATCGACATAATCAAACCTCCGACTAGTTTAGGTCCATGCCGTCATCCACGGTTCACCTTAATAATATGTTGGAACGATAACAATCACCCACGCTACCTATGTAGGAGGTACACGTATCCGGGTGGGATTGTCAATCCAATAGATCTATTATTGAGTATCTCCGGCTTGGCCATAGTTAATGATTATGTAATGTTGAAACTCGTTGAAACTCGTTGAAACTGTTGTTGTTGTCTAATTCATAAGGCATTAAAGTTTACAACTAGACATGCATGTAGAATTGCTTAAGTAAAATGTTGCAAGTATAAAGAATCGCATAAACATGGTTACGTAAACTCACCTTAATCGTGATGGGCTCGCAAGTATTCAACGGGACCCACGAACTAAGCTTGAACCTAATTATGGATGATGTTTTAGCATTATGGGTATAGTTTTCGCACATTATATATTACATTTTATTTATTATTTATTTATTTTTCTCAAAAACAATCGATAATCGTCTTGTTTATTTAAATAGATCAAACCATACATATGTCAATGGTATAAAAACATATTGATACCATGACTTATTCGAAGTTTAATAATTCATCGTGGATAAGTTGTCCTCCATTTAGTTATAACAAACTCATTAGTATAAATTTTAGCATATGCTTGATCATAACTTTTGTGAATGTGCCAAGAATGCGTGAAGAATAGTCACGCATGTTTCCCACACATGGAAGAAACAATTTTGTTCTTTATCATTTAAAGATTGAACCAAAAAAAATAAAAATAAAATAATAATAATAAAATAAAATAAAATAAAATAAAGAGTATGTATGGTTTGTATTTTAAATGGCTCATTGTTATGCTACTAATGAACCAACACGAATTTTGTTAATAATCCCATAATCGGATTCAAGTGATGATCAATCAAGACATGGTTCAAAGAGAAAACAGAGGATCGATTAAGTTACCTGACCGGCGAAAAGCGAAAGAAACTTTTGTATGCAGCTTGAACCGAACGGACGGAGTGGTGTCTCGTGGTGGCAACGATGAAGCTACGATGGTTACACTGCGGGTGCGTGCGATAGTGGTAACCTAGAACTTGGTAGGATACGGTGGTGTTTGACGGTGTGGCTGCTACCCGAAGGTTTATAGTGCGGCGGCGGTTATGGAACCTTAATGGTCGGAGGCGGTCGAGGAGGTTGATGAGTCGTAGTGAGGGCGATGTGGCAAGGCGGTTGTTCCCCTATGGTTTCAACAGTGTGTGTGGGTGCTGGAAAGGGAGGCTGAGAGCAAGCAAGGATCGATTCACGATCCTGTTCACGTGTGTTCTGTAAGGCAGTGGAGTCGCGACAATGGTCTAGTCACGGGTAGATGGTTATATATACACACATACAAACGCGTTGATTTTTATTATTAGTATTGAAGGCCTCAATTTGCGGGAGTGATTATAGCTCAAGATGTTGTAATCCTCTTTATTGCAATGAAATTTAGAGCGAGAATGTTGCAGAAATAAGTAAGAACAAGAGTATGAGCAATAATTGCTCCATTTTAATTATTTATTGTCATTATTATTAGTCAACGTTAGTTTTGAATGTAATGTTTGGTTCTTCTTTTTTTTTTGTTATTATTATTAAATAATATCAATTACTACTATATATAATAATATTAATTTGGTAATTTGCTCGGTGTATGCGTGAGTATAAAACGTGAAAATGACCGATTGTAAGATTATAAATTTAATCGCGTGATTTTCCAGTATTTTAAACTACAAGGGTTGAAAATGAAATCTTAAAATAAGTGAGGAACTAAAAGTGTGTATTAATGGTAAAAGTGCAGGTGACGAATGTCATAGATTGGGTACCAAGTTAGACTACTCAGGCCAAAGAATCTTCTAGAAGCATATCTTCTGGCAATAATGCAAAATGATGCACTATTACCCTTGTAGTCCATTCAACCAAAGAATACAAGAAGCACATATAATACTTATAATAATAATAATAATAATAAGCCATTAACCATGGCCAACACTAACAAATTGTCTGTGCTTCCAAGTCCAAAGCCTTTGGCTTCTAAAAAATGGACATTAACTCATAAGGAAATTGATGACAAAAGGGCAAAGGGTGAATGTTTTGGTTGTAATGAAAAGTACACTCAGGGTCATGTATGTAAAAACAAACAATTGTTTTCTATTGAATTGGTGAGTATAGAAGAGAATGATAGTGACAGTGAAGAGATAGATTTAAGTGAAGTAATGACTCAGTCTTTACAAGAACCTAAGATATCTCTAAATGCAATGATGGGTGTACCCTCTTATTCTACTATGAGCATTAAAGGGTCAATTGGTACAAAAACCTTACAGATACTGTCTGATTCTGGTTCAACTCATAATTTCTTGAGTGAAGCCCTGGCTATGAAAATGAAATGTCCTTTAGAAGTCATATCAGAAGTCCAAGTGACTGTTGTGATACCCCGCAATTTCAGGTTCTCACTTTAACTAAACTCTAGTTACATTCCTTGCATTCTACTTAACTAGGGTTAGCTAGATAGGACACACGTTGCACAGTTATAAGTTAATTAATAACTGCATGAAGTGGTAATTCGGGGAATTACCAGACTGTATACATGAGTAGTGAACCTCGGATGTTGGTGAACAATGAAATTAAATAATTGTGAATTAATTGATTGAGATTGATTGCAATTATGTGCTTCTATGATACTCTGTGAAACTAAGTAGAAACTGTATGTGATTACGTGAACTTAAACCGAATACGTTAATAAAAATCGTAATAGGTGGACCGGTAGGATGGTTGGAGTCTTAATACATAGGGTTACACTTATTATGGTCCAAAATAGCGAAAACATCAAAAAACACGTTGTACGACGAAGGAGGCAACCCGACGCGGGCCGAAGAGCTGTGAGCGGTCGCGCGCGCGGGTGCCAGAATCCACCAAACCGACTTAAACTAGTATTTAAGCAACCTTAAGCCTATTGTATCCCCTAAACTCAAACCCTAATCGCCCCCTACTGCCCTTTTACGAAATTATCAACCCCTAACAATTGCTAAGGCGCAAGAATATCGATCGGGAAGCTTCAAGAGCATTCGGTTGATTGTTTTGAAGAGCTTGCGGTATAACCTTCAATCTCTTGTGTTTTAATCTTCCTTAATATGTTATAAAACCTTATAACTAAGTTTTTCTAGGTCTGAAACGTTTTCATAAAGATTAAAACTTGAGTTTTATAAAGATTGAATGGGTTAAACATAATCTTATGCGATTAGTAATTGATAGGTTGCATGATTATGCATGTTCTTGATGTTTTAGACTCCTAGGGTTTATGAATGATGATGTTTATGATGTATCATTAGGGTTTGGATCAGATATGGCTCTCATTAATGTTGTATGATGATTATTAGGTTTTATTGATTGATAATATGCAACTAGGGTTGATATAATTGATGATATTGCATGATTAAAATCTGGATAGAATCTGAATGTCGACTTGTAGGGGCTGTTACGTGGCTTGTAAATAATTGTTTTCATCGATTATTTGCATAAATGGATTTTACATGGTCTTAGCTTTTTAGAATGGGCAAAATCATCTGATTTGGATGTCGTTTGATATGTTTTGGAATTTTCTTTGATTAAAGGTCATATCAGATTTTCGGATTAACAAACTGAGTCAACTTTAAACAATCATAACTTGAGTTTTACAAGGAATTAAGTTATAAAATTTGAACAGTAGGTTAACATTGGAATAACTTGGCTTTTCCAAGTGGATTCATCCCGTTTGGTTGAATACACGAGTTTTGAGAATTTTTCTACTAAACTGATCTGTTGTGTGTGTTTTCTGAACATAGCTGTGTTACGTGATTTTTCATAAACTAAAAATATCAATTTGTCCAGTGGACCCTCTAGAATATTTAGTAAAAGTTTGGGAGTCTAACTCACTGGATAAGTATTTTTAATAAATTAGTTTTCATGGCGTATAAGTTGTCCTAAAAACGCAGATTGTGTAATAAGTGTTTATATGACTATCTGGAGTCTTATGTGGTATGTAATTGACATGAACTTGAATGGGCACTTTTATGAAATGCATATGAAGTGTAAAACTGATGATAACCAACATATTCACCAACGGGTCCGTATGGTTTACTTATGCATGTAGAATCACTAGGTGTCACTTACACGGTTTTGAACATTTAAACGTCTTGGAGAAACGGGTTATATGGTGTAATGATATTACACATAGACTCACTTAGTGAGACATGTATAATAGTGAGTCGGTAGCACACCCTACTTTGGAATTTGGATTTACTTGCTTGCATACTTAGGTGAGTTTCACTGTTTTTTCTCAAAAGCATGCGTCTCAGGTTGAGACAACTTTGGTAAACGTTTTCTAGTCTGGTTCGGGACTACTTAGACATTGACTCTTTGGGAGTGTCTGATACGAATCCTCATGTGGATTGCGCTTTGATCAGTTTAAAACTTATTGGTCCTTTGTGAACTAAGCACTCTATCACTGAAAAGTCCTTACATATTATTGGGTTAATCACTGGAGGTAAACGTCGTATTAGTTGATAGCGCTATTCGGTTGTGCAGAAACCTCATGTTTGCGATGCTGGAGGCATGGCATGAACTTCTGACCACATCTGTTATGCTAGTGTTGATAGACACTAGTTCCTAAGGCAGTTTAACGTATGTTAACACATTTCTGAAGGTTCCCAATAATCTCCGGTTTAGTTGCAATGAGTGGGTTTGCTACCCCTGACATGATTAAACTGAAAATACTTGAACTATTGGGGTCTTAGGGACTTACGCTTTTACTTGGTTACGTGGTTTGGAAACCAGCGCATTTACTTACTTACTTTCTTTACTTTGTGAACTCACCAACATTCTTTGTTGACCCATGATATACATGCTTTTGCAGGTAGTTAGCTTCCGGTGCCACGATTAGAAAGCACTACACACTTCACTGCATTTGGGGTCTTGGGCATACACCTAAATTACATATTATGTTTTTACATTTTCTTTTATATGATTTTAATTTAGGCGCGTTGTTTTGCGCATGGTTTTAAAAGGTTTAAAATTTGGTTTACGCTTCCGCAGCTTAACTAAACTTGATTTTGAAAACGAACTAAATGGTTTGGGCATTTAGAGTTCGTTCATATGACTTATGGCTATGGGATCCTGGAATGTCATGCGCCTCGCGTTATAAACCCCGCAGTGGAAATTTAAGTGTGTGACACTGTGGCTGATGGTAAAAAGATTTGCTGTAATAAGATGTGCAGGGATTTTCAGTGGATGATGCAAGGAAGATGGTTTAAAGCAGATGTTATTTTGGTTCCCTTGACCAACTATGACATGGTATTGGGTGTTCAATGGTTGCAGACATTGGATGACATCATTTGGAATTTTAAAAAGCTAACCATGAAGTTTTCTATTGGCAATCAAGTGGTGGAATTAAAAGGAATTGATCTAGAGTCCTTAAAGTTTTGTTCTGCTGAAAAGATGGAAACCTTGTTACAGTCACAAGAAGTGGTAAGAACAGCTCAAATATTCACTTTACAGGCTATTGATAAGTCTGAATTCCAACATAAGGCTAAGGTGAACACTGAAAGTACTAGTCCAGTTCTTATGCAACTACTTGATAAGTATAAAGATGTTTTTGATGTCCCTAGTGGTTTACCTCCTAAAAGAGAATGTGATCATAGAATTTTTTTAAAAGATGCATCTGTCACAATTATTCAAAGGGCATATAGGTATCCTATAGGGCAGAAAGATGTTATTGAAAAACTAACACAGGAATTATTGGACTCTAGTGTTGTTAGGAATAGCAAAAGTGCTTTTGCTTCTCCTGTTGTGTTGGTAAAGAAAAAGGATGGGTCATGGAGGTTTTGTGTAGACTATAGGCAACTTAATGAAGCAACAATCAAAAATAGGTTTCCTATTCCCTTGATTGAAGAGATATTAGATGAACTAGGGGGTGCTTCTGTGTTTTCTAAGTTAGACCTATGGGCTGGTTATCACCAAGTTAGAATGGATGAGAGAGATGTTCATAAAAATGCCTTTAGAACTCATCAAGGTCTATTTGAGTTCATGGTAATGCCCTTTGGGCTTACCAATGCCCCAGCCACATTCCAGGATCTTATGAAAAACACCTTTAAAAGTCTTATGAGGAAAACTACATTGGTTTTCTTTGATGATATTTTGGTTTATAGTCCAGATTTAGACCAACATATCAAAGACTTAGAGCAGGTTTTATTGTTGTTAAGGAAACATTCTTTGTTTGCTAAGAAATCTAAATGCTCATTTGGAGGGGAAAATGTGGAATATTTAGGCCATATTATTTCTGGAAAAGGGGTAAAAACAGATCCTTCAAAGATAGAGGCTATTAAGTAGTGACCAATTCCTCTTAATCAGAAACAGTTAAGAGGATTTTTGGGCTTAGCAGGATACTAGAGGTGGTTTATCAAAGGGTTTGGCACCATGGCTAGGCCTTTAACTGAACTCCTAAAAAAAGAAGCTTTCCAGTGGCATGTTGAGGCTCAAGAAACCTTTGATCAATTGAAAAGGTGTTAGGACAGAAAGGATTGACTGAAACCACTTTTGCAAACCTTAGTCTAATTCATTCTTCTGCAAAAATATTCTAAGTATAGAACTACTGAAGAAAGAAGACCAAAGTACTGAAGAAGGATTCAACAAGTACTGAAGAAGAAAGATTAGAAGTTCTGAAGTCTAACCAGACAAGTTTACTGAAGAACTACTGAAGACAAACTACTCATCAGTAGTTTGTCATTCATCAGCACTTGTACCAGAATCATTCCACCGCCTTATGTTTCAGTAGTTTATTAGTTTATTAATACTTTATCATTTTGTACAAGTTCCAAGACTACAGCCTGTTGTAGTCTTGCTTCTGTGTTAAGTTTTGAACTAGATTCATGTATTTATAAGTCTATAAATAGATGGGTTCATCCCACTATTTTAGACATTGATTTTAATTGAAACTGAAATCCTTCAAAACTTATCATTGTTATTTCCATTTCATTTACTGAGAATCTGTTTAAGTATTTATTGTCATTCTCATTCAATACTTAGATTCTCATTAAACTTGTCTTTAGTTTTCAAACATCCAGGGGGAGTAATAACTCCTGTTGATAGTGTAACTTTACTTTCTTATTCCGCTGTGCTAATCTGATAAGAACTTGCTAAACACATAAGTGTTCACTAGCAGGTTAACATAAAAGAGCATACTGATCCAACAATTGGTATCAGAGCACTAGTTTATCTGATCAAATATCAATCTAACACATTGAGAATCAGACACAGGCTCTTATTGATATTCAATAAAGGATTAAAAGTTCACTTTTATCAACATCCATCACTTTAAGAGATATTTGACAAATCAATACTCTTTAAAATGGATCCTCATAATACTGGTTCTGCCAATAAACCTGCTATGCTAGCCAGACATGAATATAATATCTGGCAAAGGAGAATGACACATACCTTATCACAGACCAACACAGGTTACTGGAAATCTGTGATATATGGTCCTCATAAACTAGTTAATATTAATCTTGAAACAAAAGTAGAAATCCCAAAAGACCTAAAAGACTATACAGAAGATGATTTCCTAAAACTTGAGCTAGATGCTAAAGCTTTCTCTATGTTGGCAATGGCACTCCCAAATGAAATCTACTCCGGACTATTACATTGTGATAGTGCCAAAGAGCTTTGGGATTGCCTAAAAGAACAGTTTGGAGGAACTGAAGAGGTGATTGCCAACACTAGAGAAATCCTGGCTCAACAATATGAAACTTTTGCTCATATTAATGGGGAAACTTTAACTCAACAATTTGAAAGATTCTCCTCATTAATATCTGAGCTAAAATTAAATGGTCAGACCTATACAACTGTATCTATGCTTCATAGTTTTTTAAGGTCTTTACCTAAAAAATGGGAAACATATTCTATAGTCTTAAGATCTTCACTAGACTTTAGCTCCCTCACTCTTACAAAATTACATGGGAGATTAGTAACTTTTGAAAGAGAAATCGATCAAAAGAAGAAATTACAAAGTTCTAGTAAAACTGCTGATGACTATCTACCAGGTAGTACAACACTATTAGGACAAGATTCACCTACTTGTTGAAATAGTTTTGGATCTTTTGACCACATTGACATAACTGCTGAGATCTCATCTGAAAGATCATTCCCAGGTTATGACAATGATGAATATAGTCAAACTGCTGATAACATGTGTTTTATCATGGATGATTTAAAAAATTTCAGCAATGATGACTTGGAAGAAATGGATATCTTACACCAACTGGCCATGTTAAGTATTAAAACAAAATTTTTTTACAAAAGGTCAGGAAGGAAATTTCCAAGACTTAACAGTTCTACAAAAATTGGTTTTGACAAATCTAAACTTAGATGTCACAAGTGTCAGAAGTTGGGACACTTTGCTAGAGAGTGTAGAAGCTCTAGCTTTAACCAATCTCAGTCTGGAAATCAGTTTAACCCTAGTTATAACAGGAACAATGTAACATAGGGGAGTGCACATTTTGTACAGGCACAAGCTCCACAAATCCAATATGTGCCACAAGTACAATATGTACAAATGCCTGCTCAACAGATGCAGAGCCAACAATCAATTCCTCCCATTCCAGCTGCTCACAACAAAGTCTATTTACTTCAGGGTATGTTGACTAGAGCAGTCTTCCTTTTGACACTATAGAGTGTAATCCTGATTCAGACAACAAAATGTTTGACATCAACTAGGGAGAACCTGACAATGGCAGAAAGAATTTTGCCTTGATGGCATTTGAGGGCTGCACCTCAAAATCTGCCTTGTCACAGGTATCAAAAGAATCTTTAACAAAACTTTGTTCTACTTCATGTAAAGAATCTTTTGCTCTCATAAGAGAGACCAATGTGCACTTACAAGGAAAAGCTAATGACTCTGAGAGAAAATTTACTCAGATAAGTGTGATTTAGAAAGAAAACTTGCTGCTAAAGCAAAAGAAAATTTTAAATTGACTAACAATGTTATTGATGTAACATCGCATATTTTCCCCAATTTTTTTTTTAAAAAAAAAAATATAACTTTTATTTTTCTAGTCCCACTCTCATTTATTTATACAAAGTCTACTCTTAAAAAAAAAATCGTTAATATAATAATAGTAATAAGAAATGACCATTCAAAAGCATTAAAAATATATTTAATATAAATAAATTATTAAAATGCTATCCATGAAGAAAGAAGTTCTTCAACCTCATTAACTTCAACCTCATTAGACCCCATGTGATAATTTGACTTTTCAAATAGATTATTTCCGGCTAATATTTCGGTCACGAACGCGGTTATCCGCTTGGACTCAATCAACCACCAAAACCCCCCATATTTATACACCAATCATAACCACAGTCAACCTAATCAAAAGATACGTTATTCCTTTCCAAAACCCCGACTGAAATCTCGGCGCAAACCAAGGAACTTATATGCAAACCAAACCGCAACCTCAATCCTATATATATCGACCCTTCTACTCGCTTCGAACCCACCTCACACCTCATCCTCTCTCCTTGCCTGACTAACCCGTCACCGACGTTTTCGTTTCTAGCATAACAAACCACAACCATCTCCATCTCAGTTTCGACGGACAACAACACCAAAACAAGTGACGGTTGTGGCTCCAAGCACTGTTCAGACGGCAAAACGAGCAGCGGGTCATGGGTCTATGACAAGCTGGATCTCGGACGGTTTAAACGACGCCCTCCATTCGAAATTACGCCACTAGTTTATCCGATTCACCATCTCTTGTTTGACTGTCTTTCAAACCAGGTTCCGTCTGACTTCATACCCTATTTATGCATTTATAACCTGCTAGTCATATGAAAGTTTAATATATGGAGAAAAAGAATCTTAATATCTTAATCGAATATGTGACTGCCATATATTTTTTCTTTTCCTTAAAAAAATTGGCTTTGGAAATGCTTTGCATATCTATTACTATTAAATATGTTTTCACGATAATAAATATTTGTATAATTCCCTCAAATCATGTGACAACAAAAAAAAAATGTTATTTTCATAAGACCTTGTAATATTAAATCCTTCATACATAATTTTTTTTTTGATACAACGAAATTCCTTGTAAATTTCAAAATATTGATAGATAAGCCTAATTTTGAATTGGTAAACTACCTGGTGGACAACATGTTTTTGTCATTTATTAAACGTGCATATATATATATTTTTTTTAAAACCCTTATGTAATTATTCATACTTTGTTTATAAAGATAATTTACAAACATTTTAAAAATAATTACGTTGTATTAGATCTTATTATTTCTAATAACATCCTACATCTTTATTTAGGTAAATTTTGCAAAGAGATTTTAAACATTAATAGATTAAAAAGAAATCTACATTATATACAAAGGCTACGGATACAAATACTAAGACCTCTTATTAATTAGGTACGATTTAACTCATTGATTCTCGTTGAGTTTTAGCAAGCCATCATATTCAGGTGAGTTTACGTAACCATGTTTATGCGATTCTTTATACTTGCAACATTTTACTTAAGCAATTCTACATGCATGTCTAGTTGTAAACTTTAATGCCTCATGAATTAGACAACAACAGTTTCAACGAGTTTCAACGAGTTTCAACATTACATAATCATTAGCAATGGTCAAGCCGGCGATACTCAATAATAGATCTATTGGATTGACAATCCCACCCGGATACGTGTACCTCCTAAATAGGTAGCGTGGGTGATTGTTATCGTTCCAACATATTATTAAGGTGAACCGTGGATGACGGGATGGACCTAAACTAGTCGGAGGTTTGATTATGTCGATTCAACATTTTATGTTTATTCATGTAGACTTAAACTTACGATAGACATATGAATTGCTAAACTTTTATACTTAAACTATTTGCTTGACATGGCTTATGTATTCTCACCAACTTGTAGTTGACCCCCCCCCCCATTTTTCCAAACTCAACAGGAAATATTGATGCATGAAGACTAGAGTATTAACATGAGAAGACAAACTAAAGTCTATGCTTGTTTGGTTTTTGTGATGTATTAGATTTTCACTTAAAACTCATTATGTATTTTCATTTCTGGATATTTGCACTTTAAATTAATTTCAATTAAAATTTGATTACCATGTGCTACTGTATACTCATTCTTACGTGACACCTCGATGTTTCCGCCATCGGTTGGGGTGTTACAATTGAAACCCAAGCACAACTTAAAATCATGATAGAAGACCTAGGAAAAGTTAGAAAAGAGCTTGCTGACACCAAGGTTGTTTGTGAAAAATGGGTAGAATCTTGTAAAGGGTACCAACTACTGCTAAACAAACAAAGTGCTTCAAATGTTAGGTTTGGCATATGGTACAATCACATTGAAAAACCAAAAGATTTTTCACCCAAAACTACTGAAGATGGGAGAAAAATTGTTTCAGGTGAAACTTCTGAAGAGAAAGAATGCACATCTTTCCATGAAAACTTTCTAAAAACTCATAAAGAAAGTTCTTCAGAAGTACTGATAAAATCTGACTTTAAGCCATTAGTAGTTTCATCTACATCAGGAGTTGAGAACCTGAAAACTACTGATGACCTATATCAAATGAAAACAGTAAAAAATTTGCCTTCAAATGAAAAAGAAAAGGCAAAAGAATGTGAAATCTGTGGTCTGTTTAACCACAAGACAGAATTTTGCAGATATAGAAAAGGAATTCAGTACAACAAGAAAATTTCACAACTGGTTGTGGGAAAACAAATTAGAAATGATTTTGAAGAAACTTTTTCTCCCAAGAAACAACCAGCAAACACCTTTTCTCAGAAAAAGATAAAATCTCAACAACAGTCTTTTTCCCAAAATTCTCTTTCAGTAGTTAGACCTAAATCATCAACAGTTTCACAAACTGCTGAGATTAAAGATCTCATGAACATGGTACAACTACTTATGACCAAGGTTGATGGTGGTCCTCAAAAGGATACCACCATTGCTCTTAATGAAAAATCCATTGCCAAAAAGACATGGATTCCTCAACCTGGTCAAGAACAAACTGTAAATGTTCTCAAGAGCAAACCCAAAGCCAAACTGGCTTGGGTTCCCAAATCTAACTAATTTGCTACTTTGTGCAGAGGGTTTCCAGAGGCTTAAATAGCATTTGGTATGTTGACAGTGGAGGTTCAATGCACATGACAGGATGCAGATACCTGATAAACAACTTTATCAGTCAAAGAGAAGGATCTGTATCCTTTGGGAACAATGCCAAGGGATATGTGCAAGGACATGGCAATGTCTCTTCGGGAAAAATACAGTTTGACAAGGTCAATCTGGTTGAAAACCTTGAGTACAACTTGCTGAGTGTGTCACAAATGTGTGATAAAGGATATTCTTCCTTTTTCACAAAGACAACATGCAAGATCATATCATCAGAAGGCCAGAATTTGATAGAGAAGATCATTGAAGATCATACTTTGTTAGTAGCCAAAAGATGTGGCAATGTCTATGCAGTGGACATTGAAAAGAAAAAATACTGAACACCACTGCCTGTTTCTTCTCAAAGGCATCAACTTCAGAGACTGATCTCTGGCATAGGAGACTTGGCCATGTGAACTTTAAAACCATAAATAAAGTCACAAAAATGGGCTTGGTCAGAGGTCTACCCTTGAAAGTATACCAGTGTCAAGAACAATGTGTATCCTGTTTGAAGAGAAAGCAGCATAAGTCCTCCTATAAGTCTATTGAAGAATCAAAAACAACTGCATGTCTTCAACTACTCCATATGGACTTATTTGGGCCAGTAAAAATCATGAGCCTTGGTAAGAAGAAGTATTGCCTGGTCATCATTGATGACTATTCAAGATTCACATGGGTATTCTTCTTATTCTCCAAGGATGAGGCAGCTGAAATCATCAAGTTCTTCATTCTACAAGTAGAGAAACAATATTCTCTATCTGTCAAAGCCATTAGAAGTGATAATGGGACAGAGTTCAGGAACAAAACCCTAGATGAATTCTGTTGGTCTAAAGGGATTGTTAGACAATTCAGGGTTCCCAGAACTCCTGAACAAAATGGTGTGGTAGAAAGGAAGAATAGAACTTTAATTGAAGCAGCAAGAACAATGTTAGCTGATTCAGGCCTACCATTGTATTTCTGGGCTGAAGCAGTTAACACTGCAAGTTATGTTCAAAATAGAGTCCTTGTCAACAAAAGACACTTCAAGACTGCCTATGAAGTTCTTCATGGCATAAAGTCCCTTATCTCCTTTTTCAGGGCTTTTGGATGTCAATGTTTCATTCTAAACATTAAAGACTCCATTTTAAAGTTTGCTGCTAAAGTTGATTCAGGTTATTTTCTTGGTTACTCTTCCACTAGAAAAGCCTACAAGGTTTTTAACTCAAGAACCAAGATAGTAGAAGAAACACTGAATGTCAAGTTCAATGAGTCAAAACACACTCTTATTCCAGCACATCCTGCTGAACTCTTTGACCTTGACAGCTTCCATTTCGGACCTGAAAAGACTGTCACTTCATCTAAACCTACTTATTATGGTGATCATAGGTTTGATGATGAGGATCCAGCATCATGGACTCCTAATATAGTCATTAAGTCAACTTTCAAACCATCAGAAGTTTCACAAACTTCTGATTCAACAACTGCTGATGTATAAACTCAAACATCTGCTTCAGATCCTACAACTACTGAAGATGTTCAAATAGCTGAAACAGATATTATAAACCTTAGTGGTTTGTTTGATGAAGTACAAGAGCCACCTACACCTATCAGTGGTTTACAACAACTGATTGAACATAAAGATCATCCATTGGAATAAATCATGGGTGATATTGCATCAGGTGTTCTAACAAGAAACCAGCTTTCCAACTTTTGCTTCTTCTCAGCATTCATTTCTCAGTTGGAACCTAAGAAGTACTAATAAGCCCTCAAAGACAACAATTGGATGCAAGCTATGCCAAATGAGTTGCTCTAATTCAAAAAGCAACAGGTTTGGGAAATCTGTCCCTTACCACCAAACAAGCAACTAATTGGAACAAGATGGGTTTTTAGGAACAAACAAGATGAGGCTGGTATGATTATAAAGAACAAGGCAAGACTGGTAGTACAAGGTTACTCTCAAGAAGAAGGAATTGATTATGATGAAAGCTTTGCTCCAGTTGTAAGGCTTGAAGCCATCAGGTTATTTCTGGCTTATGCCATTTCCAACAAAATTAAAGTTTTTCAAATGGACGTTAAAATTGCATTTTTGTATGGAAAAATCAAAGAGGAAGTGTATGTCTGTCAGCCACCTGGGTTTGAGGATCCTTCTCATCCTGAATGGGTGTACAAGCTGGATAAAGCTCTTTATGGGCTAAACAGGCTCCAAGAGCCTAGTATGAAACACTTTCCAACTTTTTGCTCAAAAATAACTTCACAAGAGGCTCCATTGATAAAACTCTTTTCATTAAAATTGTTGGAAATCATGTCTTACTTGTTCAAATTTATGTTGATGATATCATATTTGGTTCAACAAACACAAAACTGTGTGATGAATTTAAGAAACTCATGCAATCAAAATTTGAGATGAGTACAATGGGAGAACTGCAGTACTTTCTGGGATTGCAGATTAAACAACAAACAAATGGAACTTTTATACATCAATCTAAATATGTTAAAGAATTATTGAAAAAATTTTCTTTACAAGACTGTAAATCATATTCCACTCCCATGACACCTACCACACAAGTTGAACCAGATGATCAAGGAAAACAGGTTGATCAAACCATGTATAGATCTATGATAGGTTCCCTTTTATATCTAACTGCTTCTAGACCAGATATTATGTTTTCAACATGTGTCTGTGCTAGATTTCAATCAGCTCCTAGGGAATCACACCTCATTGCAGTCAAAAGAATCTTCAGATATCTGAAAGGAACTCCTACACTTGGAATTTGGTATCCTGCTTCAAGCAATACCAAGTTATCAGCTTTTTCAGATAGTGACTATGCATGGTGTAAAATGTCAAGAAAATCAACATCTGGTGGTTGTCAATTCTTGGGAAACTGTCTAGTGTCCTGGCAATCAAAGAAACAAACATCTGTTGCAACTTCAACTGCTGAAGCTGAATACATTGCAGCTGCAAGTTGTACATCACAGATACAATGGCTCCAATATCAACTTCTTGATTATGGAATCAAAAACAAGACACCATTGCTTGTAGACAGCAAATCTTCCATTAGCTTCATTTAAAATCCTGTTCAGTTTTCAAAGACTAAACATATTGAAATCAGGTATCATTTCATAAGGGATTGCTATGAAAAAGGCAAGATTGAATTGAAGCATGTAACAACAGCTAATCAAATAGCTGACATATTCACTAAACCCCTTGACACATCAACATTTCAGAAGTTAGTATCCATGCTTGGGATGCTAAATTTGTAAGTGTTTCTTTTTACTTTTTGCACATATTTTCTTTTTCACTTACATCTGTTTTTAAGTCCAAAACTTCTGAAAAACAAAAAGAGAGAAACTACTGATGAACAAAACATCAGTATGGGAATATTTTCTGAAAAATAATTAACTTCTGATAAAATAAACTTCAGAAGTTATGAATAAAGTGTTTATAAAACATTCTCATCAATTGTTAACAAACTACTGAAGAGAAAATGGGAACTACTGATGATAGTTGTTCTTCATCAGCAGTTTGGCCAATAAGGGTAAATCAGACATTTCCCACTTCAGAAGTTTGACCTAGGGCGGTTATAAACTTCTGATAAACACCTTTCCAACACTTATCCTTTCAAAAAGCAAAAATTCTCTCCTTCTCTCTCACAAACACTCTCAAGACCTAAAACCTGCAAACAAAAAATACTGTTCGATCCACACACACATAAACCACATGGCTCTAATACCTGAAACAGGGACACAATCAAAGAGGCTACTTTGAGAAACTTGAAGCCTGGTCCCAATACGACGAAATAATTGATTTAGTCGTTAAATCCCAATACTTCACTGCCCTCACCATTGATCCTCCAATCCACACTGAAACTCTAAATGAGTTCTGGGCGAACGCAGAGACGGTGACGGTAAATGATAAAGTGATCTCCCTCAATTCAACCATCTAAGGGAGAAGAATGGCAATCACACTGGAAACTTTGGGGATTAGACTAGGTCTAGATGATGTGGGTGCCCCAGATCAATTTCCAAAATCTGAAATTCATCTGACCATGACAGAGTGTGGTTACCAAGGTACTCTCTCACATGCAACCATTTTTAAGAAATAATTTGAACCTAAGTATAAACTTTTGTTTCATTATATAATAATGTGTTTGAGTCCAAAAACTAGATCTTATGATCAGATGCCCTCTACTTTTCAACCTATTTTTCATTCCATTGTGAATGAAACAAAATTCAGGGCATCATCACTTTTCTTTAATGAGTTGGTGTTGCATCACCTCAATTCTAAAAAGAAGTTTTTGTTGTATCCAAGATTTATTATGCAATGCATAATAAAGGAACTTGGAGAAGAGGTGCTTGTGGGTAAAACAACTACTTTAAACCCATTATCCTCACAAGCATACTCTAGGCACAACAAACCGGCTACCTGGCCAGAAGATGACCAAGGGGAACCAGAAACAGTCCCCATGGAACCCTCATCTTCCAAACCCTCACCCAAAAAGGCCAAGAAACAAAAAAAAAACAGAAACAAAAACCCACCAACCTTAAAAGAAAAGCAGTTCAGGAAGTTGAGATGCCTGAACCAACTAATGTGCACTCTGCACTTGATAAAGATGTGACTGAAACATCCTCTCAGTCTCATCCATCTCAAACCCCCACAAGAGCACCAATCATAATTCTTTTCAAAAGAAAGAAATTCAAGAAAACAATACCCATTGACTCTTCTTTTGAAACTGCTGAACCCTTACCCCAAACTACTGAACCTTTACCACAATCTTCCGAACCTGAAACCATAGAAATTGCCAAACTTCTCTCTGGGCTAAAAGAGACCATCCCATCAGAACATGTCAGTCCTCAACAACCACATCAAACAGGGGACATACCTTCAGAACTTGACATGGATGTGGATGTCCATAGCCCTAACCCAAGAGATGAGGATGAACCAGGGTTTCTAAGCCCAAACTTAGAGACTTTAGGTACATTTGAGGCTGCTACTACTCATATACCACCCAGTGGTGGATCTGAGGATAGAAGTAACATTGCTAAGACCACATCTGTGGCAACTACTGATGAAGGCTTAATGCCTGAGGTAGGAAATCCTCTGATCCAAGAACAAGAGGTACATGAGACAACTGAGTTGGGCTCAGCTCATGATGTAACTGATACTGTCCTCATTGAGGATGTAATCAGGTATTCAGATGATTCCATTGATTTGGATGATGATTCAAACTCCACCAAACATGAATTGACGGCTGCTAGTGAAGGTCCTGCACCTGGTGTCTCTAAGCTCAAAGAGCTGGTGACACCAGATCAGGTTAAAGACCACTTGATCCCTGATTCCCCTAAGGTGGCATCTTCTGTACAACATGAAGATCACCCAAAAACACACCCCTCACTAAAAATGCCTACCCAATTCCCTGGGTCAACAAGCATAAATCTGAACCACCTATGCAGCCCAGATGGTCCCCTATACTAGATGATGAACACTCTCATTGCCAATCACCTCAAATCTTTCACAGCTGCTTTGGAGTTGTCAACCAAAAATCAGTTTGAGGTGATTAAAACAAAAATGAATGACCTGTCCAACAAGATTGACCACAACTTAAGACAGATTGCTAAACTCATTGGTAGAACTTCTCAACCTAGTAGGCTTCCAGAAGTGGATGAAGCCAAAAAGGGGGAGAAGATTAAGGAACCAAGGGAGTCACTAGAAGCCAGGATAAAGGCAAGAGTGGCTCTACAAGAAAGAGAACATCAAGAAAAAGCCAGAAAACAAAGAGAAGGCCAACAAAGGCTTATTTTTGGAATTGAAGTTGAAGCTGAATCTTCCCAAGGCCATATTGAAGAAACTTCTGATGATTCAGAAAATACTGAAGACAATCCTTCAGTAGTTGACACTCCTGTCAACACTTCAGCAGTTAACACTTCCAACATACAAACAATTGAAAAGCCTTCCAAACCTACTGAACAACAACAACCAACTCTTATTTCAAGGCCTACAACAACAACAATGACTGTGCTAAACCCTTCTCCAATTTCAGAGTCCAAAGAATTAGTTAGGATCTGAGTTTGATTGTTTTGATTATATTTAACTAAGAATGATAAGAGTGATATGAATATAGATGGAAAGTGCAGCGGAATGATAAACTTTTAATCAAAACATGAGAGTAAATGTTTTCTGATCGAATGCTTTCATTTATCTAAAAGATTACAATCATACAAGTACTCCCCCTCAGCCTGATCACACAGTGATTGTTTGTCTGAGAGAATGTTTGTGTGTGTGATGTAATAGAATAGTACAAGCACTGTTCTATTTATAGACAAACCTAAACCACTGATGACCTAGGCTGACGTCACCTTAAGACAGTGACATCTAACAGAATAACAAACATAAAACATCTGCCTATTACAAACTACTGTTACATTGAAAACACTGAAGGTAAACTACTGTTGTAGGAAAACTCTGATGGTCTTGTATCCTCTGCTGGAGCCTAAGTGCTGTTGGCTTCAGCAGTGCTTTAGTCTTCAGTACTTGGATCAGCAGTTGTTCTTCATCAGTGTTTATTCAGCAGTCCTTTGTATCAGCAGTTGTCATAACAGTTGTTTGGATGGAACAGTTGTTAGAGTCAGCAGTCTTTTGGGAGAAGTATGTTGTAAGGACTGTTTATTGTGTGGATCAACTATTAGCATGTTTTGACTTTTAAATCATCTGTTCTTCTCCAGGTCAGCAGACCCAACAGAATTACTAGAGAAGAGTTTACTTGCAGCCCAAAGAAAGGCTAAGGAAGATGAGGTATGAAACACTTTGGAAGCAAGGGAAAAAATGAGCTTCAATGAAAAGCTACAAGGTTATGAAGCAGAGTTGAATAGGCAAGCCAAGCTTGAAAAGATTGCTGAAGAAGAAAAAAGACAACAACTGGTGTCTTTCATCACAAAGAACAGCAAAACAAAGGCCTTTTCACTCAAAGTGCTCTCAATGGATGAGCTAACCAAAAGAGCTCAAATTGTTGCTGATAAACTTGCAACAGAGAAAGACAGAAGCCAAGAGAGCAGAGATGATTGAAGAACTGGTAGCTAATGATTATGGTTCAAAAGCCTCAGTGTCAAAATGGAAAGAAGATAGACTATTAGACACTTACAAGAAATACAAGGCTGCCAAGGCTACAAATCCAGAGAAGTTCAAAACTTCTGAAGTATCAACTTCAGTAGTTAGAATTTCTGGTGTCAAAAGACCAGCTACCAAGAAGAAGAAAACAGAGGACATTACAAAGACTGACTTCAAGATGGTGCTGCTAGAAGGCATCACAGTTGTACATGGAGACTTTGATATTGAAGAAAAACCTCTGATAACACAGTTCAGGGATCCTTCAACATTTGTTTACCAAATCTAGAAGACTATCACTGAAAAACTGCACACTAAGGTAGTTACTGAACATCACTTACCTACTTTCAAACTACCTGATGTGATGCAAAAAGAAGATAGAAGTGAATCCCACCTGAGAGTCACAAAAATAGAGAATATCCAACACTCAGGAACATCCCAGGGATCCAGCATGGTTCCCTATACTTCAGATTTTGACAAATCTAATGTACTGATCATCAGATGGTCCTTTACTGATTCCAACTTGCTTACAATTCAACCCTTGGAACCTGAAAAAGGATCTCTCATTGATGAACATCTAAATCAACTGAAGAATTCCATGTTCAAGGAGATATGGAAGATAGTGAATGACAGAAGAAAACAACAATAAAGAATTAGAAAGGTTTTGGCTTCATCAATCCAGGGGGAGATTGTTAGGATAGAAAGGATTGACTGAAACCACTTTTGCAAACCTTAGTGTAGATGCAATTTGTAGATGCAAAAGTGCGACTAATGCTTCGGATTGAATAATACTAATGTTTTGGTGAATGTCGTTGGTGCGAAGGAGGGTTTTAGAAGGTACGAAGGAGCAATTTTGTAGGTACGAAGGAAGATAAAAGGTGCGAAGGAAGACTCTGTGGTCGAATGAGATTTTAGTTTATTGTATAACTTGGTTCGACCAGATGATTTGGGCGAACCTGCACATTCGCACAATCAATTTGGGCGAATGTGCAGTCTATAAATAGACAAGTTTGATTTTTGAATGTAACTTTTGGTCATTATTATTCCCTCCACTTTCTGAAACTCTCTCTAGTTTTTGTTTAACTCTTTTATCGTTCATACCTTGATTGTAACTATATTTCAACGTGTAATCGAGTGATTAATTAATGAAAAGCCTTTGAAAATGATGATCTGTGTGTTTTAATCTGTTTGACTATTATTTTGTGATAGTTTTAGGGTTTCCGCACCTAAAACTAACTTGTTTGATCATTCTTTGTTGTTATACGATCCTTTCACGCACATACAAAGTGGTATCAGAGCTTTGTAACTCAAAAAGATTTTAGGTGTGTTTTAGCATAAACTTTGGAAAATCCAAAAAGATTTTCTTTTTCATCTTATTTTTGATAACTGATGGTGGTTGATGTCGATTTTCTAAACCTTGATACACCAATTGAGCTTTGTAACTTTTAAAATGTGAAAACATGATTGTTGTATGCTTAAAAGTTGGAAAATAATTGGACCGGGACTCGTTTTTGAGATTTGGAAAATTTTAAAAAAAAAAAAAAAAAAAACCCATTTCTCATTCGCCCATTCGGTTGGTTGAATGTGGGATTTTACATGTTCCTTCGTATGTTTTATATGGGCGAAGGAGAGTGTTCATGAACATTATCTCATTCGAACCCTTTTGCCTCATTCGAACCCTTTCACTAGGGTCGAAGGAGACAAAAGTTTCTCCTTCGTATGTATAGAATGGGCGAAGGAGTGTGCCTATATATACCCATCTGCTCATTCGAACCCATTCCATATTTTTTCCAGATTTTTCATCATAAACTCACCTTGTTGCTTGTTTCTTTTATACCATTCCATTGTGTTCGTAACATCATTCTGATCATTTTGCATCAATTTTCACAGGTTATCATCAAGGATTCACGGATTTAATTCATGTTTTCTAATCCGAGCCCTAACTGTCCAAAACCGTTTAAAATCAATATAATTGTATCAATTGATGCTTAGGGTTTATTGTATGTGTGTTTTAGGGGGAGATATAACAAAAACATTGGTTTAAAACTCGACTGATTGATCAATCTGTATTTAAACCCTAGTTTTAAGTGAAAACACAAATACAATACATAATCAATGAATCTGCTAGTTTAGAATTGTTATTCGGCATCATTAGGTTTTGTTTCAATCAAATGGACATGTTCTGAATCATTCAATTTCAAAATTGAAATTTCAAAATTATGAACAGACTCCTTCGACCATTACGAATGGGCGAAGGAGAAGTTCAAACGGTTGAATGAATAATATGTGGGCGAATGAAACTTTTGTTCAAAATTTATACATTCGTACCATATATGATTCACATTCGCACCATATTAAATCTCTTTCGTACCCCCGTTTGGGCGAAAGAGAAAGTTTGTTACCAAAACTTTTCAATTTGAAATTTTGTCGATTTTTAACGTGTGTTTTTGTTTGTTTTGCAGATTTAACGATGTCTGAACAAGAGAAGACAACGGAACAAGCTGGATCTTCATCACAGCCTGCCAAACAGTTAGATTTTGAAAATGCGCACAACTGTTGTGCGTATCTTGGAGCTGTAAAGAAGCACACAGAGTTTGTTGGCATTATTGATTTTCAGAAGAGATGCAGGGTGATAGATGCCATTGCTACGCCGACAGTTATCTACAGGGATATGATACAAGAATTTTGGTCGAATGCTAAGCTTGACTTCTGGAAGTGCGAATCGTGTTTGACAAGCAAGATTCAAGGACAGAGAGTCATTGTTTGTGAAGAAGATCTGAGAGAAGCGTTGAACTTGAATGATGAGCCGACAGATCCAAAGGAGTTTACTTTTATGGATCAGCGAAAGTGCTTCCTCAGGATGAAATACAATGGACCAATCACTGACGGTTCATTGCATAAAGGAAAACTGTGCCCACAATTCAAATATCTAGCACATGTTTTGATTCATGTATTCGGATCTTCAGCTGGAGGGTATGATTTGATGAGGAAGAGCATCAGTTCTATGATGGTTGCCTTAGTATTGAACAAACCGTTCAATGTCTCTGGCATGCTGATGTCTCATTTACTAGAGCCTGTGAACGGCACGAGGAATCTTAAGTTTCCACTTTATCCTCGTTTCCTCCAGATGGTTTTTGATCACAAGTATAAGGATCTGAAAAGAGATCCTAAGCACATTGTTGTTCAGGAACATATGTCGCTGAATACACTCGCTAGGATGAAAGCATATAAGGGATTGTCAGTTGATGAACGTCCTCCAGTTAGACGTTTATTTGGACACCTAGCTAGAGTTGATTATACAGATCCGGGCGAAGGGCTTGTGAGACTTGAGAACAGTGATTCTGATCCTGATAATCCACTACATCATGTTGATCCTGATGCTAGACGCAAAAGACAAGTTGTGAATGTCGGCGCAAAGAGTGGGAAGACAAAGAAACAGGAGATAAGGTTAGAGGTTTCTGAACCTGAGAAGAAGAAAAGCACGCAAAGAAGAAACAAGACGATGGCGAAAAAGGGATTACATTTAGTTGATGAAGCGTCTATTGATTCAGAAGAGACGCTAGAGGATGAACGTTGGAATTCAGATGCTGAAACGGTAGAGACAACCATGCCCAAGGCCACTGAGGCTGGTGCGTCTGCTAGCCAGAACGTTGAAGATCAAGGGAACAAAAGTCCTATTCCTGTTGATGAAGAAGAGTTGGGTTTGAATGTAGATGAGACGTTTATTGGTTCTCCTGTGCAAGCTGCTAGGAAAGAAAAGAAGAAACAGGAGAAGCCGAGTATTAAGAGGAAGAAAGAGATTGAATCATTGATAGCTGGTAAGAAATTACCACCGGCTACAAGTTTTAAATCACCGGTTATTGCACCAGCTCAAAAGAAGCAAAAGACTGCGACAACATCGAGCACACCACAGACTGAAGAAATGCCTATGGATGAGGTTAATGAGGCATTGGATAACGTGCTTAAGAAGATCAGAAAAGGTAAACTGCCTGATGCTGTTGAACCACCAAAGAAGACGAAAGTTTCGGTGGACAGTGACATTATGAGTGCTGTGAATCAGAGATTGTTTGAAATGATGAATCTAATCAACAAACAACAAACTGAGATCGAGCAGTTAAGGTCTAATGATAAGAAGATGTTGGAGGTCGTAGTCACATCAGTAGATGATAATGAAACTTTGAAGAAAACGATTAAGAGATTGAAGAGAGAAAATAAGAAGTTGCTGAAGCACGAGCAACGAAACACCAGGAGAATCATGGTCTTGAAGGAGGAGAACAAAAAGTTGAAGAAGAGTAACAAGCATATGGATGATTTGATCAAGAACTTGTACTCTCAAGCTCCTCAACTTCAAGCTGGTGAAGTAGATAAAGAAAGAGAAGAAGAACAAGTTGATTACGAACCATCTGATGAAGAAGAAGAAGAAGATGAACTTGATGAAGATGCAGGAGATGATATAAAGAAGAAGAAAGATGATAAGGATGATGGAGGTTCAGATGATGGTTCAAGTGATGGAAACGGCTCTTCTTTTGATGATAGTAGTGATGATGATGATGACGCTGATAAGTTTACATATGAGAAGCGTGACTCAGGAAAGGGTGGTGAGTCGAGCTCTAAGGCTCCTGGAGAGAATGTTGATGATGATATATTCTGGAACGAGAAATTTCAGTCATTGTCTGAAGACGATAAGAACAAGTATCGCCAGATGCTCACTGATCGAGTCTGGACGATCGACATGACTAGCAGGTTTCCAGAAATATTTGAGTCGAACAATAAACTATTCGAGTTGGAGTTTGATGACCCTGATCTTGAAGATGGGGAAGTTTCTGCGGCCATTTCTAAAGAGATACTTGAGGGTTTAGCAAAGCAAGTAGGCAAGACTTTGGAAGAATTACTTGCTGACAACTTCATTCCTAAGATACCTGAAAAGGAAGCCGGGAATCATTCTGATGACCGTGACGTTCCTGCGTTCCAGGAAGTTGAA
Source organism: Ambrosia x helenae (assembly GCA_030844895.1). Lineage (NCBI taxonomy): Eukaryota > Viridiplantae > Streptophyta > Magnoliopsida > Asterales > Asteraceae > Ambrosia > Ambrosia x helenae. Next base: position 15,768,790 of record CM061227.1, on the reverse strand, counting down.
ATGGAAGATATTACGAGTGAGGAGTATCCACAATACTTCAAGACTAATCAAGATTGTGGATTTTCCTTCTCAGACGAGTTGCTAAACCATGCCAAGAAACTAGCGAAAGAGAAGAGCAAAGCGTTTGAAGACGAAATCTTTAAAGGGCATGACAAACCACGGTTCGAGCAGTCGGAGAGTTTGAATGAATTTTTGAAGAAGTTGAAAGAAAAAGAAAACAGTCGTCCTAAAGCTGATATTCAAGGAAGCTTTTACAAACTTCATAATGGTATTTTCAAAGGTCGTGCATTGGCCTGGAAGTTTGTTAAAGAATTGAGATGCTTTGCAGTAAAGTGGGAGAAGAGGATCTTGTATTTCGACAAGTTTCATCACTTGAAGACTCTTCCCTATTGGGCGATCCGTGATATTTGTCGTCACCGTTTAACGGGAGCGTCAAATAGTCAGATTACCTACTTTGCTGAGAAAATGACTAGAGAAAGCCGAACCAAGTGGGACTTGTTTAAACCACAATATCCTAAGCGAATTGTTCACAAGAAGGATATTGATCAGATTACTGGTATGCCCAAGGTGACGTTAAAGTACAAACCACCGCGAGTGTTGAAAAAGATTCCTCTGTTGCCTATCCTACAACACTTCGCCAAAGATTTCATCTGGTGGTATTATGATTGGAAGATTGCAGAGGCCGTGATTGTGTTGAAAGACGGTGAGATGAACTATAAGAAAGTACACATCTTTGATCCCATGTGGTTAATAAACTGTTCACATGAGGATATTATTATGTTGTTCTACAATCCGATCTATTCAGATGCAAAAGATGCTGAGCAAGCAGGAAAGTACCAACGTGTGGTATTTCTGTGCTTTGCATATGATATCAATGCTGGATGTGACTATGGTGAGAAGCTGGGAAAGTTTGTTGAGAAGCAAAAGGTGCCTGAACTGAAAACGAAGAAGCAAAAGCAATTTCATGAACCGGTGATGACAAAAGAACAGAAGATTCAACGACACATCAGACTGATGAACATTAGAATGGACGAAGAATGACGACAACAATCCAAGCAATAGTCGAGGGGGATTTTGTAGATGCAAAAGTGCGACTAATGCTTCGGATTGAATAATACTAATGTTTTGGTGAATGTCGTTGGTGCGAAGGAGGGTTTTAGAAGGTACGAAGGAGCAATTTTGTAGGTACGAAGGAAGATAAAAGGTGCGAAGGAAGACTCTGTGGTCGAATGAGATTTTAGTTTATTGTATAACTTGGTTCGACCAAATGATTTGGGCGAACCTGCACATTCGCACAATCAATTTGGGCGAATGTGCAGTCTATAAATAGACAAGTTTGATTTTTGAATGTAACTTTTGGTCATTATTATTCCCTCCACTTTCTGAAACTCTCTCTAGTTTTTGTTTAACTCTTTTATCGTTCATACCTTGATTGTAACTATATTTCAACGTGTAATCGAGTGATTAATTAATGAAAAACCTTTGAAAATGATGATCTGTGTGACAAATCTGTAAAAATCTTCTATCGGATGCAAGGATCCGATAAGATTTTGTCTGATGATGAATATCCGATTAAATTTGTGAATTATTCCAAAATCGAAAAGATCTGGCAGGAAAGTACAATTTGGTTTCCAAAATTTGAACGAACCAATGACATTCCTCCAGAAATTTTAGAGAAAATTTATTCGGATAAAGATGCTAAGGTCAATGTCACACAATTCGTTCTGCTAGTTGATAAAGCAAACAGTTTCATTGAACCGACTTACTCGAAGGAACCAGCTCCTGAGAGTTTAAGGAAACAATGCATGGTTGATCGATATCCCATTGCGAGTTTTTCCAAGTCGCCTATCAAAGAAAACTATGAAGAATACCGTGCGTGTTTTAAGTGCGGGGAAAGGGGACTTTTACTTGCCGCCTGCCCGTACGTACGACACAAGAGGCACGAGGTGGAGATGAGGCAACATCATGATTATCCGGTTGACAACTATTGTTATCCACAAAGACGGTATTTCCCTCAGCAAGCACCTTATTATAATCAAAACAATTTTTACAACAAAAGGGAAAACCGTCCGATGACTTATGATAAACGCAACCGGATTGCCACTGAGAAATCTGTAAAGAAACCTGTGATGAACTCAACTGCTGATAACAAAAAGGTTGCTCCTAAACACAATGTAAAACCAGCAGTTGGACCTGTCTCTGTCAAATCAGAGAAGGTAACCAAGAAGGTTGCATTTAAAGACGAAGTAAAGAAACCGGCTGAGAACTCAAAATCTCAGATCCGGATCTTGAAAAGGTCTGAACAATCTTGGTCATCAAAGGAATCTGAAGGTGCCTCAACTTCACAGAATGTGAAAATTGAGAAAAAGAAAGTTGAGAGTGAGAAGAAAGGGGTTGAGAAAACCCAAGATGTTTGTGAATCGAAAGAATCTTTGAAACAACCTGTTCAAAGACCCAAGACCAAACAGGCTTGGGTCCCCCGAAAGATCTAACTGCTTTACTTGATATGTGCAGGGAGCTTCAGCTGGCCTTGTTAGCAGCCTATGGATTGTTGACAGTGGAGCTTCTGGTCACATGACAGGGGACCTCACGCTACTCTTTGATATCAAGAATATAAATGGAGGTTACGTAGCGTTTGCAGGAAACAAAGGAGGCTACATTACGATGGAGGGTAGTGTAAGCAATGGGGTCGTGACATTTGAGCGAATATCGTATGTGAAACAGATAGATTACAATCTGCTCAGTGTTAGCCAAATCTGTGATAAGCAATTTTCTGTTTATTTTGACGACAAATCTTGCTATATCTTGAAACCGGGGTTTGAACTTCCAAAAGAGTGGGTGATGCTAAAGGCACCGAGAGTAAACAATTTGTATATTCTCGATATGTCCAAAGCAATGACCACCCATGGCCAAGTCACGTGTTTCCTCTCTAAGGCTACAGAAAAAGAATCTATAATGTGGCACAGGAGAATGGGACACATTCATTTGAGAAAGATGAACCAGTTAGTGAAAAATGAACTTGTCACGGGAGTTAATGTGAAACATTTCCATTTGAATGACAAGTGTGTTAGTTGTAAAAAGGGAAAGCAGCACAAACAGGCCCATAGACCAAAGAAAGTCAATTCCGTTGAACTACCGCTTGAACGTTTGCACATGGACTTATTCGGTCCAGTCAGACGTAAAAGTCATGCCGGGGAATTGTACTGTCTTGTGGTGACTGACGATTATTCAAGATTTTCATGGGTCATGTGCTTACATCAGAAAAGCGACACTTTTGACAACCTGAAAGTTTTGTTTACACGTCTGGAGAATATCTATGGTCTGAAGATCAAACGAATCCGGAGTGACAATGGGACGGAGTTCAAGAACGCTCAGCTGGAGGATCTTTGTGCAAACAAGGGAATTCATCATGAATATAGCGCTCCGTATACACCCCAGCAGAACGGTGTCGCAGAAAGAAAGAACAGGACTCTAATCGAGACGGCGAGAACTATGCTTTCGGACTCAAATCTTCCAGTAATGTTCTGGAATGAAGCAATTTACGCAGCATGTTACACTTTAAACCGTGTTTTAACAGTGAAGAAGTTTGGCAAAACTTCTTATGAGCTGTTGAACCGACGCAAGCCGAATCTGGAGTATCTAGAACCATTTGGTGCCCCGTGTACAATGCTTAATCCTTCGGAGAAGTTCGCACCAAAGGCTGAAGAAGGCTATTTTGTTGGATATGCAACCCCTCTAAAACGGGCTTTCAACAAAAGAACTAGAAAAGTCGAGGAGTGGGCTAACGTCGAAGTACAAAGATACACACAAAATGTACAGGGTGGAGGTCCAGATCGGATGTTTGATTACAAAGACTTCTTTGAATCATTCAATCTAGATAACATGGTTGAAGAAGCTGTACTTCGCTTATTTTACGAGGTCGAAAACGCCGTAACATCACCGTTAATGCGTCCGATCACTATAAACACCCAAGCAGCTTCTAATGATACCACTGCTCCTGTGATGGAAGAAGAGGTGTTCCAAGAAGCTTCTACAACGCTTAATTTATCAGATTCAGAAGATGAAGACGATGATGCAACAAGTGAAGCTATTCTGGACAATGCTACAGTGACACCACCAGTGAACCCAACTACAACTGATGCTTCAACATCGAATGTGGGTAATGATCTGGCTCCTACAGAGAATTTGACGACTCAAATGGGAGTACAAGTACCTGATTATCCGGAATCTCGGATACATCGGATACACCCGCTTGAACAGGTTATTGGTGATCCTGGTAGCAGCGTTATGACAAGAGGGCAATTGAGAAATGCTCAAGCACCAGAAAATATTGGCAATCTTGCTTTATATGCCAAAATACAAAAATCTGGTTTTCAAAATGACTGGTCTTTCGCTTGTTATGTTTCGCAGGTCGAGCCGCGGACGTACAAGGAAGCTCTTTTGGATGATGCCTGGGTGGAAGCAATGCAAGAAGAATTGTTACAATTTCAGAAACTCGGTGTATGGACGCTGACAGATTTGCCCCCGGGAAGAAAGAAAATTGGAACCAAATGGGTGTTTAAGTGTAAGAAGGATGATAGAGGAGTCATAGTGAGAAACAAAGCTCGTTTGGTTGTTCAAGGTTTTCATCAGGTAGAGGGAATTGACTACAATGAAATGTATGCACCGGTTGCACGCTTGGAAGCTATCCGAATGTTCCTAGCGTTTGCATCATGGAAGAAATTTAAGGTGTATCAGATGGATGTAAAGAGCACATTTCTTTATGGTGTGGTCAAAGAGCAAGTTTACGTAGGTCAACCGCCAGGCTTTGAGGACCCTATTCACCGGGATAAGGTTTATGTTTTAAACAAAGCTCTCTACGGGTTGCACCAAGCTCCTAGACAATGGTATGAGGAGCTGAGCACGTATCTTCTCTCGAAAGGATTCAAACGCGGATTGGTAGACTGCACTCTGTTCACGAAACGAGCAGGAGATGATTTGCTTCTTGTACAAATTTATGTTGATGATATTATTTTCGGGTCAACTAACGAACTACTGTGCAGGGAATTTGAAAAAGTTATGCAGGAAAAGTTTGAAATGAGCGCAATGGGAGAAATGCAGTTTTTTCCTAGGCATGCAGGTGGAGCAAAGACCAACGGGGATCTTTATTCACCAGACGAAATACGTTTCTGAAGTCTTGAGCCGATTCCAGATGGATGATTCGAAGCCGATGGATACCCCGATACAACCTAATCACGGGATTGGAGTTGCGTTAAGGGGGAGCTGACTGATCCATTTACATACAGAGCAATCGTCGGATCTCTGATGTATCTCACTGTAACATCGCGAATTTCCCCTAATTTTTTTTGATAAAAAGAATGTATTGTTTTAAACAATATATGTTTTAAATACCATATACTAATAATTATTTGTATCTCGACACTTTTGTACGTTTTAAAAATATTTCGAGTCACTTTCGGGCTTATATAATCATATTATGAATTTAGAATAATATAGTTTTAGGGAAATAATTGCCAAAAAAAGATTTGTGTGGACCGGGACTCGAACCCGCGTCCACAGCCAACCAACACACAGTGACAATCAACTGAGCCAACTATCATCTTGTGTAGTATTTCAGAAGAAAATAAACTTAACACATTCCTTAAATTGATTAGTCAAAGTCTTAGTCAAACAGTCAAAGACTTAGTCAAATAGTCAATTCATCATAAAACCTTACTTTATGGTGTTGACTAATTTTAATGGCTAATTGACTCCAAAACTAGTATAAAAACCCACCTATGACCCATTATACTTTGCACCTCTAAATCGATTGTTTCAATCCGATTAAACTTTCCCTCATACCTTTCTTCTATAGTATATTACTTCTACAATTGAAGCTTTGATTATAAGCTCTTGTTATTGGCGAATTGGAAGCTTGATATTCTTTCTTTTTCGTTTTCTTCAATTTGGACTAGCTACGTTGTTGAGTCTTTGGGATTCGCCTCGCATACATTCACAACACATTATTCTATTTTTTTCACGAGACATAACATTTTGCTAAGGTGAGTTTTACATAGCCCCTTTTCTATTTATCACTATTTTTGGGGTGAAACATGTTACAACATTCTATATGCAATTCAATCATAAAGTGTCTATGTGTTTTTCTATGTTGCATTATGTCTTAAACATGACTAGGGTAAGCACAATATTCTAGCATAATCATTAACATTGATCAGCCGACGGTATACAATGATAGATCTATTGGACTGACAATCCCACCCGGATACGTGCCTCCTACAAAGGTAGCGTGGGTGATTGTTATCGCATAACATAATCGAGTGAACCATGAGCGTATGGGATGGACCACAATATAACAGTCACAAGGGTTGATTATGCACTCGATTTACTTCTAGTATGTTTTCACATATGGACTAGACTTGCCATGACACTTGAATTGTACAAGTTTTATTCGATTATCAAAACCTATGTAATTCTCACCAACTTTTGTTGACCCAAAATATTTTCAAACTTAACATGTTTCAGGTTCTACTTGCTTGAAGATTTGAATTAATGCTTGAAGATGTGTGCATAGTATTATTCATTTTAATGTACGAATTCTTGTAGAACAATTGTATGTAATTTATTTAAATCATTTAATGAAATTTATTATTCACCATGAGCTACTGAACAATCATCAATACGTGACATCCCGATGTTTCCGCCATCGGTTGGGGTGTTATAGATTGGTATCAGAGCCATGGTTATAGGGAATTAGGTTATTAGAAAAAAAATAATCTAGTCTATAACCATAGGATTTTAATCAGTACTTGCTCCTTTTACTTGCAACCTTACTTGTTTATATTCTCTATTTTACTTCTTATCCTTACTTTAGTCCCTACAAGAAGAGTGCTCTCCATCACAAGATCTACTCTTAGACTAATAGGACAAATCCTCAGGTTTAGCCTGAACCACCTTGAAGATCTCGTCGAAGTTCTAGATTTTAATAACGAACACGTGCAATCTGGAAGGGTGAACGCCTGTATTCTGAGTTTTCTGTCTAGGACTGGCATTGCGCATATATCCCAATCAGACGAGGGACCCGGATGCCTACCTGGGAACTCTCGGGATGAGTGTTCACTTATAGGCTAAAGCATGTCTTCACTATGTTATTAGAATCTAGAAGCTTATTTTGTGATAGTTTTAGGGTTTCCGCACCTAAAACTAACTTGTTTGATCATTCTTTGTTGTTATACGATCCTTTCACGCACATACACAATTGTGCGACTAGTGCTTCGGATTGTACAATAAACTTGTTTTGGTATATGTCGTTGGTGCGAAGGAGAAATGGTAGGTACGAAGGAAGATTTTAGTTGGTGCGAAGGAAGTTCAGAAGGTGCGAAGGAACAAGTTTTGGTCGAATGTGATTAATGTTTATGTATAGCTTGGTTCGACCAGTTGGTTTGGTCGAACCTGCACATTCGCACGAACAAAGTGGGCGAATGTGCAGTCTATAAATAGTCAAGCTTGATTTTTGAATGTAACTTTTTGTCATATTATTCCCTCCACTTTCTGAAAGTCTCTCTAGAAGTTTATTTAGCTCTTTTCACGTTCTTACCCTGTTTGTATCAATCTCTAAACGTGTAATCGAGTTTATAATTAATGAAAAGCTTTTGAAATGATGATTTACTTGTTTTGATCTGTTTGACTATTATTTTGTGATTGTTTTAGGGATTCCGCACCTAAAACTAACTTGTTTGATCATTCTTTGCTATTAATCGATCCATACTTTCACATACAAAGTGGTATCAGAGCCTTTCTGGATCAAACAACCACAAATTAATAGTTTCTCAGTTATTTTGGACCCAATTTTGGTCAAAAGTTTCTGTTTTCATTGAACAAACTGATTTGATAAGATTTTGATTGATTACAACTTGTTTTCATGGTTTAATTGGATAATTCTCTTCATTAAACTTGTTCCAAATCAATTCCGATTCAAAACCTGATTTAGATCATCAAAATCCATCAACATTTGATAAACATGATCAAAATTAACGGATTTTCAAAGAATAACCGTTTTTGAATTACCAGGGGTCGAACGTAGAGAGAACGGTCGAAAGTGTGAGTTCATTTGGTCGAAAGAGAGATTTTGTGGTCGAAGGAGGTGTTTTAGTGGTCGAAAGTAGACTTTCATTGCTTATTTGTGTTCATTCGCCCGTTGGTGTTACATTCGACTGATCGAACGGTCGAAGGAGAAGGAAAACGGTCGAACGAGAGAAGCAAACGGTCGAAAGAGATTTTGTGATATCAGGCCACATTCGTATCATTCAAAACGGTCGAAGGAGAAGAATTTTTCTCATTCGCCCGTTCGATAGTGCGAACGAGTTTTCTGTTTTAAAACATTTCTAATCTTTTCGTGTTTAAACGTTTACAGGTTAAGATGTGGAACTTCCCAACACTTCCAGTGTCGGAGACCCGTATTCTGATGTGAGACCTGTATTGGGAAACAATGAGGGTGTGGTCGCTGCTGATGATTCGGATGAAGAAGATGAACAGTCTGAGACGGTTGAAAATGATAGTGATATCCTGATGAAAATCATATAATCACTACTGAGCCAGTCTCACCATCTCAGATCGTTCATCCCATGGAAAATGCTCATCGTAAGAATGTTGTTAAGAAAGCTGAAAAGTCTGTTGGTAAAAGTGTTGAAAAGAAAGAGGTAAAGAAAGTTGAGAAAAATGTGTTAAACCGATTGAAAAGAAAACTGAAACTAAATCTGAGAAAAATGTGTTTAAACCGGTTGAAAAGAAAAATGAAATTAAAACTGAGAAACCAAATGACATGAGCAACGAATCATAAGTCAAAGTTTTCATTTATTCGTTTTAATTAATGAACAGATGATTACACTCACTTCCCTTAAAACTAAGCTCTAAAATCTCAAAATTTTACAGCTTAAATCAATATCATATCATAACCATCTATGGATTTCACAATCACACTTCACCTTACCATCTTAGCCACTTTTTAAATATTCAACACCCTACCCAAATCATATTATTTCATTTCTCCACATGTTACTTATTTTTTAAAAACTATAACCTCATACCTTAGCACAAACTAAAGATTTCTAAATCTTGTTGTATTTTCATTACCTAGTAACTTTACAAAGTACATATTTTTGTCAAAAGATGTCCTCGAACTTAAATTCAATTGTTTATTTATTGACGTAACAAACAATTTTCTATATAATGCTTTAAACTATTAAAAATCACTTAATAGAACCTTGATCTTCAAAACCTAATGCCATGTTTGAAATCTCCAACTAACGGGAATATTTTAATCAAAGCCCACTTAGCTTGTACTATTTAACAACTTTTGCTTTATGTATAAAACCAATTTTGAAAATAAGATTTTTTTTCCATAGGAATAATATCTAGTCTCTAAATTCTCCATCGACACTCACTCATTTTCAACTTGTTCAAATTTTTACAATATTTGGCATATACCACAATCATGTTTTCTTATACACTTGATTATAACCTTTGATCCAAACCCCAAAATTTACACTGCTATCTAATCTCCTTACTATAAAATAAACTCTTTATAAACTATCTTCACATTCACTATCTCTCACAACCTTGATTCTGCTTCAAGATTTTTCATCATCGTCTCAAGAACTAAATTCATATCCTTCACCTTCTCACACATGAGCTAGTTACCCATGATAACCAAACTATTGAAACTTGATTGTGTGTTGCATCAAACATAATCCTTAGTTATACATGAGGATTCGATTATCTACCATATTTAAACATTTGATACTAGAAATCATGGAATATAAACTATTTGCTATAGACACACCTAGAGTCATTAACCTTGTCTAGGACAACACTATTACAACTCGCATGTTATGCTTGATACTTGATTGTTTATATGTACATATTATCAATTTGCAATTTATGTGTGAAATAATTAGTACACTTAATCAAACAACTGGTAGAGGATGAAGTACTTGCTCAACAGTTAGTTGAGTACCAAATAACCTACTCAACGATTGGTAGAGGTCATCATGCCTGCTCAACAGTCGGTAGAGGCCCTACAACCTGCTCAACGACTGGTAGAGGCTATCGCACCTGCTCAACAATCGGTAGAGGTTCTTACTCACTGACTGGTAGAAGTCTTTTTCCTACTCAACAGTTGGACTCATTTTTGGATACATTGTAAACGATTCAATCACAAGGTTATTTTGCATTACTTACATGTGTCTTTAGAGTCATAGAAGGACACAAAATCCTAATATAAGGTAAATTGGTGATTGCGGTCCGGAACGTAATCATGAATTTACAGGTACGTTAAGGTAGTGTGAAATTCTAATAAGGTTTTAGTAGTTCATTTGGTTTTCATATAGCCAATCAATTCATGCATTTCTTATAAGATTCCTAAAACATAAGTTTAGTATTTTGCTAGATTCTTATGCTTCTTGCTACTTCAGACGAACCTAATCCAATCCTTAAAACTCACATCTCAAACCTCTTATCCAAATTATTCGAAACAAATTATTCTATTACCTATAAATTCATGTCGTGCCTTAACCCAAACCACAGCTGCCTTAATTTCTACCTAATCAACCTCAAACCTGTGTTTTTAATAACTTCGGGACGAAGTTTCCAAAAGTAGGGGAGACTGTAACATCGCGAATTTCCCCTAATTTTTTTTGATAAAAAGAATGTATTGTTTTAAACAATATATGTTTTAAATACCATAAACTAATAATTATTTGTATCTCGACACTTTTGTACGTTTTAAAAATATTTCGAGTCACTTTCGGGCTTATATAATCATATTATGAATTTAGAATAATATAGTTATAGGGAAATAATTGCCAAAAAAAGATTTGTGTGGACCGGGACTCGAACCCGCGTCCACAGCCAACCAACACACAGTGACAATCAATTGAGCCAACTATCATCTTGTGTAGTATTTCAGAAGAAAATAAAACTTAACACATTCCTTAAATTGATTAGTCAAAGTCTTAGTCAAACAGTCAAAGTCTTAGTCAAATAGTCAATTCATCATAAAACCTTACTTTATGGTGTTGACTAATTTTAATGGCTAATTGACTCCAAAACTAGTATAAAAACCCACCTATGACCCATTATACTTTGCACCTCTAAATCGATTGTTTCAATCCGATTAAACTTTCCCTCATACCTTTCTTCTATAGTATATTACTTCTACAATTGAAGCTTTGATTATAAGCTCTTGTAATTGGCGAATTGGAAGCTTGATATTCTTTCTTTTTCATTTTCTTCAATTTGGACTAGCTACGTTGTTGAGTCTTTGGGATTCGCCTCGCATACATTCACAACACATTATTCTATTTTTTTCACGAGACATAACATTTTGCTAAGGTGAGTTTTACATAGCCCTTTTCTATTTATCACTATTTTTGGGGTGAAACATGTTACAACATTCTATATGCAATTCAATCATAAAGTGTCTATGTGTTTTTCTATGTTGCATTATGTCTTAAACATGACTAGGGTAAGCACAATATTCTAGCATAATCATTAACATTGATCAGCCGACGGTATACAATGATAGATCTATTGGACTGACAATCCCACCCGGATACGTGCCTCCTACAAAGGTAGCGTGGGTGATTGTTATCGCATAACATAATCGAGTGAACCATGAGCGTATGGGATGGACCACAATATAACAGTCACAAGGGTTGATTATGCACTCGATTTACTTCTAGTATGTTTTCACATATGGACTAGACTTGCCATGACACTTGAATTGTACAAGTTTTATTCGATTATCAAAACCTATGTAATTCTCACCAACTTTTGTTGACCCAAAATATTTTCAAACTTAACATGTTTCAGGTTCTACTTGCTTGAAGATTTGAATTAATGCTTGAAGATGTGTGCATAGTATTATTCATTTTGATGTACGAATTCTTGTAGAACAATTGTATGTAATTTATTTAAATCATTTAATGAAATTTATTATTCACCATGAGCTACTGAACAATCATCAATACGTGACATCCCGATGTTTCCGCCATCGGTTGGGGTTTTACACTCACCGCGCCTAGACCGGATATAATGTTTGCGACATGCCTTTGTGCACGATATCAATCGAAGCCGAAACAGAGTCATCATGCAGCTGTCAAGCGTATCCTTAGATATCTGAAGGGTTGTCCATCAAAAGGACTTTGGTACCCTCATGATGATAATTTTGACCTAATCGCTTTTAGTGATGCAAATTAGGGCGGCTGTGACAAAGACAGCAAATCCACAACGACTGGATGTCAGTTTATGGGGAGCAGGCTTGTGACCTGGCAATGCAAGAAACAAACCGCAGTTGCACTATCCACATGTGAAGCAGAATATGTTTCAGCATCGAGCTGCTGCTCACAGGTTCTTTGGATCCAACAACAGATGGTGGATTACGGTTTGCAATTTCTTAAAACCCATATTTACTGTGATAATGAAGCCGCAATCGCATTAATAAAAGACTTAGTAAATCACTCAAAGGCTAAACATATCCGGATTAAATATCATTTTATCCGTGATTGTTATGCTAAAGAGTTGATCGATATGGTCAAAATCCACACTGATTACCAACGCGCAGATCTTTTTACAAAGCTTTTGACAAATCCAGATTTGATTACCTTTTAAAAGCTAATGGTATTAAAGAAAAACAGGACTGATCACCACCTCAGTCTATCACTTTTTAGTTTAAATTTTTTTATTGTTTTTCAGAAAAATTTCGAAAATCCAAAAAACATTGAAAAATTTCAAAATCCATAAAAAATTAGAAAATTTCTTTGCTGACTGCTATATCTTCTTTCCTTAGATTAATGCCGTCAGATTTCTGTGAACAAACGATATCTGGGCAGTCACATATTTAAAATGCTCCAGCTTATCCTTGGGAACAGTAAATTCGAAAATTTATAAAAAAAAAATCAGAAAAATCAAAAATGATTTCCTGGAGTATAAAGGGGAATGATAGTACATCAGTGGGGATCTGACACATTCTAAGTAATGTACTGATATATAGGGCGTGTGTCTGAGTCTATGTGATGTGCTGATAGGCTTCGTAGACCTATTACTGCGTGCCTGATACATACATATCAAACGAATTGATGTGTGGATGAACTCCTCATGGGCATATGGTCTTACTACCGTAATTTCGTTTGATAGGGTATTCGTACAAAACTCGGAGGTTTAGGGTCGTTATGTTATTAGTTGTCTGGGGATAGCCTCTCTGATCTTCTGCTGTAAGTCATTACGGACCTAGATCAGACAGGGTGTCTTTATAAAAGAGCTTTATGCCAAATCCTAAAGTTACCGAATTGAGGAACTTTCCATGTTATATGATGATCAAAGATTATCTATTACATCGTATTAATCACTGATGCGAATCATGATTAATATCAGTCCTCAACCTGGTACAGTGCATATGTTACTTTGCTGCATTAATTTGCTGACCTGTATACCTCTGTGCATTATACCTTGTACAATTACAGACGACGAAAGCACAATCACACTTTACAATGAGTCTTTGTACATTTACTTCTTGATACGGGAGTATGTCGTGTGTGTGGGAACCACAGACAATTACGTTTATACTAAAAATATCAGTATCAGTTTAAAGCACTGCACAAAAGTCTGCATGTAAGTTTATGTGGATCACAATATCAGCAGTTGCCAGATCACACATTGTCTTTAAAGATAATAATTCAAAAGATCAACGGTGTGATCAGATTTCTCAATAACTGATATGATCCCTTTACTGGAAATCCCAAAAACATTTACAGTTTTTCATTTACATTTCTGCATTTTATTTTCTCGTCAAAAATTACAAAACTCAGAAAGATTTTAGGTGTGTTTTAGCATAAACTTTAGAAAATCCAAAAAGATTTTTCATTTCCATCTTATTTTTGATAACTGATGGTGGTTGATGTCGATTTTCTAAACCTTGTTACACCATTTGAGCTTTGTAACATTTTAAATGTGAACATTTGAATGTTGGATGCTTAAAAGTTGGAAAATAATTGGAACGGGACTCGTTTTTGAGATTTGGAAAATTTATCAAAAATCCCAATTCTCATTCGCCCATTCGGTTGGTCGAATGTGGGATTTTTCATGTTCCTTCGTATGTTTTAAAACGGGCGAAGGAGAGTGTTCTTGATCATATGTTTCATTCGAACCCTTTTGGCTCATTCGAACCTTTAACTAGGGTCGAAGGAGACAAAAGTTTCTCTTTCCTACGAATAGAATGGGCGAAGGAGTGTGCCTATATAAACCATTTCAGGCTCATTCGACCCTATACAAAAATTTCCCAGAAATTCCACTCTAACCTCACCTTGTTGCCCTGATATTTTGTGACATATCATTGTAATCGTTTACATTCACTGATCATTTTCCAATATTTTTTACAGGTTATCATTCAAAATCCAAGGCTTAATCTCTGTTTTTATGTTTCGAGCCCTAAGTCTTAAAACTGATAATAATCAAGTTCATTGTTATAATTGATGATTAGGATTCATTATATGTGTGTTTTAGGGGGAGAAAAACCATAAACCATGGATTCAAAACCAACAGATTGATCAATTGATCATCAGTTGTGTTTTGAACCCTAGTTTTAATTGAAAACACAGATATAATGAATAGTTGATTAATCTGTTAGATTAAAATGGTTAATCGGCACTGTTAGTGGCTATACAAATCAAAAGAACATGATCAGAAACCATAAATTTCAAAATTGATAATTCAAAATATGAACTGACTCCTTCGACCCTTTCGAATGGGCGAAGGAGATGAAAACTGGTCGAATGAAGAAATTGTGGGCGAATGAAACTTTTTACCAAAATCCATACATTCGTACCATTCAATTTTCACATTCACACCATGTGTTTCTCATTCGCACCCCGTTTGGGCGAATGAGAATGTTAGTTACCAAAATTTTCAAAGTTTGAATTTTTGTCGATTTTTAACATGCTTCTTTGTTTTGTTTTGCAGAATTAACCATATCCGAGCAGGAAAAGACAACTGAGCAAGCTGGATCGTCCTCACAACCTGCTAAGAATGTTCCTGAAGAGCCTTTAGCCTTCGAGAATGCGCATAATTGTTGTGCGTATCTCGGAGAAGTGAAAAAGCACACGGAGTTTGTTGGAATCATTGAATTCTTGAAGAGATGTAGGGTGATAGACGCAATTGCTACACCTACGATTATTTACAGAGATATGATGCAAGAATTCTGGTCAGGAGCAAAGCTGGATTTCTGGAATTGCGAGTCGTGCTTGACTAGCAAGATCCAAGGTCAAAGAGTTATTGTGTGTGAGCAGGATTTAAGAGAAGCGTTGAACTTACAAGATGAGAAGACAGATCCTAAGGAGTTTAGTTTCATAGATCAACGAAAGTGTTTCCTGAGAATGAAATACAATGGACCAATCACTGACGGTTCATTGCACAAGGGAAAACTGTGCCCTCAATTCAAATATTTGGCACACGTTTTGATACATGTCTTCGGATCTGCAGCTGGAGGATATGACTTAATGCGCAAAAGTATCAGTTCTATGATGGTTGCCCTGGTGTTGAACAAACCGTTTAATGTTTCAGGCATGTTGATGGAACACTTGTTAGAGCCTGTGAACGGCACGAGGAATCTGAAGTTTTTGCTATATCCTCGTTTCCTCTAGATGGTATTTGATAACAAGTATAAAGACTTGAGAAGGGATCCTAAGCACATAGTTGTTCAGGAACATATGTCGCTTAATACACTTGCTAGGATGAAGGCGTATAAAGGATTGTCAGTCAATGAACGTCCACCAGTAAGGCGTTTATTTGGACATCTAGCAAGAATTGATTATACAGATCCAGGTGAAGGGCTTGTAAGACATGCAAACAGTGATTCAGATCCTGATAACCCATTACATCCTGTTGATCCTGATGCGAAGCGCAAAAGACAGGTTGTTAATGTCGGTGCCAAGAGTGGAAAGGTTAAGGAGAAAGGGATAAGGTTGGAAGTTGTGTCTGAACCTGAGAAGAAAAAAGAGCACACCAAGAAGAAACAAGATGATGGCAAAGAAAGGATTGCATATTGTAGACGAAGCGTCGATTGATTCAAAAGAGACGCAAGAAGACGAACATTGGGACTCGGAGACTGAAACGTTAAAGACCACCACGCCCAAGGCCACTGAGGCTGGTGAGTCTGCTAGTCAAACTGTTGAAGATCAAAGGAATAAGAGTCCAATTCCTGTTGATGAAGATGAAGTGATTTTGAACATAGATGAAGATTTTCCTGGTTCACCTGTACAAGCTGAAAAGTCAAAGAAGAAGAAACCAGAGAAACTAAGTCAAAAGAGAAAGAAGGAGATTGAATCGCTTATAGCTGGTAAGAAACTTCCACCAGTTTCTAGTTCTAAGTCACCGGTTACTGCACCAGCATCAAAGAAACATAAGACTGCGACTACTTCGAGCACACAACAGGGTGAAGATCTACCTATTGATCAGTTTAACGAAGCATTAGATAATGTGCTCAAGAAGATTAAGAAAGGCAAACTGCCTGAAGCTGCTAAAACGCCTGTGAAGAAGAAGGTTTCAGTGGATAGTGACATCATGAATGCTGTGAATCAAAGGTTATCTGAGATGATGAGTATTATCAACAAACAGCAAACAGAAATCGAGCAATTGAAGACAAATGATCAAAAGATGTTGGAAGTCGTAGTCACATCCCATGATGATAATGAAGTTTTGAAGAAAACAATCAAGAAGTTGAAAAGAGAGAACAAGAAGTTGCTGAAGCACGAGCAACGAAACACCAGAAGGATTATTGTCTTGAAAGAGGAGAATAAACAGCTAAAGAAGAGTAACAAGCATATGGATGATTTGATAAAAGACTTGTACTCTCGAGCTCCTCAACTTCAAGCTGGTGAAGAAGATAAGGAAAGAGAAGAAGAGTAAGTCGATTTTGAACCATCTGACGAAGAAGAGGATGAAGATCTTGATGAAGATGCTGGAAATGATTTTAAAAAGAAGAAGAAAGATGATGGAGATGATGGAGGTTCAGATGGTGGATCGAGTGATGGAAACAGTTCTGCTTTTGATAGTAGTGATGATGATGATGACAACACTGAAAAGTATACATATGAAAAGCGTGATTCAAGTAAGGGTGGAGAGTCGAGTTCTAAGACTCCAGGAGAAAATGTTGATGACGATATCTTCTGGAATGAGAAACTGCAGTCGTTATTGGAAGAAGAGAAGAACATGTATCGCCAGATGCTCACAGATCGAGTCTGGACGATTGACATGACAAGCAGATTTCCAGAAATATTTGAGTCGAGCAATAAACTGTTTGAGTTGGAGTTTGATGACCCTGATCTTGAAGATGGAGAGTTTCTGCGGCGATTTCTAAAGAGATACTTGAAGGTTTAGCCAAACAGGTGGGAAAGACTTTGGAAGAGTTGCTCGTTGATAACTACATTCCAAAGATACCTGAGAAGGAAGCCGGGAATCATTCTGATGACCGTGATGTTCCTGCTTTTGAAGATGTTGAAATGGAGGATATAACGAGTGAGGAATATCCACAATACTTCAAGAATCATCAAGATTGTGGATTTCCTGGATTCTCAGATGAAGTGCTAAACCAAGCCGAGAAACTGGCTAAAGAGAAGGGTAAACTGTTTGAGGATGAGATTTTCAAAGGGCATGATAAACCACGGTTCGAGCAATCTGAGAGTTTGAAGGAGTTCTTGAGGAAATTAAAAGAGAAAGAGAATATCCGTCTGAAAGCTAAAATACAAGGAAGCTTTTACAAACTTCATAGTGGAATTTTCAAAGGTCGTGCATTGGCCTGGAAGTTTGTTAAGGAATTGAGATGCATAGCACTAAAGTGGGAGAAGGGGATCTTATATTTTGATAAGTTTCATCATTTGAAGACTCTTCCTTATTGGGCAATTCGTGATATTTGTCGTCACCGTTTAACGGGAGCGTCAAATAGTCAGATTACCTACTTTGCTGAAAAGATGACGAGAGAAAGCCGAACCAAGTGGGATTTGTTTGAACCACAATATCCTAAACGAATTGTTCATAAAAAGGATATTGATCTGATTACAGGTATGCCCAAGGTGACGTTAAAGTATAAACCACCGCGAGTGTTGAAAAAGATTCCTTTGTTGCCGATTCCACAACACTTCGCTAAAGATTTCATTTGGTGGTACTATGATTGGAAGATAGCAGAGGCTGTATTGTACTGAAAGACGGAGAGAAGAACTTCAAGAAAATACACATTTTTGATCCCATGTGGTTAATCAACTGTTCACATGAGGATATAATAATGTTGTTTTACAATCCGATCTATTCTGAAGTGAAGGATGCTGAGCAAGCAGGAAAATACCAACGTGTGGTATTTCTGTGCTTTGCGTATGATATAAATGCTGGTTGTGACTATGACGAGAAGCTCGGGAAGTTTGTAGAGAAGCAGAAGGTGCCTGAATTGAAAAAGATAAAGCCAAAGCAATTTCAGGAAACGGTTTTGACTAAAGAACAGGAGATTCATCGACATATCAGATTAATGAATATCAGAATGGACGAACAACGTCGACAGCAATCCAAGCAATAGTCGAGGGGGAATTTGTAGATGCAATTGTGCGACTAGTGCTTCGGATTGTACAATAAACTTGTTTTGGTATATTTCGTTGGTGCGAAGGAGAAATGGTAGGTACGAAGGAAGATTTTAGTTGGTGCGAAGGAAGTTCAGAAGGTGCGAAGGAACAAGTTTTGGTCGAATGTGATTAATGTTTATGTATAGCTTGGTTCGACCAGTTGGTTTGGTCGAACCTGCACATTCGCACGAACAAAGTGGGCGAAAGTGCAGTGTATAAATAGTCAAGCTTGATTTTTGAATGTAACTTTTTGTCATATTATTCCCTCCACTTTCTGAAAGTCTCTCTAGAAGTTTATTTAGCTCTTTTCACGTTCTTACCCTGTTTGTATCAATCTCTAAACGTGTAATCGAGTTTATAATTAATGAAAAGCTTTTGAAATGATGATTTACTTGTTTTGATCTGTTTGACTATTATTTTGTGATTATTTTAGGGATTCCGCACCTAAATCTAACTTGTTTGATCATTCTTTGTTGTTAATCGATCCATACTTTCACATACACTTAGTCTAATTCATTCTTCTACAAAAATATTCTAAGTATAGAACTACTGAAGAAAGAAGACCAAAGTACTGAAGAAGGATTCAACAAGTACTGAAGAAGAAAGATCAGAAGTTCTGAAGTCTAACCAGACAAGTTCACTGAAGAACTACTGAAGACAAACTATGTATGTGCGTGAAAGGATCGTTTAACAGCAAGGAATGATCAAACAAGTTAGTTTTAGGTGCGGAATCCCTAAAACTATCACAATATAATAGTCAAACAGATTAAAACACACAGATCATCATTTTCATAAGCTTTTCATTAATTAACAACTCGATTACACGTTGAAATATGATTACAAACAAGGTATGAACGTTAAAAGAGTTAAACAAAACACTAGAGAGAATATCAGAAAGTGGAGGGAATAATAATGACCAAAAGTTACATTCAAAAATCAAACTTGTCTATTTATAGACTGCACATTCGCCCAAATTGATTGTGCGAATGTGCAGGTTCGCCCAAACTGATTGGTCGAACCAAGTTACACAATAAACAATAAACACATTCGTCCACAACATTCTCCTTCGCACCTTTTCTTCTTCCTTCGTACCTACAAAAATCTCCTTCGCACCAACGACAACTATTAAAACAAGTGTGTTGTTCAATCCGAAGCATTAGTCGCACTTTTGCATCTACAAACTCCCCCTCGACTATTGCTTGGATTGCTGTCTACGCTGTTCGTCCATTCTAATATTCATCAGTCTGATATGTCGTTGAATCTTCTGTTCTTTCGCCAACTCCGGATCCTGAAATTGCTTTTGCTTCTTCTTTTTCAGTTCAGGCACCTTTTGCTTTTCAACAAACTTTCCCAGCTTCTCGCCATAGTCACACCCAGCATTAATATCATATGCAAAGCACAGAAATACCACACGTTGGTACTTTCCTGCTTGCTCAGCATCCTTCGCATCAGAATAGATCGGATTGTAAAACAACATGATTATATCCTCATGTGAACAGTTTATTAACCACATGGGATAAAAAATGTGTACTTTCTTGTAGTTCTTCTCTCCGTCTTTCAACACAATCACGGCCTCTGCTATTTTCCAATCGTAATACCACCAGATGAAATCTTTGGCGAAGTGTTGTGGGATAGGCAACAAAGGAATCTTTTTCAACACTCGCGGTGGTTTGTACTTTAACGTCACCTTGGGCATACCTGTAATCTGATCAATATCCTTCTTTTGAACAATACGTTTAGGATATTGTGGTTTAACCAAATCCCACTTGGTTCGGCTTTCTCTCGTCATTTTCTCAGCAAAGTAGGTAATCTGACTATTTGACGCTCCCGTTAAACAGTGACGACAAATATCACGGATTGCCCAATATGGAAGAGTCTTCAAATGATGAAATTTATCAAAGTATAAGATCCCCTTCTCCCACTTCACTGCAATACATCTCAATTCTTTAACAAACTTCCAGGCCAAAGCACGACCTTTGAAAATACCACTATGAAGTTTGTAAAAGCTTCCTTGAATTTCAGCTTTCGGACGATTGTTTTCTTTCTCTTTCAACTTCTTCAAGAATTCCTTCAAGCTCTCCGACAGCTCGAACCGTGGTTTGTCATGCCCTTTATAGATTTCGTCTTCAAACGCTTTGCTCTTATCTTTCGCCAGTTTCTCGGCATGGTTTAGCAATTCATCTGAGAATCCAGGAAATCCACAATCTTGACTAGTCTTGAAGTATTGTGGATACTCCTCACTCGTAATATCTCCCATTTCAACATCCTCAAATGCAGGAACATCACGGTCATCAGAATGATTCCCGGCTTCCTTCTCAGGTATCTTTGGAATGAAATTGTCAGCAAGTAATTCTTCCAAAGTCTTTCCTACCTGCTTAGCTAAACCCTCAAGTATCTCTTTTGAAATCGCCATAGAAACTTCCCCATCCTCAAGATCAGGGTCACCAAACTCCAACTCAAATAGTTTATTGCTCGACTCAAATATCTCTAGAAATCTGCTAGTCATGTCGATCGTCCAGACTCGATCAGTGAGCATCTGGCGATACATGTTCTTATCGTCTTCAGATAACGATTGCAGTTTCTCATTCCAGAATATATCTTCATCCACGTTCTCTCCAGGAGTCTTAGAGCTCGACTCTCCACCCTTACTTGAGTCACGCTTCTCATATGTAAACTTGTCAGCGTTATAATCATCATCATCATCACTACTACTATCGAAAGCAGAGCCGTTTCCATCACTTGAACCATCATCTGAACCTCCATCATCTTTATCATCTTTCTTCTTCTTCTTCATATCATTTCCTGCATCTTCATCAAGTTCTTCATCTTCTTCTTCGTCAGATGGTTCGAAATCAACCTGTTCTTCTTCTCTTTCCTTATCTACTTCACCAGCTTGAAGTTGAGGAGCTTGAGAGTACAAGTTCTTGATCAAATCATCCATATGCTTGTTACTCTTCTTCAAATGTTTATTCTCCTCCTTCAAGACAATGATTCTCCTGGTGTTTCGTTGCTCGTGCTTCAGCAACTTCTTATTCTCTCTTTTCAATCTTTTAATCATTTTCTTCAAAACTTCATTATCATCAGCTGATGTGACTACGACTTCCAACATCTTCTTATCATTTGACTTTAATTGCTCGATCTCAGTTTGTTGTTTGTTGATTATATTCATCATCTCAGACAATCTCTGATTCACAGCACTCATAATGTCACTATCCACCGAAACTTTCTTCTTCATTGGTGGTTCAACAACATCAGGCAGTTTGCCTTTTCTGATCTTCTTGAGCACATTATCCAATGCTTCATTAACTTCATCAATAGGTATATCTTCAGTCTGTTGTGTGCTCGATTTTGTCGCAGTCTTTTGCTTTTTCTGTGCTGGTGCAGTAACCGGTGACTTAGAACTAGTAGCCGGTGGTAGTTTCTTACCAGCTATCAATGATTCAATCTCTTTCCTTCTCTTGATACTCGGCTTCTCCTGTTTCTTCTTTTTCTTAGCAGCTTGCACAGGAGAACCAGTAAAAGTTTCATCTACGTTCATAATCAACTCATCTTCATCAACTGGGATAGGACTCTTGTTCCCTTGATCTTCAACATTCTGGCTAGTAGACACACCAGCCTCAGTGGCCTTGGGCGAGGTGGTCTTTAACGTTTCAGCATCAGAATCCCATTGTTCATCTTCTAGCGTCTCTTCTGAATCGACTGACGCTTCGTCCACAATATGTAAACCCTTCTTCGCCATCGTCTTGTTTCTTCTTGGCGTGCTTTTCTTCTTTTCGGTTTCAGTTGTAACCTCTAACCTTATCTCCTTTTTCTTTGTCTTTCCACTCTTTGCGCCAACATTCACAACCTGTCTTTTGCGTTTTGCATCAGGATCAACAGGATGTAATGAGTTATCAGGATCAGAATCACTGTTTGCATGCCTCACAAGCCCTTCACCCGGATCTGTATAATCAACTCGTGCTAGGTGTCCAAATAAACGCCTTACTGGAGGACGTTCATCAACTGACAATCCCTTATACGCCTTCATCCTAGCAAGTGTGTTAAGCGACATATGTTCTTGAACAACTATGTGCTTAGGATCTCTTTTCAGCTGCATATACTTGTTGTCAAACACCATCCGGAAGAAACGAGGATAAAGTAGAAACTTAAGATTCCTCGTGCCGTTCACGGGCTCTAGTAAATGAGTCATGAGCATGCCTGAAACATTGAACGGTTTGTTCAACACTAAGGCAACCATCATAGAAATGATACTCTTTCGCATCAAATCATATCCTCCAGCTGCAGATCCGAATACATGAATCAAAACGTGTGCCAGATATTTGAATTGTGGGCACAGTTTTCCCTTATGCAATGATCCGTCAGTGATTGGTCCATTGTATTTCATTCTGAGAAAACACTTTCGCTGATCCATAAAACTGAACTCCTTAGGATCTGTCGGCTCATCATCTAAATTCAACGCTTCTCTCAGATCTTCCTCGCAAACAATGACTCTCTGTCCTTGAATCTTGCTCGTCAAGCATGACTCGCATTTCCAAAAATCAAGCTTCGCTTCCAACCAAAATTCTTGCATCATATCTCTGTAGATAATCGTCGGTGTAGCAATGGCATCTATCACCCTGCATCTCTTCAAGAAATCAATAATACCAACAAACTCCGTATGCTTCTTAACCTCTCCGAGATACGCACAGCAGTTATGCGCATTCTCGAAGTCTAAAAGCTTGGCAGGATGTGATGATGATCCAGCTTGTTCCGTCGTCTTCTCTTGTTCGGACATCGTTAAATTTGCAAAACAAACAAAAACACAGTTAAAAATTGACAAAATTTCAAACTTGAAAGTTTTGGTAATAAACCTTCTCTTTCGCCCAAACGGGGGTACGAAAGAGAGTTAACAAGGTACGAATGAGAAAAATAGATGGCACGAATGTATGATTTTTGATAAAAGGTTTCATTCGCCCAAACATTCTTCATTCGACCGTTAGTTTATCTCCTTCGCCCATTCGTAATGGTCGAAGGTGACTGTTCTAAATTTGAATTTTCAATTTTGATTTTAAGTGTTTCTGATCATGTTCTTTTGATTGAAACAGATCCTATTAATGCCGATTGACTATTCTGAACTAACAATTTCAACAATTATTCATTATATATGTGTTTTCAATTGAAACTAGGGTTCGAACCATAACAGTTGATCAATTGATCATACTGTTAGTTTTAAATCCATGGGTTTTGATTATTCTCCCCTAAAACACATATGTAATGAAACCTAATCATCAATTGTTATAATGATGTTGATTTTAAACAGATTGAATAGTTAGGGCTTGAAACATAAAACAGGGATTTAATCCTGCAATCCATGATGTTAACCTGTGAATAATAGTGCAAAATGATCAGTATGAAGAGACGAACACAATGGAAAGGTTCAAAATAATCAAGCAACAAGATGAGGTTAAGATGAAAAATCTGAAAAAAATTTGAATGGGGTTCGAATGAGACTGATAGGTATATATAGGCATCCTCCTTCGCCCATTCTATACGTACGAAAGAGAAGCTTTTGTCTCCTTCGACCCTAGTGAAAGGTTCGAATGAGGCAAAAGGGTTCGAATGAGATAAATGTTCATGAACACTCTTCTTCGCCCGTTCAAAACATACGAAGGAACATGTAAAATCCCACATTCGACCAACCGAATGGGCGAATGAGAAATGGGATTTTTGATAAATTTTCCAAATCTAAAAAACGAGTCCGGTCCAATTATTTTCCAACTTTTAAGCATCCAACAATCATATTTTCACATTTAAAAAGTTACAAAGCTCAAATGGTGTATCAAGGTTTTAAAAAATCGACATCAACCACCATCAGTTATCAAAAATAAGATGGAAATGAAAAATCTTTTTGGATTTTCTAAAGTTTATGCTAAAACACACCTAAAATCTTTTTGAGTTTTGTAATTTTTGACGAGAAAATAAAATGTAAAAATGTCAATGAAAAACTGTAAATGTTTTTGGGATTTCCGGTAAAGGGATCATATCAGTTATTGAGATATCTGATCACACCGTTGATCTTTTGAATTATTATCATTAAAGACAATGTGTGATCTGGCAATTGCTGATATTGTGATCCACATAAACTCACATGCAGACTTTGGTGCAGTGCTTTAAACTGATACTGATATTTATAGTATAAACGCAATTGTCTGTGATTATGCTTTCGTCGTCTGTAATTGTACAAGATATAATGCATAGAGGTATACATGTCAGCAAATTAATGCAGCAGAGTAACATATGCACTATACCAGGTTGAGAACTGATATTAATCATGATTTGCATCAGTGATCAATACGATGTAATAGATAATCTTTGATCATCATATAACATGGAAAGTTCCTCAATTCGGTAACTTTAGGATTTGGCATATAGTGTAGATGCAAAAGTGCGACTAAAGCTTTGGATTGTATAACATAATATGTTTTGGTAATATCGAAGGTGCGAAGGAGATTTTCTGTTGGTGCGAAGGAAGCATGAAAGGTGCGAAGGAAGACAGTTTGGACGAATGAAGAATTAGATTATAGTAGAACTTGGTTCGACCTTATGATTTGGGCGAACCTGCACATTCGCACAAACAGTTTGGGCGAATGTGCAGTCTATAAATAGACAAGTTTGATTTTTTGAATGTAACTTTGATCATTATTATTCCCTCTACTTTCAGAAACTCTCTCTAGTGTTTTGTTAAACTTGTTTATCGTTCATACCTTGATTGTATCTATATTTCAACGTGTAAACGAGTGTTTTATTAATGAAAACGTTTGAAAATGATGATCTGTGTGTTTGAATCTGTTTGATTTTTATTTTGTGATAGTTTTAGGGTTTCCGCACCTAAAACTAACTTGTTTGATCAATCTTTGTTTGTTATCGATCCTTTCACGCACATACAAAGTGGTATCAGAGCCATTTCGGATCAAACAACCACAAATTAATAATCTCTCAGTTGATTTGGACCCAATTTTGGTCAAAAAGTTTTTGTTTTCAATGAACAAACTGATGTGATAAGATTTTGATCGATTACACCTTGATTTCGAGTTTAAATCGGATAATTCTTTTTATTAAAGTTGTTCCAAATCAATTCCGATTCCAAACCTGATTAAGATCATCAAAATCCATCAACATTTGATAAACATGATCAAAATTAACTGATTTTCAAAGAATAACCGTTTTTGAAATCACAGGGGTCGAACGAGAGAGTTTGGTCGAAAGTGGAAATCATTTGGGTCGAAAGAAGGATTTTGTGTACGAAGGAGGTGTTTTAGTGGTCGAAAGAAGACTTTGATTGCTTATTTTTTACATTCGCCCCGTTATTTCACCTTCATCTGATCGAACGGTCGAAGGAGCCAGAAAAACCGGTCGAAAGTGAGTCTAAAGTGGTCGAAGGAGATTTTGTTGTTTAGTTCACATTCGTATCAATCATAAATGGGCGAAAGAGAACTTTATTTCTCATTCGCACGTTCGTATATACGAAGGAGCATCCTGTTTTAAAACATTTTTAATCTTTTCGTGTTTAATCGTTTGCAGGACAAGATGTGGAACTTTCCAACAACGCCTAGACCTACTCAAGCACCACAACAGCAGACAACACAAGATCCGTAGTCCATTGCAGCTCAGAAGACTAGTCAACCATCACAGCCAATCAATTATATGGCAATGACTAGTTCGGCTCCACAACATGTTGTTCAACCATTACCACAACCGATTGACAACTATTGGGGAGTCGCAGCAGCAGCAGTTCATTCGCAGACGACCAACGCTATATCCACTCTTATTCATGATCTATCTTCTGGAAGCGGCAATCGTCCACCAAAGCTAATGGACATGAAGGAGTATAATACTTGGAAGACGAAGTTTAAGATCCATGTTGAGGGACAAGGACTTGAGGGAGCCGAGGCATGGCAAATGATTGTGAAGGGTTACGTTGCTTCTATTCTAGAGAATACTGGAGAACCGATACCTTTGGAGAATTTGGCGGATGATGAAAAGAAGAGGTTTGCGATAGAGAAGAAGGCATTCTCTCAGCTATCCCAGGCGATCAACACTGATCTATTGCATCAGTTTGGATCGTGCACAACATCCAAACAACTATGGGATATGCTGAGAAATCGACATGATGGAAATGAAAAGACAAGGAAACTAAGGATGGAAGAGCTTCGGAAGGAGTTTGAAAACTTCAGTTACATGGGTAATGAGACCCTAAAAGAGTTGGTTCCACGGTACTGCCATTTGCTCACTGAATTGTCGAGCTATGAGATCAGCATTCCAATGTCGGAGTTAGTAGATAAATTTGCTGATGCTTTACCACCCTACTGGAACCAACACATCAAAGTGTTAAAGGAGAAGTATTCTTACCAGTATTGGACTATTAACGAGTTCATTCAAAAGCTGGAAAACAAAGAGATGGAGGAAAAGAGAAAAGCTAAGAGAGCTCAGATTCCACAGAATCCTGATTTATATGTGAGTGGTACATCTAACTCTCTTTCTGCTTCAAGCACCACTTCTAATGTTGCACCTCACATAGCATGTGTATCTAACGTTGTTGAACCAACAAAAGCACCCATTAACTACCTTGCTCAAACTTCATCCTACACACCATCATACACACAACAACCTTATCAAACACCAAACTTTATTCCACCTTTTTCACCTTTACAACAAGCCGCATGCTACACATCAAGTCAACCTCAACAACAACAACAATATCCTCCTCAAATGAATCAGATGCAGATTACTCAAGCACAGTCAAGTCAAAACCCGATTGTGTTAGAGACCTCAAACCTTAACAATGTGACTATTGAAATTGCTCAACAGCATGTTGCTCTTGTATCTGCTATGGTTGCTTCTTACAACGGTTTGGTAGCAAGTCAAATTGGTAACAATAATCTCACCAATGAGGACTATGCTCAAATCGACAAAGAGGAGATGGAGTTGATGGACATTCAGTGGGCTTTTGCAAGCATTATGAGGAGAGCCACTGATTTTATTCAGAAGACTGGCAGAACTGATCTCTCAACCTCTCCCAACACCACATACGGATTCAACAAAGCAAAAGTTACATGCTTCAACTGTGGTGAGAAGGGACATTTTAAAAGAGAGTGCACACAGCCATCACAACAAGGTAACCGAAACCCTTTCAATTCAACATACCAAAATAGACAAAACCAAAACCAAAATCAAGTGTCATACAACAGTCCAAACATCTCAAGCTTTCAACCACAAAACACTTATCAGAACCGTCAACAAAACACAAACACCAGACCATCCACAACTCAAAACCAACCTCAACAAAATCCAAACCGAACTATTGTTCCTATCACTACACCTAACACACAAAACCAAAACCAAACTGACAATCAAAACCAAGCACTTATGATCCAAAAGGATGAAGGTTTTGATTGGATTGGAATGCAATTGGGGGTGGAGGAGATCACTGCTGGGAATGTAGCTTGTGTAGCACAGCAGATGAGTTTGGATGAGAATGAGGAGATTGAAGAAGAGGTTGTGATTGAAAAAGTGTCAGAGTTGAAGATTGAGGAAGTGAATGAGGATGTGATTGCTGAGAGTGAAAACAAGAGATCGGGGATGATTCTTGATTCTGTCACTGATGTTGGAGACCAAGACGATTCAGCTTACTCGGATATGGAGAGTGAATCTGATTCGGAGGCTAGTGTGAATTCACTAGATGATGACATTGACCAACTGTTAGCTGAAGCTGATTTCCTGATGACCCGCAAGTCATGTATGGTGGATGATGCGTGCACCAAGATTGACTACTCCAAATTCTTCGCAGGGAAGGAAGCTCACTTCGCTTTGAAAAACTGACTGATGAAAATAGGCTTCTCTAGGTCCAACTTGAGAGTGCCAAAATCAACTGTCAGATTTATCAAAAGGACTTAAAAGATTTCAACAAAGTTCTTGATGGTTATAAAAAGGATGTGTCTGAACTTAAAAAGACATTGTCAATCAAACAACTTGCCATTAATAATTACATCAATGAAATGGAAAACACTAAATTGGAGATGGCAACCATCAAGTGCTTTGCGGAAAAAGTTAACAAGAAATTAGAAAGTTACAAGCACATAGCATATGTAGTCGACCATATCATTGAAGAACCCTCCCAGTCAAATAGTGCAAACTATAAGTCGGTCACATCTCCGGTATTGTTTGAGAATCACACTTTACATGCAATTCCACCTGAGACTTTAATCAATCCTGATTCCACACCAGAAAATGAGCCTAACACTTCCAGTGTCGGGGATCCATATTCTGATGTGAGACCAGTACTGGGAAATAATGAGGGTGTGATCGCTACTGATGATTCAGATGAAGAAGATGAACCATCTGAGACGGTTGAAAGTGATAGTGATATCCCTGATGAAAATCATATAATCACTACTGAGCCAGTCTCACCGTCTCAGATCATTCATCCAATGGCAAATGCTCATCGTAAAAATGAGGTTAAGAAAAATGAAAAGTCTGTTGGTAAGATTTTTGAAAAGAAAGAGGTAAAGAAGGTTGAGAAAAATGTGAGAAAACCGGTTGAAAAGAAAGTTGAAACTAAAACTGAAAAAAATGTGGTTAAACCGGTAGAAAAGAAAAATGAGCTTAAATCTGAAAAATCAAATGATGTGAGCAACGAATCGTGTGACAAACCTGTCAAAATCTTCTATCGGATGCAAGGCTCCGATAAGATTTTATCAGATGATGAATATCCGATTAAGTTTGTCAATTATTCAAAAATCGAAAAGATCTGGCAGGAAAGTACGATTTGGTTTCCAAAATTTGAAAGAACCAATGACATTCCTCAAGAAATTTTAGACAAAATTTATTCGGATAAAGAGGCTAAGGTCAATGTCACACAATTTGTTTTGCCTGTTCATAAAGAAAACAGTTTTATTGAACCGACTTACTCAAAGGACCCAGCTCCTGAGAGTTTAAGGAAACAATGCATGGTCGATCGATATCCCATTGCTAGTTTTTCCAAGTCGCCGATCAAGGAAAATTATGAGGAATACCGTGCGTGTTATAAGTGCGGGGAACGGGGACATTTACTTGCCGCCTGCCCGTACGTACGACACAAAAGGCACGAGGTGGAGATGAGGCAACATCATGATTATCCGGTTGACAACTACGGTTATCAACAGAGACGGTATTACCCTAAGCAAGAACCATATTTTAATCAAAACAATTTTTACAACAAGAGGGAAAACCGTCCGATGACGTATGATAAACGCAACCGGATGACCACTGATAAATCTGCTAAGAAACCTGTGATGAACTCAACTGCTGATAACAAAAAGGTTGTTCCTAAACCTAATGGAAAACAAGCAGTTGGACCTGTCTCTGTTAAATCAGAGAAGGTAACCAAGAAGGTCGCTTTTAAAGATGAAGTAAAGAAACCGACTGAGACTTCAAAATCTCAGATACGGATCTTGAAAAGATCTGAGCAATCTTGGTCATCTAAGGAATCTGAAGGAGACTCTACTTCACAGAATGAGAAGAGTGAGAAAAAGAAAATTGTGAGTGAGAAGACAGGGGTTGAAGTAACCCAAGATGTTTGTGAGTTGAAAGATTCTTTGAAACAACCAGTTCAAAGACCCAAGACCAAACAGGCTTGGGTCCCCCGAAAGAACTAACTGCTTTACTTTAAATGTGCAGGGAGCTCCAGCTGGCCCTGTTAGCAGCCTATGGATTGCTGATAGTGGAGCTTCTGGTCACATGACAGGGGACCTCACACTACTCTTTGACATCAAAAACATTAACGGAGGTTATGTGGCATTTGCTGGTAATAAGGGAGGCTACATTACGATGGAGGGTAGTGTAAGCAATGGGGTCGTAACATTTGAGCGGATTTCATACGTGAAACAGATAGACTATAATCTGCTCAGTGTTAGTCAAATTTGTGATAAACAATTTTCTGTGTATTTTGATGACAAATCCTGCTACATCTTGAAACCTGGGTTTTGTAACACCCCAACCGATGGCGGAAACATCGGGATGTCACGTATAGATGATTGTTCAGTAGCTCATGGTGAATAATAAATTCCATTAAATAATTTAAATGAATTACATACAATTGTTCTAGAATTTGTACATCAAATTGAATAAAACTATACACATATCTTCAAGCATCAATTCAAATCTTCAAGCAAAAAGAACCTGAAACATGTTAAGTTGAAAAGGTTTTGGGTCAACAAAAGTTGGTGAGAATTACATAGGTTTTTGATAATTGAATAAAAATGTTGGGCAATTCATGTGTCATGTCAATCTAGTCCATATGTGAGAACATACTAGAAATAAATCGAGTGCATAACCAACCCTGATGACTGTTATAATATGATACATACCATACGCTCATGGTCCACTTGAATATGTTATACGATAACAAACACCCACGCTACCTTTGTAGGAGGCACGTATCCGGGTGGGATTGTCAGTCCAATAGATCTATCAATGTATACCGTTTGGCTGATGAATGTTTATGCTAGAATTGTGCTTACCCTAGTCATGTTCAAGACATAATGCAACATAGAAATACACATAGACACATTGATGATTGAATTGCATAAATAATGTTGTAACATGTTTCACCCCAAAAATGGTGATAAATAGAAAAGGGGCTATGTAAAACTCACCTTGGTAAAATGTTATATCTGTTGAGAAATTTGGATAATTGTGTTGCCCAAATATATCAAGTATCACCCTATAATGAGGTAATAAATATGTCTAAGTCTATCAAGTCTACAAATGTATAAGTTTCTAGGGCTTCGAATTGGGGATAATTGCTCGTTTGATTAATATTAAAAATATTCGCCAATTGAGAGAAATTTAGTAAATAAATAACCAAAAATCTTTTTATGAAAATTAAATTTAAGATGGTCACAATAATGTGTTTAAAATATAAAAATAATTTTTATAAAATTATTTTCTTTAAAATAGATTATTAAATCTATTTATTACAAATTGTCAAACTTTAACTTTAATAATTAAAATTACTAAAATTAAATAATTATCAGTTTAAAAATTATATTCCTGTTCTAAATGATCAGAAATAATTTGTATAAAATTTTGGTGCAAAAATATTAAAAATTGGATTTATTATGATTTAATCAAGATTAAAACTAACAAAAATTGATTAAAAATACTAAATAAATGATTTTTCAGAAATAAAAATCATTTCTGAAAAGTTTAATGTTATAAAAACTTAGGATAATTTTTGTGGAAATTTATAAGATCGTTTTGATATTTTAACGGATTTTTATAAATATAATAGTGTAAAATTGATTTAATTATTATAAATATTAAATAAATGAATTTCAGAAAAATAAAAATTGTAGATAAAGCTTTGACATCAGATTTGTTAAAAATAATTTTTTTAGAATTTATAAAAGGGTTTTGATATTTAAAAATGAATTTATAAGTTTAAATGTAATATATATATATATATATATTTGTTTGTTTATAATAAAATCAACAAAAAAAGGAAATAAAACGTCACAGCAGGGTATCGAACCCGCGTGGTCTTGCTTGTGGGCACCAGACACAACCACTTGGTCTAGACCAGTGGTTGTGTTGATTCTTGTTTTATTTAAAATAAATAATAATGCAGAAATCATGATTATCCCCAATTTAAGCTTACAAGCCCTAGCTTTTCCAATCAGACAATCTACACAATGTTAATCTAATTAACCATAGGGCAAACATTGTGCAGATTCCGATTAATAAAACCCACAAAAATAATTAAACTTACAATCACGTTTGGTGCACGATTACTCGGTCAGTCTTAAAAGTCAAACACGAAGCAAAATAACATGAACAGAGGTTTGTTGTGAAGAATTGAAGATGGGGAAAGATGAAATAGCGAGTTGGGATGGCTCGCAGATGGTCAATTTATAGTTCTATGGTCTGGACGAAGGATTTGGTAAGGTTGACCATGCTTTAAAGTTCATACGCGTGATTTGATAAATTGGGTAACAATTGATGACAATAATCGTGTATAAGCCGCGTGACTGGCCGATAATCACGATTCCGAGTCAAATCCATGGTTAATTGCGTTTAATCAAGTTAATTGATTTGGTTAAAAGAGAAGAAAAAAGAAAAAAATAAAAAAAAAACAATATCTGCTGCTGTCTCGCGTCCACAGGGAAGAAGGAAAAAGAGACGAAAAGTGTGCTTAAATATAATTATTGTTAGGTTTAAATCAACACATGGGTGTGGAGCAGTTGGTTAGTGCGCGTGTGTGTGTGCGGTGTGACGCCGGTTTGAAACCCGGCAAAGGCAACAATTTTTTTTTTTTTTTGTTTGGTTAATACAGAAAGAAGGGGAAGGAGGGGTTGTTGGTTTGGGCCGCCCCCCCCTTGGGCTCAACAGGGCCCAGCCCGAGATCTATAAGGGAAAAAGGAAAGGGTGGTTGGGCTTGGACTTGGTTGGGCTCAAGGATGGGTTTAATTAACATATCAATTATGGATCTAGGTTTTTATTATTATTACTATTATTATTATTATTATCATTTTTTTTATAAACCTTTTTATATGTATATATATAAATATATATATATATATATATACATTTAATGTGTGTGGTAGTAAAATAAGGGCTTAGGCACATCATGAAAAATATAATATAGGTATTAGAGTTTGAAAAATTTTGCGATGTTACAGTCTCCCCTACTTTTGGAAACTTCGTCCCGAAGTTAAAAGAAAACACCAGGTTTGCAATTGGTCAACTACCGAATACCTCAATAAAATTTCACACTACCTTAACGTACCTGTAAATTCATGATTACGTTCCGGACCGTAATTACCAATTTACCTTACATTAGGGTTTTGCGTCCTTTTATGACTTCACCGATTGTTGAGCAGGTCTGATAGTCTCCACCAGTCGTTGAGCAGGTGGTAGGGCCTCCCCTGACCGTTGGAAAGACATGATGACCTCTACCAATCGTTAAGTAGGTGTTTGGTAGTCAACTATTTGTTGTACAAGTAAGCAAGTATAGATATAGCAATCAGTTCACATTCAAACAAGCATGCACACAGATGTTATGATAATACTTGAATTTTATTACTTGAAAATAGAAATGTCAATACATGGAATTAAAGAGAAAAATAGACATCATTCAGATGGCAGAGTTTGCTGTTAAGTAGCTGGAGGGTCTTGTTCTCGGTTTAGTTTAGGGCATCGGTTACGGTAGTGATTTGGGTCCCCACATTCATAGCATTGACCATAGTTGTATCGATTAGGATTATCAGCCTGAGCAGGGTTGGTTGGTTGATTGGCATTAGGGTTTGGGGTCTCGCGACATGTGTTGACCAGATGGCCATACCTACCACAATTGGTGCACACGCGACATGCTGAAACAGTGGGATGATGTCGATTGCATGTGTTACACAATGGAAAGTTTCTTGTATAAGGCTTCTTGTTAGAGGCTTGTGTAGTGAGGTTTACATTAGGATTCCTGGTCTTACGCTTCTGGTTCTTGGTAGTTACCGCGGCCACAATACTTGTTTTCTCGGTTTTCCGAACTAAGGTTCCGTTCTTTATGTGATTTCCGTCGCCATTTCCATTTCTATTGCCGTTCCCATTCATTGGGATGACTTGAGCCAACAAGTTAGAAACCAGAGTTGTGATTTGTTGTGCCAATTGTTGAGAAATAATTGTAGCTAGTTGGGCATCACCTCCATTGTTAGTGTTGTGGTCGGGATTGTGGTTGCTGCTCTCTTCTTCATGATTGTCACCACTGTTAATGCGAGTGCTGTGGCGTGAAGACATGATCTGTAAGGGACACAATGAAGTCTCAATGAGGCATGAAATGAATGAGGTAATATAAGGAATGTAATCATTTATTCATTAATTAAAACGAATAAACGAAAACGTTGACTTATCAAAGATTCCAAATTCTAATAACATATGAAGACATGCTTTAGCCTATAAGTGAACACTCATCCCGAGAATTCCCAGGTAGGCATCCGGGTCCCTCGTCTGATTGGGATATATGCGCAATGCCAGCCTAGACAGAAGACTCAGAATACAGGCGTTCACCCTTCCAGATTGCACGTGTTCGTTATTAAAATATAGATCTTCGACGAGATCTCAAGGGGGTTCAGGTTACACCGGAGGAATTTGTCCTATTAGTCTAAGAGTAGATCCACTGATGGAGAGCAACCTTATTGTAGGAATGAAAGTAGGGATAAGAAGTAGGAGGGAGATAGAGAATAGCAAGTAAAAGAAGCAAGTACTTGTTAAATCCTATGGTTATAGACTAGATTATTTTTCTAATAACCTAATTCCCTATAACCATGGCTCTGATACCAATCTGTAACACCCCAACCGATGGCGGAAACATCGGGATGTCACGTATAGATGATTGTTCAGTAGCTCATGGTGAATAATAAATTCCATTAAATAATTTAAATGAATTACATACAATTGTTCTAGAATTTGTACATCAAATTGAATAAAACTATACACATATCTTCAAGCATCAATTCAAATCTTCAAGCAAAAAGAACCTGAAACATGTTAAGTTGAAAAGGTTTTGGGTCAACAAAAGTTGGTGAGAATTACATAGGTTTTTGATAATTGAATAAAAATGTTGGGCAATTCATGTGTCATGTCAATCTAGTCCATATGTGAGAACATACTAGAAATAAATCGAGTGCATAACCAACCCTGATGACTGTTATAATATGATACATACCATACGCTCATGGTCCACTTGAATATGTTATACGATAACAAACACCCACGCTACCTTTGTAGGAGGCACGTATCCGGGTGGGATTGTTAGTCCAATAGATCTATCAATGTATACCGTTTGGCTGATGAATGTTTATGCTAGAATTGTGCTTACCCTAGTCATGTTCAAGACATAATGCAACATAGAAATACACATAGACACATTGATGATTGAATTGCATAAATAATGTTGTAACATGTTTCACCCCAAAAATGGTGATAAATAGAAAAGGGGCTATGTAAAACTCACCTTGGTAAAATGTTATATCTGTTGAGAAATTTGGATAATTGTGTTGCCCAAATATATCAAGTATCACCCTATAATGAGGTAATAAATATGTCTAAGTCTATCAAGTCTACAAATGTATAAGTTTCTAGGGCTTCGAATTGGGGATAATTGCTCGTTTGATTAATATTAAAAATATTCGCCAATTGAGAGAAATTTAGTAAATAAATAACCAAAAATCTTTTTATGAAAATTAAATTTAAGATGGTCACAATAATGTGTTTAAAGTATAAAAATAATTTTTATAAAATTATTTTCTTTAAAATAGATTATTAAATCTATTTATTACAAATTGTCAAACTTTAACTTTAATAATTAAAATTACTAAAATTAAATAATTATCAGTTTAAAAATTATATTCCTGTTCTAAATGATCAGAAATAATTTGTATAAAATTTTGTGCAAAAATATTAAAAATTGGATTTATTATGATTTAATCAAGATTAAAACTAACAAAAATTGATTAAAAATACTAAATAAATGATTTTTCAGAAATAAAAATCATTTCTGAAAAGTTTAATGTTATAAAAACTTAGGATAATTTTTTGTGGAAATTTATAAGATCGTTTTGATATTTTAACGGATTTTTATAAATATAATAGTGTAAAATTGATTTAATTATTATAAATATTAAATAAATGAATTTCAGAAAAATAAAAATTGTAGATAAAGCTTTGACATCAGATTTGTTAAAAATAATTTTTTTAGAATTTATAAAAGGGTTTTGATATTTAAAAATGAATTTATAAGTTTAAATGTAATATATATATATATATATATATATTTGTTTGTTTATAATAAAATCAACAAAAAAAGGAAATAAAACGTCACAGCAGGGTATCGAACCCGCGTGGTCTTGCTTGTGGGCACCAGACACAACCACTTGGTCTAGACCAGTGGTTGTGTTGATTCTTGTTTTATTTAAAATAAATAATAAAGCAGAAATCATGATTATCCCCAATTTAAGCTTACAAGCCCTAGCTTTTCCAATCAGACAATCTACACAATGTTAATCTACTTAACCATAGGGCAAACATTGTGCAGATTCCGATTAATAAAACCCACAAAAATAATTAAACTTACAATCACGTTTGGTGCACGATTACTCGGTCAGTCTTAAAAGTCAAACACGAAGCAAAATAACATGAACAGAGGTTTGTTGTGAAGAATTGAAGATGGGGAAAGATGAAATAGCGAGTTGGGATGGCTCGCAGATGGTCAATTTATAGTTCTATGGTCTGGACGAAGGATTTGGTAAGGTTGACCATGCTTTAAAGTTCATACGCGTGATTTGATAAATTGGGTAACAATTGATGACAATAATCGTGTATAAGACGCGTGACTGGCCGATAATCACGATTCCGAGTCAAAACCATGGTTAATTGCGTTTAATCAAGTTAATTGATTTGGTCAAAAGAGAAGAAAAAAGAAAAAAAATAAAAAAAAAACAATATCTGCTGCTGTCTCGCGTCCACAGGGAAGAAGGAAAAAGAGAAGAAAAGTGTGCTTAAATATAATTATTTTTAGGTTTAAATCAACACATGGGTGTGGAGCAGTTGGTTAGTGCGCGTGTGTGTGTGTGGTGTGACGCCGGTTCGAAACCCGGCAAAGCAACAATTTTTTTTTTGTTTGGTTAATACAGAAAGAAGGGGAAGGAGGGGTTGTTGGTTTGGGCCGCCCCCCCTTGGGCTCAACAGGGCCCAGCCCGAGATCTATAAGGGAAAAAGGGAAGGGTGGTTGGGCTTGGACTTGGTTGGGCTCAAGGATGGGTTTAATTAACATATCAATTATGGATCTAGGTTTTTATTATTATTACTATTATTATTATTATTATCATTTTTTTTATAAACCTTTTTATATGTATATATATATAATGTGTGTGGTAGTAAAATAAGGGCTTAGGCACATCATGAAAAATATAATATAGGTATTAGAGTTTGAAAAATTTTGCGATGTTACAGGTTTGAGCTACCGAAAGTGTGGGTGATGCTGAAGGCACCGAGAGTTAACAACTTGTATATTCTCGACATGTCCAAAGCAATGACCACTCATGGCCAAGTCACGTGTTTCCTCTCCAAGGCTACAGAAGAAGAATCGATTATGTGGCACAGGAGAATGGGACACATCCATTTGCGAAAGATGAATCAGCTTGTGAAGAATGACCTTGTCACGGGAGTTAATGTGAAACACTTCCATCTGAATGACAAGTGTATCAGTTGCAAGAAGGGAAAGCATCACAAACAATCCCATAGACCAAAGAAAGTCAATTCCGTTGAATTGCCACTTGAACGTTTGCATATGGATTTATTCGGTCCAGTCAGACGTAAAAGTCATGCAGGGGAGTTGTACTGTCTTGTGGTGACTGATGATTATTCAAGATTTTCATGGGTAATGTGTTTGCATCAGAAAAGTGACACTTTTGACAACTTGAAGGTTCTGTTTACACGTCTGGAAAATATATATGGTCTGAAGATCAAAAGAATCCGGAGTGACAATGGGACGGAGTTCAAAAATGCTCAGATGGAGAATCTTTGTGCAAACAAAGGAATTCATCATGAATATAGCGCTCCATATACACCCCAGCAGAACGGTGTCGCAGAGAGAAAGAACAGGACTCTAATAGAGACGGCGAGAACTATGCTTGCGGATTCAAATCTTCAAGTCATGTTCTGGAACGAAGCTATTTATGCGGCATGTTATACTCTTAACCGTGTTTTGACAGTGAAGAAGTTTGGCAAGACTTCTTATGAGATGTTGAACCGACGCAAGCCGAATCTGGAGTATCTAGAACCATTTGGTGCCCCGTGTACAATGCTGAATCCTTCGGAGAAGTTTGCACCAAAGGCTGAAGAAGGTTATTTTGTTGGATATGCAACCCCATTAAAACGGGTATTCAACAAAAGAACTAGAAAAGTCGAGGAGTGGACTAACGTCGAAGTTCAAAGATACACACAAAATGTACAGGGTGGAGGACCAGATTGGATGTTTGATTACAAAGACTTCTTTGAATCATTCAATCTAGATAGCATGGTTGAAGAAGCTGTACTTCGCTTATACTACGAGGTCGAAAACGCCGTAACTTCACCGTTAGTGCGTCCGATCACAGTAAACCCCCAAGCAGCTTCTAATGATACCACTGCTCCTGTATTGGAAGAAGAGGTGTTCCAAGAGGCTTCTACATCGCTTAATTCATTCGAATCAGAATACGAAGACGATGATGCAACAAGTGAAGCTATTCTGGACAACGCTACAGTGACACCACCAGTGAACCCATCTAATACTGATGCTTCAACATCGAATGTGGGTAATGATCTGGTTTCTACAGAGAATTTGACAACTCAAACGGGAGTACAAGTACCTGATTATCCGGAATCTCGGATACATCGGATACACCCGCTTGAACAGGTTATTGGTGATCCTGGTAGCAGTGTGATGACAAGAGGGCAGCTGAGAAATGCTCAAGCACCAGAAAACATTGGCAACCTTGCTTTATATGCCAAAATTCAGAAATCTGGTTTTCAAAATGACTGGTCATTTGCTTGTTATGTTTCGCAGGTCGAGCCGCGGACATACAAGGATGCTCTTTTGGATGACGCCTGGGTGGAAGCAATGCAGGAGGAGTTATTACAATTCCAGAAACTTGGTGTATGGACCCTGATAGATTTGCCCCCTGGAAGAAAGAAAATTGGAACCAAATGGGTGTTTAAATGCAAGAAGGATGACAGAGGAGTCATAGTGCGAAACAAAGCTCGTTTGGTCGTTCAAGGTTTTCATCAGGTTGAAGGAATCGACTACAATGAAATCTATGCACCGGTTGCACGCTTGGAAGCTATCAGAATGTTCCTCGCGTTTGCATCATGGAAGAAATTTAAGGTGTATCAGATGGATGTAAAGAGCGCTTTTCTTTACGGTGTGGTCAAAGAGGAAGTTTACGTAGGTCAACCGCCAGGCTTTGAGGACCCTATTCACCGGGATAAGGTTTATGTGTTAAACAAAGCTCTCTACGGGTTGCACCAGGCTCCGAGACAATGGTATGAGGAGCTGAGCACGTATCTTCTCTCGAAAGGATTCAAACGCGGACTGGTAGACTGCACACTGTTCACGAAACGAACAGGAGATGATTTGCTTCTCGTACAAATTTATGTTGATGATATTATCTTCGGGTCAACTAACGAACTTCTGTGCAGGGAATTTGAACAAGTTATGCAGGAAAAGTTCGAAATGAGCGCTATGGGAGAAATGCAGTTTTTCCTCGGCTTGCAGGTGGAGCAAAGACCAACGGGGATATTTATTCACCAGACGAAATACGTTTCTGAAGTCTTGAGCCGATTCCAGATGGATGATTCGAAGCCGATGGATACCCCGATACAGCCCAATCACGGGATTGGAGTTGACCTTAAGGGGGAGCTGACTGGTCCATTTACATACAGAGCAATCGTCGGATCTCTGATGTATCTCACAGCATCAAGACCTGATATAATGTTTGCGACATGTCTTTGTGCGCGATATCAATCGAAGCCGAAACAGAGTCATCTTGCAGCTGTCAAGCGTATCCTTAGATATCTGAAGGGTTGTCCATCAAAAGGACTTTGGTACCCTCATGATGATAATTTTGATCTAATCGCTTTTAGTGATGCAGATTGGGGCGGCTGTGACAAAGACAGCAAATCCAAAACGGCTGGATGCCAGTTTATAGGGAGCAGGCTCGTGACCTGGCAATGCAAGAAACAAACCGCAGTTGCACTATCCACATGTGAAGCAGAATACGTTTCAGCATCGAGCTGCTGCTCACAGGTTCTTTGGATCCAACAGCAGATGGTGGATTACGGTTTGCAATTTCTTAAAACCCCTATTTACTGTGATAATGAAGCCGCAATCGCATTAACAAAAGACTTAGTAAATCACTCAAAGGCTAAACATATCCGGATTAAATATCATTTTATCCGTGATTGTTATGCTAAAGAGTTGATCGATATGGTCAAAATCCACACTGATTATCAACGCGCAGATCTTTTTACCAAAGCTTTTGACAAATCCATATTTGATTATCTTTTAAAAGCTAATGGTATTAAAGAAAAACAGGACTGATCACCACCTCAGTCTATCATTTTTTTAGTTTAAATTTTTTATTGCTTTTTAGAAAAATTTCGAAAATCCAAAAACATTGAAAAATTTTCAAAATCCATAAAAAATTGAAAAATTTCTTTGCTGACTGCTATATCTTCTTCCCTTAGATTAATGCCGTCAGATTTCTGTGAACAAACGATATCTGGGCAGTCACATATTTGAAATGCTCCAGCTTATCCTTGGGAACAGTAAATTCGAAAATCTATAAAAATCAGAAAATTCTAAAATGATTTCCTGGAGTATAAAGGGAAATGATAGTACATCAGTGGGGATCTGACACATTCTAAATAATGTAATGCTATATAGGGCGTGTGTTTGAGTCTGTGCGATGTGCTGATAGACTTCGTAGACCTATTACTGCGTGTCTGATACATACATATCAAACGAATTGTTGTGTGGATGAACTCCTCATGGGCATATGGTCTTAGTACCGTAATTTCGTTTGATAGGGTATCTGTACAAAACTCGGAGGTTTAGGGTCGTTATGTTATTAGTTGTCTGGGATAGCCTCTCTGATCTTCTGCTGTAAGTCATTACGGACCTAGATCAGACAGGGTGTCTTTATAAAAGAGCTATATGCCAAATCCTAAAGTTACCGAATTGAGGAACTTTCTATGTTAAATGATGATCAAAGATTATCTATTACATCGTATTGATCATTGATGCAAATCATGATTAATATCAGTCCTCAACCTGGTATCGTGCATATGTTACTTTGCTGCATTAATTTGCTGACCTGTATACCTCTATGCATTATATCTTGTACAAATACAGACGACGAAAGCATAATCACGCTTTACAATGAGTCTTTGTGCATTTACTTCTTGATACGGGAGTATGTCGTGTGCGTGGGAACCACAGACAATTGCGTTTATACTATAACTATCAGTATCAGTATAAAGCACTGCACAAAAGTCTGCATGTGAGTTTATGTGGATCACAATATCAGCAATTGCCAGATCACACATTGTCTTTAATGATAATAATTTCAAAAAGATCAACGTGTGATCAGATTTCTCAATAACTGATATGATCCCTTTACTGGAAATCCCAAAAATATTTACAGTCTTTCATTTACATTTCTGCATTTTATTTTATCGTCAAAAATTACAAAACTCAAAAATATTTTAGGTGTGTTTTAGCATAAACTTTAGAAAATCCAAAAAGATTTTTCTTTTTCATCTTATTTTTGATAACTGATGGTGGTTGATGTCGATTTTCTAAACCTGGATACACCATTTGAGCTTTGTACCTTTTAAAATGTGAAAACATGAATGTTGGATGCTTAAAAGTTGGAAAATAATTGGACCGGGACTCGTTTTTGAGATTTGAAAAATTTTCAAAAATCCCAATTCTCATTCGCCCATTCGGTTGGTCGAATGTGGGATTTCACAGGTTCATTCGTATGTTTTGGTTGGGCGAAGGAGAGTGTTCATGAACAATCTCATTCGAACCCTTTTGACTTCTTTCGTACCCTTTCAATAGGGTCGAAGGAGACAAAAGTTTCTCCTTCGTATGACTAAAACGGGCGAAGGGACATGCCTATATATATCCATCTCCTCATTCGAACTCCTTTCATAATTTTTTCCAGATTTTTAATCATAAACTCACCTTATTGCTCGTTCGTTTAAAATCATTTCATTGTGTTCGTGCATTCACACTGATCATTTTGCTATCATTTTAACAGGTTCTCATCAAGGATTCAGCCTTTAATCTCTGTTTTACATTTCGAAGCCCTAACTGTCCTAAATCGTTTAAATATATCATAATAATAACAATTGATACTCAGGGTTTATTGTGTGTGTGTTTTAGGGGGAGATAGAACCAAAAACATGGTTTAAAACAGGTCTGATTGATCAATCATGGTTAAAACCCTAGTTTTTGGGTGAAAACACAAACACAATACATAATTGTTGAAACTGTTGTTTTAGGAATGTTTATCGGTATTGTTAGGCCTGATTTCAATCAAATGGACATGTTTAGAATCATTCAATTTCAAAATTGTAATTTCAAAAATATGAACTGTTTCCTTCGACCAGATCGAATGGGCGAAGGAAGAAAATGAAATGGTCGAATGAGGATTAGTTGGGCGAATGAACATTTTATCAAAACCATTACATTCGTACCTTGTATTTCTCATTCGTACCTATGCAAAAGCTCCTTCGTACCCCCGTTTGGGCGAAAGAGGATTTTATGACCAAAAATTTTCATTTTGAAATTCTGTCGATTTTTAACGTGTGTTTTTGTTTGTTTTGCAGATTTAACAATGTCTGAACAACAGAAGACGACGGAACAAGCAGGATCTTCATCACAGCCTGCTAAACAGCTAGATTTTGAAAACGCACACAACTGCTGTGCATATCTTGGAGACGTAAAGAAGCACACAGAATTCGTCGGAATCATTGATTTTCTGAAGAGAAGCAGGGTGATTGATGCCATTGCTACGCCGACAGTTATTTACCGGGATATGATTCAAGAATTCTGGACGAATGCTAAACTTGATTTCTGGAAGTGTGAATCTTGTTTGACAAGCAAAATTCAAGGACAACGAGTCATTGTGTGCGAAGAGGATTTGAG
This sequence comes from Ambrosia x helenae, assembly GCA_030844895.1. Taxonomy (NCBI): domain Eukaryota; kingdom Viridiplantae; phylum Streptophyta; class Magnoliopsida; order Asterales; family Asteraceae; genus Ambrosia; species Ambrosia x helenae. The sequence continues at coordinate 15,725,374 of CM061227.1, read as the reverse complement.
AGAAGCATTGAATCTGTATGATGATCCGAAAGATCCAAAGGAGTTTACATTCATGGATCAGCGAAAGTGCTTCCTCAGGATGAAGTATAACGGACCAATCACTGACGGTTCGTTGCATAAAGGAAAACTGTGCCCACAATTCAAATATCTAGCACACGTTTTGATTCACGTTTTCGGATCTACAGCAGGAGGTTATGATTTAATGAGGAAGAGCATCAGTTCTATGATGGTTGCTTTAGTATTGAACAAACCGTTCAATGTCTCTGGCATGCTGATGTCTCATTTACTGGAGCCTGTAAACGGCACGAGGAATCTCAAGTTTCTACTTTATCCTCGTTTTCTCCAAATGATATTCGATCACAAGTATAAAGAGTTGAAAAGAGATCCTAAACACATTGTTGTTCAGGAACACATGTCGCTGAATACACTCGCTAGAATGAAAGCTTATAAAGGTTTGTCTGTTGAAGAACGTCCTCCTGTTAGACGTTTGTTTGGACACCTAGCTAGAGTGGATTACACAGATCCTGGTGAGGGGCTTGTAAGGAATGTTAACAGTGATTCTGATCAGGATAATCCTTTACATCATGTTGATCCTGATGCTAAGCGCAAAAGACAAGTTGTGAATGTAGGCGCAAAGAGCGGGAAGACAAAGAAACCAGAGATAAGGATAGAGGTTTCTGAACCAGAGAAGAAGAATGAAAAGCTCCCCACGGAGAAAAGCTCGGACGAATGAAACCTTTGTCCAACAACTCCTGAAGTTGTTTGACAGTTCCTGCATTTTGGACGGTGCTAGACGATACGAAGTGCATGCTACTGGGGCAGCTCATGGGACGAGATCAATGCGAAATTTGACCTGTCTTCTGGAAAGACTTCAGGATAGTCTCGCACCACGGGGATGTCCACGAGCTTCCGATCTTTAGCCTTTTGTTCAACGACATGTGTCAGAAATGCGACACAACCTTTCCTTAAACATTTGTGTGCCTTAATGCAGGATATGACTCGAAGAGTGGGTACACCCTGATTTCCTCGAATCAAAAGGGTTTCATCATTTGACAAGGGGATTCGAACCAACTTCTCGTGACAGACGATCTCTGCATGATTTTTGGATAACCAATCTATGCCAATAACAACATCGAAACTACCCAGTCGAATAGGCAGTAAATCAATATGGAATTGATGGTCGTCAAGTACCAGAACACAGTCCATAACAACTTCCACAGACGAGATCAACTTACCATTGGCTAATTCTATGGTGTGATGTGTTTCCCACTTACTAGATTCTAATCCAACGGATTTCTTAAAGTCGGTGGACACAAAGCTAAAATCAGCGCTTGAGTCAAATAGTACCGATGCAAAATGGTTGTTAAGGAGAAACGTACCCGTAACTACGTTAGGATCATCACGTGCTTCGTTGGCTCCCAGCGCGAACGCTCTACCACGGGCTTGATCCTTGGCCTTGGGATAGTCCTTTCGGAAATGTCCAGTCGCACCACATTCGAAACACTCGTTTTTGGCAGGAGGAGTGTTCGTGGCTTTGGCCTTGTAGTTGGAGGTTTAATGACCACGACGGTTACAGTTCTTGCACAGAGATGCTTTCGCAGGTACCCACATGATGGTAGTTGCATTTGCTGCAGTGAGGATGGGGCCTGTTGTATTTGTGTTTGGGCTCCTCAGCAATTGTGGCAGCAAAGACTCTCACAGCATCTTGTGGCTTGTGAGAGGAGTTCTTACCTTTCCGGTTTCCGGAACGTTTACGCTTGTTCCCGGAACTCTCACTAGTAACCGTAACCTTTTGGTTCAACGAACACATGCGAACAGCGTCGTCAGTCAAACTTTAGGCTAGGGTAACCCCAGCCTGGATGGTGGAGGTGCTGATGCAGTGACCATACTACGGATCTTTGGTAATCGACCCCAGATATACCGCTCAACCCTCTTGTATTCGGGCGTGACCATGTGTGTGACTAGTCGAGAGAGTTCATGAAAATGAGTGGTATATGCAGTCACATTGGCATCCACCATGGCAAGATTCCGGAATTCCGCCTACAGCTTCTGAAGCACACTCCTAGGCAGTACTTTTCCATGAGTGGTGTTTTGAGATCGCCTAAGCAAGGTTGTATGCCGCTTCTCTGCCCAGGGTTTTGTACTTGTAGGTTCCACCAGGTATGGGCTTCGTCCTGAAAGGTACAAGTGGAGTACTTTACCTTTTGCTCCTCGGAGAAGCCACTTATAACGAGGACTGATTCGGTCTTCTCTATCCATCGGACGATTCCTACAGCACCTTCTGTACCACGAAAATTCCATGGCTTGCATGCCATGAAGGTTTTGTACGAACAGCCATGAATAGAGTTTTCAACCTCGTGATCTGTTTCACTTCCTCGGCGGTGTCCGATACCTCCTGAACCTCCATTGGAGTCAGCCCAGCTGCATCGTGTTGAGCAATTGCCTCAGCAATTACTCTAGCTAACTCTGCGGGAGTGGACGGTAATGGTCGGTAATGGTCCGCATTCGGTTGTCTGTGCTAACTGTCGGTTTCGCATAACTAAGAGAAAAGAACACAACAAACATAAAAGATGTATATACATATGTAATCATATAATAACCAACACAATCATGCACATGAATTTAATCGCATCCATAAGGCAAGAGGGTGAACAACCTAACACAATATCCCAATCCATACATGAACCCAAAATAGTCAAGTTTTAGTACACAAAATGGGCGGTCGAACCGCAATTAGTTTTAAAACATCACATCACAATATCATAAAATCAACACAAGCGTAAATATAACATCCAAGAAGGTGGTGGAAAAGCAACAGTAAGATAAATAATCGCTTCCCTCATACGTCGGTCAGTCTTAGCCATCCTCCTCTTTAGCATCTCTACACGTCTCCCCATCTCAGCCCTCTCGAGCTCCCGGATGCGGTCTCCCAATGCTACTAGGTGCACATCATGATATATAATGACGCCACGCATAGTATAGAGGGGTCTCCCGGATGAGCCTCACAAGCTCATAGCCTCGGATCATCCTCCTCATCCCTATGTGCCAGATCGCAAGTGAGACTGGGAAGGAAGTGTAACAGCGCAAAAATTTTTCCCCAAATTTTAATACGTAAAAGTCCTTACATCTCTATATCATTAATATTGTACAAATATGCCTAAGCCCTTATATTTTTTTTTAACTCACCACATACATATATATAATATATATTATATATATAAGGTATAATAATAATAATAATAAATATAATGATAAAAATCAGATTTTATATTTAGATATGGAATTTATTTTTATGAACCATAACATTTTTGGTCAGCAGCCCAATGAAGCCGGCCCACCAACAAACCCACCTTTCCCTTTGTTTGTAGCCCAACATAGCGGCCCAACACAGCGGCTCAATATAACCGCCCCATCTCCTCACCCCCTCCTCCCTATATAAAAAAAAATAAACTGTCTGGACCGGTAATCGAACCCGCGTCCAGACCGGCCCAACCTTTAAACACAACAACACAAACCACTGGTCCATGAGGCTCTTTGTGATATGAAATAAAAGCGCTAACTATTTAACACGTTTAAACCTCTTGTCTGTTTTCCCTCTCCTGTTCGCTGCACAAGAAGCCGAGCAAGTCAAGTCTTGCTTGACTTTTGATTGAATCAAAATTTGGTAAGAAAACTCGTAATTTGCTTCGTGATAGATTATACGCTCCATTACACGTCCATCAACGTTATAACATTCCAAAATCTCACTCAAATATCGCGTCATAGCCTTGGATAGGGTCAAACATTCCATTTCACTAACCCGAGCCTCACACTATAAATTGAACTTCTCAATTCACTCTAAACTCGCCGATTATTCTTTCTACATCTCCAATTTCTGAATTAAATCGTCTTTCAAAGCTTCTTGAAACGGGTGTTGACTTTTCTGTTGACCATTCCATAAGTACGAATTAAGCTTTGTAAGTTCTTCCTTTTTGATGGGTTTTTGTTCATCGGACACTACACAACAATAACCCTATGATCAATCGGGTTATTGTTGTGTAAATCAGATTATTGTATAAGCTAGGGTTAAAAAATGTTGATTTGGGGATGAACTCGTTGCTGGCATGTGTATATAAATAAAACAGAAACAAACAAAACACAACCACTGATCTAGATCAAGTGGTTGTGTCTGTTTGTTTGTGAACGAAGGGACGCAGGTTCGAGTCCCGTATCCCACAAAACTTTTGCTTTTGATTTTTAACGGATTATAATCAGTTTTATGTATAATATATAACTAATTTCGAATCCAGTTTATTCGTTCTCAGGCTCTAGCCCAGTTGGTGGCTAGGCTTGTGATTAAAACCCGAACCGGTCCCAGACCCGGGTTCGATTCTCGGCATCAACAAAAACATTTTTTTTTTCATTCAAAGCTTATATATATTCTCTTGTATTTTTAAAATTCGTTTTAAAATACTAAAACTACCTTATAAATCCTCCAAAAAATTATTTTAAGTTATTCTAGTAAAAAAAGTTTAACATACAATTTTTAGTTTTCCAAAAATTATTTAATCAATATATATAATAAATAATTCAAGTTTATTCAATTTTATTTATAAAATTCTATAAAATATCAAAAAAATTATATAAATTTCCACAAAAATTATTCTAAGGTTATTATAAGATTAAACTTTTCTGAAATGATTTTTATTTCTGAAAAATCATTTGTTTAATATTTTTAATCAATTTTTGATAGTTTTAATCATAAATAAATAATAATAGATTCATTTTTCAATATTTTTGCACCAAAATTTTATATAAATTATTTCTATTTATTTAGAACAGAAATACAATTTTTAATTTAAAAATTCTTTAATTTTAATATTTTAAATATTAAAGTTATATTTTGACAATTTGAAATAAATAGATTTAATATTCTATTTTTTTAAGAAAATAATTTTATAAAAATTATTTTCATACTTAAAACTTTATATCGTGATCATCTTTAATTTAAAATTTACAAAAAGACTTTTGTTATTTATTTATTAAATTTCACTTATTTATTAAACATTTTATTTACTAATCCAACGAATACTTATCCCCAATTGAAACCCTAGAATATACTTGTAGACTTGATAGACTTAGACTTATTTGTTACCATATACAATAGGGTAATACTTGGCAACTTTGGGGCTACACTTATACTTTTTCTCGAGACTTAATACTTTGCTAAGGTGAGTTTACGTAACCATGTTTATGCAATTCTTTATACTTGCAACATTATACTTAAGCAATTCTACATACATGTCTAGTTGTAAACTTTAATGCCTCATGATTTAGACAACAACAACAGTTAGACTCGTTCAACAAGTTTCAACAATACATAATCATTAGCCATGGCCAAGCCGGCGATACTCAATAATAGATCTATTGGATTGACAATCCCACCTAGATTCGTTGACCATCTTTTATGGGAGCGCGGGTGATTGTTATCGTTCCAACATATTATTAAGGTGAACCGTGGATGAAGGGATGGACCTAAACTAGTCGGAGGTTTGATTATGTCGATTCAACATTTCATGTTTATTCATGTAGACTTAAACTTACGATAGACATGTGAATTGCTCAATTTTATTCTTAAACTTAATTGTTTGACATGGCTTATGTAATCTCACCAACTTCTAGTTGACCCCCCCCCCCCCATTTTTCCAAACTCAACAGGAAATACTGATGCTTGAAGTCTAGAGCTAGCATGAGGAGATATTTGAAGCTTTGTTTGATTATTTGATGTAGACTTTAATGTAATTCAATATTATAATGAATTAAAGGATTATTTAAACTTGTGTACTACCATGAGCTACTGAAAATCATTCATACGTGGCACCTCGATGTTTCCGCCATCGGTTGGGGTGTTACAGATTGGTATCAGAGCCATGGTTATAGGGAATTAGGTTATTAGAAAAATAATCTAGTCTATAACCATAGGATTAAACCACTATCTACTCCTTTTACTTGCTATTCTCTATCTCCCTCCTACTTCTTATCCCTACTTTAAATCCCTACAAGAAGATTGCTTATCCATCACTGGATCTACTCTTAGACTAATAAGACAAAATCCTTAGGTTTAGCCTGAACCACCTTGAGATCTCGTTGAAGTTCTAGAATTTTAATAACGAACATGTGCAATCTGGAAGGGTGAACGCCTGTATTCTGAGTCTTCTGTCTAGGTTGGCATTGCGCATATATCCCAATCAGACGAGGGACCGGATGCCTACCTGGGAATTCTCGGGATGAGTGTTCACTTATAGGCTAAAGCATGTCTTCACTATGTTATTAGAATCTAGAAGCTTTGATAAGTCAACGTTTTCATTTATTCGTTTTAATTAATGAATAGATGATTACACTCACTATCCTTAAACTAAACTCTAAAATCTCAAAATTTTACAGCTTAAATCAATCTCATTTCATAACCATTTATGGATTTCACAATCACACTTCACCTTTCCATCTTAGACACTTCTTAAATATCCAACACCCTACCCAAATCACATAATCTCCATACTATAAAATAAACTCTTTATCAACTATCTTCACATTTACTATCTCTCACAACTTTGAATCTGCTTCAAGATTTTTCATCATCCTCTCAAGAGCTAAATTCATATCCTTCACCTTCTCACACATGAACTAGTTACCCATGATAACCAAACTATTGAAACTTGATTGTATTGCATCAAACATAATCCTTAGTTATACATGAGGATTCGACTATCTGTCATATTTGAACATTTGAAACTAGAATTCATGGAATATAAACTATTTACTACAGACACACCTAGAGTCATTAACCTTAACTAGGGCAACTCTATTACAACTCGTATGCTATACTTAATACTTGATTGCTTACATGTACATATTATCAATTTGCAATTCATGTGTGCAATAATTGGTACACTTAATCAAACAACTGATAGAGGATGGAGTACTTGCTCAACAGTTAGTAGAGTACCAAATAACCTACTCAACGATTGGTAGAGGTCATCATGCCTGCTCAACAGTCGGTAGAGGCCCTACAACCTGCTCAACGACTGGTAGAGGCTATCGTACCTGCTCAACAATCAGTAGAGGTTCTTACTCACTGACTGGTAGAAGTCTTTTTTAGCTCAACAGTTGGACTTATTTTTGGATACTTTGTATACAATTCAATCACAAGGTTATTTTGCATTACTTATTTGTGTGTTTAGAGTCATAGAAGGACACAAAACCCTAATGTAAGGTAAATTGGTGATTGCGGTCCGGAACGTAATCACGAATTTACAGGTACGTCAAGGTAGTGTGAAATTCTATCAAGGTTTTCGGTGGTTGACCACTTATAAACCTTAGTTACCTAGTAGTTCATTTAGTCTTTCAACCCATTCCTTTTAGGACTCCTAAAATTTAAGATTCTTATTCTCCTTGCAAATTCAAGACACACCTAATCCTACCCTCTTATCCAAATTATTTGAAACAAGATTATTCTATTCATGTCATGCCTTAACACAAAATTCTCCAGATCACACTTGTCCTAATTTCTATCCAATCCCCTTCAACCCTGTGTTTTCAATAAACTTCGGGACGAAGTTTCTAAAAGTAGGGGAGACTGTAACATCGCAAAAAAAATTTCCCCAAATTTTAATACGTAAAAGTCCTTACATCTCTATCATTAATATTGTATAAATATGCCTAAGCCCTTATATTTTTTTTAACTCACCACATACATACATATATATATATATATAAGGTATAATAATAATAATAATAAATATAATGATAAAAATCAGATTTTATATTTAGATATGGAATTTATTTTTATGAAGCATAACATTTTTGGTCAGCAGCCCAATAAAGCCGGCCCACCCAACAAACCCACCTTTCCCTTTGTTTGTAGCCCAACACAGCGGCTCAATATTACCCGCCCATCTCCTCACCCCTCCTCCCTATATAAAAAAAAATAAACTGTCTGGACCGGGAATCGAACCCGCATCCAGACTGGCCCAACCTTTAAACACAACAACACAAACCACTGGTCCATGAGGCTCTTTGTGATATGAAATAAAAGCGCTAACTATTTAACACGTTTAAACCTCTTGTCTGTTTTCCCTCCCCTGTTCGCTGCACAAGAAGCCGAGCAAGTCAAGTCTTGCTTGACTTTTGATTGAATCAAAATTTGGTAAGAAAACTCGTAATTTGCTTCGTGATAGATTATACGCGTCCATTACACGTCAATCAACGTTATAACATTCCAAAATCTCACTCAATTATCGCGTCATAGCCTTGGATAGGGTCAAACTTTCCATTTCACTAACCCGAGCCTCACACTATAAATTGAACCTCTCAATTCACTCTAAACTCGCTGATTATTCTTTCTACATCTCCAATTTCTGAATTAAATCGTCTTTCAAAGCTTCTTGAAACGGGTGTTGACTTTTCTGTTGCCCACTCCATAAGTACGAATTAAGCTTTGTAAGTTCTTCCTTTTTGATGGGTTTTGTTCATCGGCCACTACACAACAATAACCCTATCATCAATCGGGTTATTGTTGTGTAAATCAGATTATTGTATAAGCTAGGGTTCAAAAATGTTGATTTGGGGATGAACTCGTTGCTGGCATGTGTATATAATTAAAACAGAAACAAACAAAACACAACCACTGATCTAGATCAAGTGGTTGTGTCCGATTGTTGTGAACCAAGGGACGCGGGTTCGAGTATAATATATAACTAATTTCGAATCCAGTTTATTCGTTCTCAGGGTCTAGCCCAGTTGGTGGCTAGGCTTGTGATTAAAACCCGAACCGGTCCCAGACCCGGGTTCGATTCTCGGCATCAACAAAAACATTTTTTTTTCATTCAAAGCTTATATATATTCTCTTGTATTTTTAAAATTCGTTTTAAAATACTAAAACTACCTTATAAATCCTCCAAAAATTATTTTATGTTAATTTAGTAGAAAAGTTTAAAATACAATTTTTAGTTTTCAAAAATTATTTATTCAATATATATAATAAATAATTCAAGTTTATTCTATTTTATTTATAAAATTCTATAAAAATATCAAAACAATTATATAAATTTCCACAAGAATTATTCTAAGGTTATATAACATTAAAATTTTCTGAAATGATTTTTATTTCTGAAAAATCATTTATTTAATATTTTTAATCAATTTTTGATAGTTTTAATCATAAATAAATCATAATAGATTCATTTTTCAATATTTTTGTACCAAAATTTTATATAAATTATTTCTATTTATTTAGAACAGAAATACAATTTTTAATTTAAAAATTCTTTAATTTTAATATTTTTAAATATTAAAGTTATATTTTGACAATTTGAAATAAATAGATTTAATATTCTATTTTTTTAAGAAAATAATTTTATAAAAATTATTTTCATACTTAAAACTTTATATCGTGATCATCTTTAATTTAAAATTTACAAAAAGACTTTTGTTTATTTATTTATAAAATTTCTCTTATTTATTAAACATTTTATTTATTAATCCAACGAATACTTATCCCTAATTCGAAACCCTAGAATATACTTGTAGACTAGATAGACTTAGACTTATTTGTTACCTTATACATAGGGTAATACTTGGCAACTTTGGGGCTACACTTATACTTTTTCTCGAGACTTAATACTTTGCTAAGGTGAGTTTACGTAACCATGTTTATGCAATTCTTTATACTTGCAACATTATACTTAAGCAATTCTACATACATGTCTAGTTGTAAACTTTAATGCCTCATGATTTAGACAACAACAACAGTTAGACTCGTTTCAACAAGTTTCAACAATACATAATCATTAGCCATGGCCAAGCCGGCGATACTCAATAATAGATCTATTGGATTGACAATCCCACCTAGATTCGTTGACCATCTTTTATGGGGAGCGCGGGTGATTGTTATCGTTCCAACATATTATTAAGGTGAACCGTGGATGACGGGATGGACCTAAACTAGTCGGAGGTTTGATTATGTCGATTCAACATTTCATGTTTATTCATGTAGACTTAAACTTACGATAGACATGTGAATTGCTCAATTTTTATTCTTAAACTTAATTGTTTGACATGGCTTATGTAATCTCACCAACTTCTAGTTGACCCCCCCCCCCCCCCATTTTTCCAAACTCAACAGGAAATACTGATGCTTGAAGTCTAGAGCTAGCATGAGGAGATATTTGAAGCTTTGTTTGATTATTTGATGTAGACTTTAATGTAATTCAATATTGTAATGAATTAAAGGATTATTTAAACTTGTGTACTACCATGAGCTACTGAACAATCATTCATACGTGGCACCTCGATGTTTCCGCCATCGGTTGGGGTGTTACAGGAAGGGCCTCTTGCAGGCCTGAGAGCGCCTCTTCAGCCTCTTCGGGGGCTCAGGTCTCGGCTCGCACTCCTCCATCGCTAAAGGCTTTGGCATGGGGTCACCAGGCTGGGTAGGCTCGCTGAGAGCGATAGGGTCAGCGGGAAGGGGGAAAATCGGGGCTCTGGCGGGTATGGCAATAACAAGAGTTGGGCGTGCCCTCTTTCGGGGTGTACACTTTGTGAGTGTACGTATTGAAGTGTTTAGGCGAAAGAAGGGGTTAAGGATGGCTGGAGAGCGAGAAACAGGAGGGGTAACGGAGGGGTGAGTGTCTAGGGCGGCTAGAGAAGGTGAGGCGTCGTCATCCGTGTCGTTGTCTGAGGTACGCCTCATGACTGGAGGAGGGTCTATGTCCATCTCTGAGTCTGAGATCCACCCACACCCGTGATGAGAGGAATCTGGGACAGGGGCTGGCTGAGTAAGGGGCAAGTCTTCCTCCGGAGGGTCGTCCACTTAGTAATCCGGCTCGGAATCAGATGGAGAAGTAAGGTCAATGGTGATGACCATGATCTTGTCATAACATGCATATATATATATATATATATATATATATATATATATATATATATATATATTATATATATATATATATATATATATATATATATATATATATATATATATACACACGTAAATGAACACATACGTAAATAAATGAACTATTGTACGAGGACTAATGAGCTCATGAACCAATATGTCTCATGTTCCACATGGCAGTCACGATAGAATGTACACACACTTGTAAATGACACAAGTATTGAAGCATGTTTATCCCCCGAAATGTAAAATAGTAAAATGGGGCCGTAAAACTCACCTGATAGAGTCGTATGTGGTCTAGTGAAGCTGTATGGTGAGGTAGCTACCATCCCACTACCGTTTTCCCTATGATTTTATTAAGAGCATGGTAAATTCACCATTTCTTGTTGTTTATCATACAAGAGGTTCACCTGACATTTGTGGACCCGGTTATTATGTATGTGGGCCATAGCTTTGTACTTGTGAGGATTCTTATTGTACTAAAAGCGTTTGGAAACATTGATAGTAATAAAGTGGACCCTTGTTAAGTAATCATGGGATCAAGTAGTTCCTAATCTATCGTGTATGGTTAATTTGTTGATAAATATGTGCCTTAATGTGTGTTTAGACCATCAATCCTTTCAAGTTAATACTAACGCATGTTCTAGCTTCACCTAACATGTGTTATTATGTGATAGCAGATTAGTGTATGCAATATACACCTTGAAGCTGAGTGCTTAATGGTTCAAACTTGATTGCTTTGAACTAGGCAAGGCCTCGTAGGGTTGCCATAAGACATGTTTGCGAGTTTTGTGAGAAAAACCGAGTATGATTACTATACTTGATGGCCTTAGCTTAGTATATAAGCCATGTGTGTTCTAATCATAAAAATCGATGCCTAAGTTATGCTTTGATTAAAGCATGGCTCGGTTTCTTTTATTGATCATAAAAATCAATGTGTCCGATTGTACTAATAAAACCGATTGTAACTTCCTCCTTGTTAAACCTTTACTTTTGTGTATAACTCAAGCATGTTTGGATTATAAAAACGTTTCACTAGTTAATTAACCACATTAGTTTAGAACATTGCTCAACATAACATCTTGTGGGCTGATTATTGTTTCATCATATAGGCCTCATTTTAATCGACTTAATGTATGCATAATGGTATGTTTAGCCCCTTGTGTGTAAGTGTTTGGTTAGAGTGTTCCTAGGGGTCGAATAGGGGTCGGGTAAACAAAATGGACCGAGAGGTATGAAGTAATAGAGCTTAGGGAACGTACCAAGAGGTGTTCGGCTTTAGGAGGACTTGTGATTGCTTCCCCCGATTCCTAGAGAGCTTGGTGTCCTCGGCTAGGCTAGTAATCACCCAAGAGTTATGTGAGGAGTGTAAGAAATGATGAGTGGCAATGGTTAGTGATCTCCAAGCCTCCTTATATAGTGGTTCAAGTGAGTAGTGGACAAAACAAAAGAGGGTTGGGATCCTTGTGTCATAGATGTCGATCAAGGGGCATAGGCTCCATTTCCATGTTAAGTTTGACAACTAATCCTCTCCTTGATCCATCATTATCTTCGGCCATCATGGGACTCCAAAAGGGGAGTGTACTTTCTTCTTGGAGGGAGCAATGTATCCTTGTCCTTTGCTTGTTTCCATGCTATCCATGTCATGCCTCTTTCTCTTGTTCTTGGCCGAATGGGATACTTGGTATAAAGGGAAAAGGTGACATTTTTAAGGGGTGGGTTAAGAATGTTTGTAGGGTAATGTTTTTGTTGGATCAGTATTGCTCTTGTATGAGTGAAAGCACAGCGGAATGATATGAGTTTAAAGCTACACTTATCAACAGGAGTTATTACTCCCCCTGGATGTTTGAGAAACTAATAAATGATAAGTATTTATTGAAAACCTAAGTATTGAATGAGAATGAAACACTTAGACAGATTCTCAATAAATATGAAATGGAAATAACAATAATATACGTTGAAGGATTTCTGTATTAAAATCAATGTCTAAAACAGAAGGATGAACCCTTCTATTTATAGACTTTACAAATACATGAACCTTGCCAAAAAGCAAGTTCAGAGACAAGTTGCAATCTTGGAACTTGTACATAAAGTAAAAGTAATACTAAACTAATAAACTACTGATACAAAAGGCGGTGGAAAAGATCTTTACATAAGTACTGATGAATGACAAACTACTGATGAGTAGTTTGTCTTCAGTAGTTCTTCAATAGAAATGTCTGGTTTGGTCTTCAGAACTTCTGATGACTTTTCTTCTTCAGTACTTGTGTAATCTCTTCTTCAGCAGTTTGATCTTTCTTCTTCAGCAGTTCTATACTTAGAATATTTCGACAGAAGTGAATTAGACTAAGGTTTGATAAAGTGGTTTCACCAATCCTCTTTGTCATAACAATCTCCCCCTGGATTGATGAAGCCAAAACCTTTCTAATTCCTTATTGTTTTCTTCTGTCATTTACAATCTTCCATATTCCTTTAAACATGGAATTCTTCAGCTGGTTCAGCTGTTCATCAGTGAGAGATCCTTTTTGTGGTTCAAGATGCTGGATTGTAAGCAGGTCTTGAGTTGATAGCTTCTTCAGATCATTCATCGACTTATAGACTCTGCTTGTCTGATCTCTTCTTGTCACTTGTACTGAGTTGTTATCAGTAAAGGACCATCTGATGATAGGTACTTTAGACTTGTCAAAGTCTAAAGTGTAGGGAACCATGGTGGTACCCTAGGATGCTCCTGAGTGTTGGATATTTTCAACTTCAGTGACTCTCAGGTGGGATTCACTTCCTTGTTCTTGTTGCATCACATTAGGTAGTTGAAAAGTTGGCAAATGATGCTCAGTAACTACCTTAGTGTGCAGTTTGTCTTTGATGGTTTTCTGAATTTGATAGGCAAAGGTGGAAGGATCCCTGAATTGTGTGATCAGAGGTTTTTCTTCTATGTCAAAGTCAGAATGGACTACTGTACTTCCTTCTAGTAGTACCATTCTGAAATTAGTCTTCACATTCTCCTCTGATTTCTTCTTTAGAGTAGCTGGTCTTCTTTGAACACCAGATGTTCTAACTACTGAAGTTGGTACTTCAGCAGTTTCAAACTTCTCTGGATTTGCAGCCCTTGCAGCCTTGTATTTTCTGTAAGTGTCCACTAATCTTTGTTCTTTCCATTTGGACACAAAGGCTTTTGAACCATAACCATTAGCTACTAGTTCTTCAATCATCTGGGCTCTCTTGGCTTTTGCATCTTTACTTGTTGCAAGTTTGTCTGCAATAAGTTAAGCTCTTCTTGTCAGCTCTTCCATGGAGAGTCTCTTTAATGTATGGGCTTTGATCTTGCTGTTCTTAGTAATATAAGACATCAGTTGATGTCTTTTGTCTTCCTCAGCAATTCTATCTAGGCTAGCCTGCCTTTGAAGTTCAGCTTCATAAGCCTGTAGCTTTTCATCCAGGCTTAAGTCTAAGTCATCCCTTTCTTCCAGATTTTTCCAAATCTGATCTTCCTTGGCTTTCTTCTGAACTGCCACTAAACTCTTCTCAAGAAGTTCTGCTGATTGAGAGATTGGAGAAGGGTTTAGTACAGTCATAGTGGTAACTGTTATAGTAGGCCTAGGAGGAACAGGAGTTAGTTGAGTAGGTTCAGTTGATCTGGAAGGCTCTTGTTCAGCAGTTTGAGTGTTGGAAGTGTTAACATCTGATGGGTTGACAACTACTGAAGGTTTGTCAACTACTGAAGGATTGTCTTCAGTACTTTCTGAGTCTTCATCAGAACTTTGTCCATCAGAGGTTTCTTCATTGTGCCCTTGGGATTCATCAGACTTTTCAGCATCTTCTATTTCTTGAATAGAGACACCAAATTGTTGGGCCAGTTTTTCTTTTCTGGCTTGTTTTCTTTGTTCTCTTTCTTGGATAGCCACTCTTTCCTTTATCCTGGCTTCGAATGACTCCTTAGGTTCCCTAATTTTCTCCCCCTTTTTGGATTCATCAAGTTTTGAAGTTGAAGGTTGGGAGAAATGACCTGTAAGAGTAGCAATCTGTTTGCTGTTGAAGTCAATCTTGTTGGACCGATCGTTCATCTTGGTCTGTATCACTCCAAATTGGTTCTTTATGGACAGCTCCAAGTTAGTTGTGTATGTTTGGAAGTGATTTTTGATGAGGGTGTTCATCATGTGGTATAAGGGACCATCTGGGCTGCATAGCCGGTTCATGTCTATGATGGATTGCCCAGGGAATTGGGTAGGCATTTGTAGTGAGGGGTGTGTTTTTGGTTGATCTTCTTGTTGTACAGAAGATGCCACTATAGGGGAATCAGGGATTAAGTGGACTTTAACCTGATCTGGTGTGACTAGCTTCTTGAGCATAGATACACCAGGTGCAGGACCTTCATTTGTAGCCGTCAATTCAGTAGTTTGGTGTTTTGAAACATCATCCAAGTCAACGGAATCATCTGAATCCCTGATTACATCCTCAATGAGGACTGTATCAGTTACATCATGAGCTGAGCCCAACTCAGTTGTCTCATGTACCTCTTTTTCTTGGTTCAGAGGATTTCCTACCTCAGGCATTAAGCCTTCATCAGTAGTTGCCACAGTTTAGGTCTTAGCTATGTTGCTTCTTTCCTCAGATCCACCACTGGGTGGTAAATGAGTAGTAGCAGCCTCAAAAGTACTAAGAGTTTATAAGTTTGGGCTTAGAGACCCTGGTTCATCCTCATCTCTTTGGTTAGGGCTTTGAGTGTCCACATCCATGTCAAATTCTGAGGCTATGTCCCCTGTTTGATGTTGTTGGGGACTGACATATGTAGATGGGACTTTCTCTTTTAGCCCAGAGAGAAGTTTGGCTATTTCAAAATCAGGTTCAGAAAGTTGGGGTGCTGGTTCAGTAGTTTGGGCAAAGGGTTCAGTAGTTTCAAAAGAAGCATCAATAGGAATGGTTTTCTTAAGTCTTTTTCTTTTGAAAAGAATTGTGATTGGTGCTCTTGGTGGGGTTTGAGATGGATGAGACTGAGAGGATGTTTCAGTCGCATCTTTAGGAAGTGCAGATTGCACAATAGTTTATTCAGGCATCTCAACCTCCTGAACAGCTTTTCTTTTTGGTTTGGTGTGTTTTTGTTTTTGTTCCTTGGGTTTCTTGGCCTTTGGGGGTGTAGGTTTGGAAGATGAGGGTTCCATGGGGATTGGTTCTGGTTCCCCTTGGTCATCTTCTGGCCAGGCAGCCTGTTTGTTGTGCTTAGAGTATGCTTGTGAGGTTAAGGGTTTCAAAATTACAGTTTTACCCACAAGCACCTCATCACCCAGTTCTTTGATTATGCATTGCATAATGAACCTTGGGTATAACAAAAACTTCTTTTTAGTGTTATTATGATGTAACACCAACTCATTAAAGAAAAGTTTTGATGCCCTGTATTTTGTTTCATTCACTATGGAATGAAAAATTGGTTGAAAGGTTGAGGGCATCTGGTCATAAGACCATGTTTTAGGATTCAAGCACATAATGATATAATGAAACAAAAGTTTGTATTTTGGTTCAAAATACTTTTTAAAGATTGTAGCTTGTGAGAGAGTACCTTGATAACCACATTCAGTCATGGTTAGGTGGATTGCAGAGTTTTCAAACTTTTCAGGGGCATTCACATCATTCAACCCTAGTCTGATTGCAAGTGTGGCCGGTGTGATGGCCATTTGTCTCCCTTTGATTGTTGAGTTGAGAGAGATAACCTCATCGTCTACCATCACTGTCTCAGCGTTAGCCCAGAACTCATTGAGAGATTCAGGATGTATTGGTGGGTCTATTGTGAGAGCGGTGAGATATTGGGATTTGACAACGAGATCAATGATCTCATCGTATTGGGACCAGCCTTCTTGTTTTTCTAAGTAGGCTCTATGATTGTGTCCCTGTTTAAGAACTAAAGCCATGTGGTTTGTGTGTGTTTGAATCGAACAGTGTTTTTGCAGGTTCAGGGTTTGAGAGCTTTTTGAGAGAGAAGGAGGGAATTTTTGCTTTTTGAAAGGATAAGTGTTGAAAAAGATATTTATCAGAAGTTTTACACCGCCTAGGTCAAAACTTCTGATGTGGGAAAAGTCTGATTTGCCCTTTTTGACTAAACTGCTGATTAAGAATTTGTTTTCATCAGTAGTTCCCACTTTCTCTTCAGTAGTTTGAAAACAACTGATGAGAGTGTATCTTCTAAAGATTATTTTATCAGAAGTTTAACCTCTTTCAGAAAATATTCCCATACTGATGTTTTTGTCATCAGTAGTTTCTCTCACTTTGGTTTTCAAAAGTTGTCAGACTTTTTAGTCAGTTGTAAGTGAAAAAAGGAAAAATATATGCAGAAAATTAAAATAACCACTTACAAATTTAGCATCCCAAGCATGGATACTAACTTCTGAAATGTTGATGTGTCAAGGGGTTTAGTGAAGATGTCAGCTATTTGATTAGCTGTTGCTACATGCTTCACTTCAATCTTGCCTTTTTCATAGCAATCTCTTATGAAATGATACCTGATTTCAATGTGTTTAGTCTTTGAAAACTGAACAGGATTTTGAATGATGCTAATGGCAGATTTGCTGTCTACAAGCAATGGTGTCTTGGTCTCTTTGATTCCATAATCAAGAAGTTGATACTGGAGCCATTGTATCTGTGATGTACAACTTGCAGCTGCAATGTATTCAGCTTCAGCAGTTGAAGTTGCAACAGATGTTTGTTTCTTTGATTTCCAGGACACTAGACAATTTCCTAAGAATTGACAACCACCAGATATTGATTTTCTTGACATTTTACACCCTGCATAGTCACTATCTGAAAAAGCTGATAACTTGGTATTGCTTGAAGCAGGATACCAAATTCCAAGTGTTGAAGTTCCTTTCAGATATCTGAAGATTCTTTTGACTGCAATGAGGTGTGATTCCCTAGGAGCTGATTGATATCTAGCACAGACACATGTTGAAAACATAATATCTGGTCTAGAAACAATTAGATATAAAAGGGAACCTATCATACATCTATACATGGTTTGATCAACCTGTTTTTCTTGATCATCTGGTTCAACTTGTGTGGTTGGTGTCATGGGAGTGGAACATGATTTACAATCTTGTAAAGAAAATTTGTTTAATAATTCTTTAACATATTTTGATTGATGTATAAAAGTTGCATTTGTTTGTTGTTTAATCTGCAGTCCCAGAAAGTACTGTAGTTCTCCCATTGTACTCATCTCAAATTTTGATTGCATGAGTTTCTTAAATTCATCACACAGTTTTGTGTTTGTTGAACCAAAAATGATATCATCAACATATATTTGAACAAGTAAGACATGATTTCCAACATGTTTTATAAAAAGAGTTTTATCAATGGCACCTCTTGTGAAGTTATTTTTGAGTAAAAAGGTTGAAAGTGTGTCATACCAGGCTCTTGGAGCCTGTTTGAGCCCATAAAGAGCTTTGTCTAGTTTGTACACCCACTCAGGATGAGAAGGATCCTCAAACTCAGGTGGCTGACAAACATACACTTCCTCTTTTATCTTTCCATACAAAAATGCACTCTTAACATCTATTTGATAAACTTTTATTTTGTTGGAAATGGCATAGGCCAGAAATAACCTGATGGCTTCAAGCCTTGCAACTGGAGCAAAGGTTTCATCATAATCAATTCCTTCTTCTTGAGAGTAACCTTGTACTACCAGTCTTTCCTTGTTCTTTATTATCATACCAGCTTCATCTTGTTTGTTCCTGAAAACCCATCTTGTGCCAATTGGTTGCTTGTTTGGTGGTAAGGGACAGATTTCCCAAACCTGTTGCTTGTTGAATTGAAGCAATTCATCTTGCATTGCTTGCACCCAATTGTTGTCTTTGAGGGCTTCCTGGTACTTCTTTGGTTCCAACTGTGAAATAAATGCTGAGAAGAGACAAAAGTTGGAAAGCTGGTTTCTTGTAAAAACACCTGATGCAATATCACCCATGATTTGATCAAGTGGATGATCCTTGTGCTCGATCAGTTGTTGTAAACCACTGACAGGTGTTGGTGGCTCATGTTCTTCAAACAAACTACTGAGGTCTATTATATCTGGTTCAGCAGTTTCAATGTCTTCAGTAGTTGCAGGTGCTGAAGCAGATGTTTGAGTTTGTTCCTCAGTATTTGTTGAATCAGAAGTTTGTGAAACTTCTGATGGTTTTGAAGTTGACTTAATGACTGTTTGAGGGGTCCATGGTGTGGGATCCTCATCATCCAACCTTTGATCACTATAATAAGTAGGTTTAAATGAAGTAACAGTCTTTTCAGGTCCAAAATGAAAACTGTCAAGGTCAAAAAGTTCCGCAGGATGTGCTGGAATAAGAGTGTATTTTGACTCATTGAACTTGACATTCAGTGTTTCTTCTACTATCCTGGTTTTTGAATTAAAAACCTTGTAGGCTTTTCTAGTTGAACTTGACATCTATTGAGCAGGCATCTGTACATATTGTACTTGTGGCATATATTGGTGTTGTGGAGCTTGTGCCTGTACAAAATGTGCACTCCCTTGTGTTCCATTATTCCTGTTATAATTGGGGTTAAAATTATTTCCAGACTGAGATTGGTTAAAGCCAGAGCTTCTACACTCTCTAGCAAAGTGTCCCAACTTTTGACACTTGTGACATCTAAGTTTAGATTTGTCAAAACCAATTTTTGTTGAACTGTTGAGTCCTGGAAACTTCCTTCCTGACCTTTTGTAAAATTTATTTGTTTTTAAACTTAACATGGCCAGTTGGTGCAGAATATCCATTTCTTCTAAGTCATCACTGCTGAAATTTTTTAAATCATCCATGATAAAACACATGTTATCAGCAGTTTGACTAAAATCATTATTTTCATAACCTGGGAATGATCTTTCAGATGAGATCCCAGCAGTTATGTCAATATGGTCAAAAGATCCAAAACTATTTGAACAAGTTGGTGAGTCTTGTCCCAATAGTGCTGTATTACCTGGTAGATAGTCATCAGCAGTTTTGCCAGAACTTTGTAACTTTTTCTTTTGATCAATTTCTCTTTCAAAAATAAGTAATCTCCCATGAAGTTTTGTAAGAGTGAGGGAGCTAAAGTCTGGTGAAGATCTTAAGACTATAGAGTATGTTTCCCATTTTTCAGGTAAAGACCTTAAAAATCTATGAAGCATAGATACAGTTGTGTAGGTCTGACCATTTAATTTTAGCTCATATATTAATGAGGAGAATCTTTCAAATTGTTGTGTTAAAGTTTCCCCATTAATGTGAGCAAAAGTTTCATATTGTTGAGCCAGGATTTCTCTGGTGTTGGCAATCACCTCTTCAGTTCCTCCAAACTGTTCTTTGAGGCAGTCCCAAAGCTCTTTGGCACTATCACAATGTAATAGGCCAGAGTAGATTTCATTTGGGAGTGCCATTGCCAACATAGAGAAAGCTTTAGCATCAAGTGTAGGTGCATATGTGCGACTAATGCTTTGGATTAGATAAACCATATGTTTTGTTTTCTGTCGAAGGTGCGAAGGTATGTTTTGGTTGGTGCGAAGGAGAGTTTTAGAAGGTGCGAAGGAAGAAGTTTTGGGCGAATGAAGACTGTTTATTATGTAGTTTGGTTCGACCGTTCACAATGGGCGAACCTGCACATTCGCATGAACAAAATGGGCGAATGTGCAGTCTATAAATAGGCAAACTCAGTTTTTGTAGTTAACTTTGAGTCATTTATTTCCCGCCACTTTCTGAATTCTCTCTGTAACTTTTTATAAACTTGTTTTGCGTCTAATCCTTGATTATAATCATTTTTCTACGTGTATTCAAGTTTGATTATTAATGAAAAGCTTTGAAAATGATGATTTGTGTGTGTTTATCTGATTAGTTATCATTTTGTGCTGGTTTTGGGGATTCCGCACCCAAAACTAAATTGTTTGATTGTCTTTGTAGCTTATCGATCCTTTCACGCGCATACAAAGTGGTATCAGAGCCATTCTGAATCAAACAACCACAAATTGATAGTTTCTCAGTTGATTTTGACCCAAATTTGATCAAAAATTTTCTGTTTTAAGTGAACAAACTGAAATGATGTGTTTTTGATTGATTTCACCTTGATTTCGTGTTTGAATTGGATAATTCACTTTATTAAAGTTGTTTCAAATTTCATCCGATTCAAAACCTGATTAAGATCATCAAATTCCATCAACTTTTGATAAACATGATCAAATATAACTGATTTTCAAAGAATAACCGTTTTTGAAATCACAGGGGTCGAACGAGAGAATTCGGTCGAAAGTGGGAGTATATTAGGTCGAACGAGTGTTTTTGTGGTCGAAGGAGTGATTTTAGTGGTCGAAAGTGAACTTTGATTGCTTATATTTTTCATTCGCACCATTGTGTCTCATTCGTATAATCGTTCGGTCGAAGGAGATTAGTAGAACGGTCGAAGGAAGATTCAAGCGGTCGAAGGAGTTTTGATATTTGTTTTTCCACATTCGTATAAGATTATTTGGTCGAAGGAGAAGATTTTTCTCATTCGCACCTCCGTTTATACGAAGGAGATTTCTGTTTTTGAAAATTTTTTAATCGTTTCGTGTTTGTTTGTTTGATTGTTTGCAGGATACAATGTGGAACTTTCCAACAACCCCTAGACCTACTCAAGCACCACAACAACAACAAGTTCAAGATCCGTGGACAGTAGCGGCACAAAAGACTAGTCAACCATCACAGCCGATCAATTATATGGCTATGACTAGTTCGGCACCACAACAAGTTGTTCAATCAGTACCACAACCGATTGATAACTATTGGGGAGTCGCCGCAGCAGCAGTCCATTCCCAGACGACCAACGCTATTTCTACTCTCATTCATGATCTATCTTCTGGAAGCGGCAATCGTCCACCAAAGTTAATGGACTTGAAGGAGCAGAAGCATGGCAAATGATTGTGAAGGGTTACGTTGCTCCCATTATAGAGAATACTGGAGAACCAATCCCTTTGGAGAATTTGGCGGATGACGAGAAGAAAAGGTTTGCTATAGAGAAGAAAGCATTTTCTCAGCTATCTCAGGCGATCAACACTGATCTATTACATCAGTTTGGATCGTGCACTACATCCAAACAACTTTGGGATGTGCTGAGAAATCGTCATGATGGAAATGAGAAGACCAGGAAGCTTAGGATGGAGGAGCTTCGAAAGGAGTTTGAAAACTTCAGTTATATGGGTAATGAGACCCTAAAAGAGTTGGTTCCAAGGTACTGCCATTTGCTCACCGAATTGTCGAGCTATGAAATCAGCATTCCAATGACGGAATTAGTTGATAAATTTGCTGATGCATTACCACCCTATTGGAATCAACATATTGAAGTGTTGAAGGAGAAGGATGCTTACCAGTATTGGACCATTAATGAGTTTATCCAAAAGCTGGAAAACAAAGAGATGGAGGAAAAGAGAAAAGCTAAGAGAGCTCAGATTCCACAGAATCCTAATTTATATGTGAGTGGAACATCTAACTCTCTTTCTGCTTCAAGCACCACATCTACTGTTGCACCTCACATAGCATGTGTGTCTAATATTGTTGAACCAACAAAAGCACCCATTAACTACCTTGCTCAAACTTCATCTTACACACCATCATACCCACAACAACCATATCAAACACAAAACTTTATTCCACCATTTTCACCATTACAACAAGCCGCATGCTATACATCAAGTCAACAGCAACAACAACAATATCCTCCTCAAGTGAACCAGATGCAGATCACTCAAGCACAATCAAGTCTAAATCCGATTGTGTTAGAGACATCAAACCTTAACAATGTGACTGTTGAAATTGCTCAACAGCATGTTGCTCTAGTATCTGCCATGGTTGCTTCTTACAACGGTTTGGTAGCAAGTCAGATTGGTAACAATAATCTCACCAATGAAGACTATGCTCAAATCGATAAAGAGGAAATGGAGTTGATGGACATTCAGTGGGCTTTTGCAAGCATTATGAGAAGAGCCACTGATTTCATTCAGAAGACTGGCAGGACTGATCTCTCAACTTCTCCCAATACCACATACGGATTCAACAAAGCAAAGGTTACTTGCTTTAACTGTGGTGAAAAGGGACATTTTAAAAGGGAGTGCACACAACCAGCACAACAAGGTAACCGAAATCCTTTCAATTCTTCATACCAAAACCGACAAAACCAAAACCAGAATCAAGTGTCTTACAACAATCCAAACATTTCAAGCTTTCAACCACAAAATCAAAACACTTACCAGAACCGTCAACAAAACAACAACACCAGACAATCCACAGCACAAAATCAACCTCAACAAAACCCAAACCGAACTATTGTTCCTATTTCTACACCCAACACACAAAACCAAAACCAAACTGACACTCAAAACCAAGCACTTGTTATTCAAAAGGATGAAGGTTTTGACTGGACTGGTATGCAATTGGGGGTAGAGGAAATCACTGCTGGGAATGTTGCATGTGTGGCACAGCAGATGAAGTTGGATGAGAATGAGGAAGTTGAAGAAGAGGTTGTGATTGAAAAAGTGTCAGAGTTGAAGATTGAAGAAGTGAATGATGATGTGATTGAAGAAGTGAATGATGATGTGATTGTTGAAGGTGAAGACAAGAGATCGGGAATGATTCTTGATTCTGTCACCGATGTTGGAGATCAATATGACTCAGCGTACTCGGATATGGAGAGCGAATCTGACTCAGAGACTAGTGTGAATTCACTAGATGATGATATTGACCAATTGCTAGCTGAAGCTGACTTCCTGATGACTCGCAAGTCATGTATGGTGGATGATGCATGCACCAAGATTGACTACTCCAAATTTTTTGCAGGAAAGGAAGCTCATTTTGCTCTAATGGCCATGACAGAACCTCCTAAACCGGTAAGTTCTGAAACTCAATCTTGTGTTAAATGTGATAAGTGTGCTGATTTTGAAAAACTGACTGATGAAAATAAGCTTCTCAAGGTTCAACTTGAGAGTGCAAAAATCAACTGTCAGATTTATCAAAAGGACTTAAAAGATTTCAACAAAGTTCTTGATGGTTATAAAAAGGATGTGTCAGAATTGAAAAAGACATTATCTATTAAACAACTTGCCATTAATAATTACATAAATGAAATGGAAAACACTAAATTAGAAATGGCAACCATCAAGTGCTTTGCGGAAAAAGTTAACAAGAAACTAGAAAGTTACAAGCATATTGCATACGTAGTTGATCATATCATTGAAGAACCCTCCCAGACAAATAGTGCAAACTATAAGTCAGTTCCATCTCCGGTATTGTTTGAGAATCACACTTTACATGCAATACCACCGGAGACTTTAATTCATCCTAATCCCACACCAGAAAATGAACCTAACACTTCCAGTGTCGGGGATCCATATTCTGATGTGAGACCAGTATTGGGAAATACAGAGGGTGTGGTCGCTACGGATGATTCAGATGAAGAAGATGAATCATCTGAGACGGTTGAAGGTGATAGTGATATCCCTGATGAAAATCATATAATCACTACTGAGCCAGTCTCACCGTCTCAGATAATCCATCCAATGGCAAATGCTCATCGCAAACATGAGAGTAAGAAAAATGATAAATTTGCTGGTAAAAGTTTTGAAAAGGAAAAGGTTAAGAATGTTAAGAAGAAAGTTGAAATTAAGACTGAGAAAAATATTGCAAAACCGGTTGAGAAGAAGAATGATTTAAAATCTGAGAAAAATAATAATGTGAGCAATAAAGTGTGTGATAAACCTGTCAAAATCTTCTATCGGATGCAAGGCTCCGATAAGATTTTGTCTGATGATGAGTTTCCGATTCAGTTTGTCAATTATACAAAAATCGAAAAGATCTGGCAGGAAAGTACGATTTGGTTCCCAAAATCTGAAAGGACCAACGACATTCCTCAAGAGATTTTAGACAAACTTTATTCGGAAAAGGATGCAAAGGTCAATGTCACACAGTTTGTTTTGCCGGTGCACAAAGAAAATAGTTTTATTGAACCGACTTACTCGAAGGATCCAGCTCCTGAGAGTTTAAGGAAACAATGCATGGTCGATCGATATCCCATTGCTAGTTTTTCCAAGCCGCCGATCAAGGAAAACTACGAGGAATACCGTGCGTGTTATAAGTGTGGGGAACGGGGACATTTACTTGCCGCCTACCCATACGTACGACACAAAAGGCACGAGGTGGAAATGAGGCAATATCATGAGTATCCGGTTGACAATTATGGCTATCAACAGAGGCGGCATTTTTCCCAACAACATTTTTATAATCAAAACAATTTTTACAACAAGGGGGAAAATCGGCCGATGACGTATGATAAGCACAACCGGAAGAAAACTGATAAATCTAGTAAGAAACCTCAGATGAACTCAACTGATGATACCAAAAAGGTTAATTCTAAACTTAATGGTACACAATCAGTTGGACCTGTCTCTGTTAAATCAGAGAAGGTAACCAAGAAGGTTGCGTTAAAGGAAGAAGTAAAGAAACCGACTGAGACTTCAAAATCTCAGATTCGGATCTTGAAAAGATCTGAGCAATCTTGGTCATCTAAGGAATCTGAAGGAGCTTCTACTTCACAAAGCAAGAAGAATGAGAAAGAGAAAGTTGTTAGTAAGGAGAAAGGGGTTGAAGTAACTCCAGTTGTTTGTGATCAAAAAGACTCTTTGAAACAACCTGTTCAAAGACCCAAGACCAACCAGGCTTGGGTCCCCCGAAAGAACTAACTGATCTACTTTAAATGTGCAGGGAGCTCCAGCTGGCCCTGTTAGCAGTCTATGGATTGTTGACAGTGGAGCTTCTGGTCACATGACAGGGGACCTCGCGCTACTCTTTGACATCAAAAATATTAACGGAGGTTATGTGGCTTTTGCTGGAAATAAGGGAGGCTACATCACTATGGAGGGGAGTGTAAGCAATGGGGTCGTAACATTTGAGCGGATTTCTTATGTGAAACAAATAGATTATAATTTGCTCAGTGTTAGTCAGATTTGTGATAAACAATTTTCAGTGTATTTTGATGACAAATCCTGTTATATCTTGAAACCTGGGTTTGAGTTACCAAAAGAGTGGGTGATGCTGAAGGCACCGAGAGTTAACAACTTGTATATTCTCGACATGTCTAAAGCAATGACCACCCATGGCCAAGTCACGTGTTTTCTCTCCAAAGCTACAGAAAAAGAATCCATTATGTGGCATAGGAGAATGGGACACATCCATTTGAGAAAGATGAATCAGCTTGTGAAGAATGAACTTGTCACGGGAGTTAATGTCAAACACTTCCATCTGAATGACAAGTGTATCAGTTGCAAAAAGGGCAAGCAACACAAACAATCCCATAGACCAAAGAAAGTTAATTCTGTTGAGCTGCCACTAGAACGTTTGCATATGGATTTATTCGGTCCAGTCAGACGTAAAAGTCATGCCGGAGAGTTATACTGTCTTGTGGTGACTGATGATTATTCTAGATTTTCATGGGTAATGTGTTTGCATCAGAAAAGCGACACTTTTGATAACTTGAAGGTTCTGTTTACACGTCTGGAGAATTTATATGGTCTGAAGATCAAAAGAATCCGGAGTGATAATGGGACGGAGTTTAAAAATGCTCAGATGGAAGATCTTTGTGCAAACAAAGGAATTCATCATGAATATAGTGCTCCGTACACACCCCAGCAGAACGGTGTCGCAGAGAGAAAGAACAGGACTCTTATAGAGATGGCGAGAAGTATGCTTGCGGATTCAAATCTTCCAGTCATGTTCTGGAACGAAGCTATTTACGCGGCATGTTATACTCTTAACCGTGTTTTGACAGTGAAGAAGTTTGGCAAGACTTCTTATGAGCTGTTGAACCGTCGCAAGCCTAATCTTGAGTATCTAGAACCATTTGGTGCCCCATGTACAATGTTGAATCCTTCGGAAAAGTTTGCACCAAAGGCTGAAGAAGGTTATTTTGTTGGATATGCAACCCCATTAAAACGGGTATTCAATAAAAGTACTCGAAAAGTCGAGGAGTGGGCTAATGTCGAAGTTCAAAGATATACACAAAATGTACAAGGTGGAGGACCAGATTGGATGTTTGATTACAAAGATTTCTTTGAATCATTCAATCTAGATAGCTTGGTTGAAGAAGCTGTACTTCGATTATACTACGAGGTCGAAAACGCCGGAACTTCACCGTTAGTGCGTCCGATCACGGTAAACCCCCAAGCAGCTTCTAATGATGCCACTGCTCCTGTATTGGAAGAAGAGGTGTTCCAAGAAGCTTCTACATCGCTTAATTCATCCGAATCAGAATACGAAGACGATGATGCAACAAGTGAAGCTATTCTGGACAATGCTACAGTGACACCACCAGTGAACCCATCTACTACAGATGCTTCAACATTGAATGTGGGTAATGATCTGGATTCTACAGAAAATTTGACAACTCAGACGGGAGTACAAGTACCTGATTATCCGGAATCTCGGATACATCGGATACACCCGCTTGAACAAGTTATTGGTGATCCTGGTAGCAGTGTGATGACAAGAGGACAGCTGAAGAATGCTCAAGCACCAGACAACATTGGCAATCTTGCTTTATATGCCAAAATTCAGAAATCTGGTTTTCAAAATGACTGGTCATTTGCTTGTTATGTTTCGCAGGTCGAGCCGCGGACATACAAGGATGCCCTTTTGGATGACGCCTGGGTGGAAGCAATGCAGGAAGAGTTATTACAATTCCAGAAACTTGGTGTATGGACCCTGACTGATTTACCTCCTGGAAGGAAGAAGATAGGCACTAAATGGGTGTTTAAGTGCAAGAAAGATGATAGAGGAGTTATTGTGCGAAACAAAGCTCGTTTGGTGGTTCAAGGTTTTCATCAGGTTGAAGGAATCGACTACAATGAAATCTATGCACCGGTTGCACGTTTGGAAGCTATCAGAATGTTCCTCGCGTTTGCATCATGGAAGAAATTTAAGGTGTATCAGATGGATGTAAAGAGCGCATTTCTTTACGGTGTGGTCAAAGAGGAAGTTTACGTAGGTCAACCACCGGGCTTTGAAGACCCAATCCACCGGGATAAGGTTTATGTTTTAAACAAAGCACTGTATGGTTTGCACCAAGCTCCGAGGCAATGGTATGAGGAGCTGAGCACGTATCTTCTCTCGAAAGGATTCAAACGCGGACTGGTTGACTGCACCCTGTTCACGAAAAGATCAGGAGATGACTTGCTTCTAGTACAAATTTATGTTGATGATATTATTTTCGGGTCTACTAACGAACTACTGTGCAGGGAATTTGAACAAGTTATGCAGGAGAAGTTTGAGATGAGCGCTATGGGGGAAATGCAGTTTTTCCTCGGCTTGCAGGTGGAGCAGAGACCAACGGGGATCTTTATTCACCAAACCAAATATGTTTCTGAAGTCTTGAGCCGGTTCCAGATGGATGATTCCAAGCCGATGGATACCCCGATACAACCCAATCACGGGATTGGAGTTGACCTTAAGGGGGAGCTGACAGATCCTTTTACATTCAGAGCAATCATCGGATCTTTGTGCATTTACTTCTTGATACGGGAGTATGTCGTGTGCGTGGGAACCACAGACAATTGCGTTTATACTATATATATCCGTATCAGTTTAAAGCACTGCATAAAAGTCTGCATGTGAGTTTATGTGGATCACAATATCAGCAGTTGCCAGATCACACATTGTCTTTAATGATAATAATTTCAAAAAGATCAACGGTGTGATCAGATTTCTCATAAACTGATATGATCCCTTTTCCGGAATCACAAAAACATTTACAGTTTTTCATTTACATTTTCGCATTTTACTTTACTGTCAAAAAATTACAAAACTCAAAAAGATTTTAGGTGTGTTTTAGCATAAACTTTAGAAAATCCAAAAAGATTTTGCTTTTTC
Organism: Ambrosia x helenae; assembly: GCA_030844895.1. NCBI lineage: Eukaryota > Viridiplantae > Streptophyta > Magnoliopsida > Asterales > Asteraceae > Ambrosia > Ambrosia x helenae. The sequence continues at coordinate 15,696,562 of CM061227.1, read as the reverse complement.
ATCTTATTTTTGATACCTGATGGTGGTTGATGTCGATTTTCTAAAACCTGGTACACCAATTGAGTTTTGTGATCTTTATAATGTGAAAATATGATGATTGGATGCTTAAAAGTTGAGAAATAATTGAATCGGGATTCGTTTTTGCAATTTGGAAAATTTTCAAAAATTCCAGTTTACATTCGCCCATTCGTTTGGTCGAATGTGGAATTTTACAGTCTCATTCGAATGTATTGACGGGCGAAGGAGAGTGTTCTTCATCAATTTTTCATTCGAACCCTTTTGCCTCATTCGAACCCTTTCAATAGGGTCGAAGGAGACAAAAGTTTCTCCTTCGTATGGTCAATATGGGCGAAGGAGGTTGCCTATATAAGTCCATCTGCACATTCGAACCTTCACTTATTTTTATCAGAATTTTTCATACTGTGTCACCTTGTTGCTCGTTTTCTTTACACTCTACCATTGTGTTCCTATTGATCTACTGATTCTTTTGCCCCTATTTTTACAGGTAAACATCAACTATTGAGGGATTAATCGTCAGTTTTGTGTCTCGAACCCTAGGATCCAATTACAGTTCTATAATTGTTTTTAATTACAATTGATTGTGTGTGATCTTTCTTTGTGTGTTTTAGGGGGAGAATCATCATCAAACAAGGGTTAAATCATATCAGATTGATGGGTTTGATAAAAACCCCATTCGAACCCTTGTTTTGATCAGAAAACATACAAAGAATAATTAATAATGTTTGTTGATGGTTGTAAAAGTTTATTCGGAGTGTTTAGTATCTGTTTTGATCAAATGATCATGTTTTGAATGGTTAAATCTCAGAATTGAATTTTTGAAAAACTGTTTTACTTTCGCCTGTTTACGTTTGGGCGAAGGAGCCATTTTGAACGGTCGAATGAAGACAACCGGTCGAATGAAAAACTTTTTGGCTAAAATGTCACATTCGTACCAAATATTCTCATTCGAACCCTGTAAAACACTCATTCGCACCTCCGTTTGGGCGAATGAGGAAGTTTTACCAAAATTTTCAATTTTTGAGATTTTACGATTTCTAACTTGTGTTTTTGATTTGTTTTGCAGATTCTAAACATGTCTGAACAGGAGAAAACCACAGAGCAAGCCGGATCTTCTTCCCAACCAGCTAAGACGAAACAGTTGGACTTTGAGAATGCACACAACTGTTGTGCGTATTTGGGAGATGTGAAGAAACATGTTGAATTTACCGAGATCATTGATTACTTCAAAAGATGCCGAGTACTTGACGCAATTGCTACACCTGCCGTCATTTACAGGGATATCATGCAAGAGTTTTGGGAGAACGCCAAGATGGACTTCTGGAAGTGTCAATCTTGTTTGATTAGCAAAGTCCAAGGTCAGAGGATTATAGTTTGTGAAGATGATCTTAGAGAGGCGTTGAATCTTCATGATGAGAAGGATGAACCGAAAGAGTTGGAGTTTATGGATCAAAGGAAGTGTTTCTTGAGGATGAAGTATAATGGTCCGATCACCGATGGTTCTCTACATAAGGGAAAACTGTGCCCTCAGTTTAAATATTTGGCACATGTTTTAATTCACGTGTTTGGATCGGCTGCGGGTGGATTTGATTTAATGAGGAAAAGCATAAGCTCGATGATGGTGGCTTTAATATTGAACAAACCGTTCAATGTTTCTGGGATGCTTATGAATCATCTACTAGAGCCAGTTAATGGAACAAGGACACTAAAGTTTTTATTATATCCTCGGTTTCTACAGATGGTGTTTGATAATAAGTATAAAGACTTGAAGAAGGATCCAAAACAGATTGTGGTTCAAGAGCATATGACATTGAACACACTTGCCAGGATGAAAGCCTACAAAGGCTTATCTGCTGATGAACGTCCTCCAGTTAGGCGTTTATTTGGTCATTTGGCGAATATAGATTATGAGGATCCAGGAAAAGATGATCCAGGGAAAGGGAAAGTGAGACATGAGGATAGCAATTCTGATACTGATGATCCTTTACATCATATTGATCCTGATGCAAAGCGAAAGAGACAGATAGTGAATGTGGGAGCTAAGGGTGGCAAGATGAAAAAGAAGGAGGTGACTATTAAGGTTGTTGAACCTGAGAAGGAGAAACAGAAGTCTGCTCCAAGGAGACAGAAGAGTAAAGCTCAAAAGGGTTTACATTTAGTAGATGAAGTGTCTGTCGATTCTGAAGAGACACAAGAAGACGAGAGATGGAATTCTGAGGCTGAAACTGTTGAGACCACCTTGCCCAAGGCCACTGAGGCTGGTGCGTCTGCTGGTGCTGAAGATGAAGGTGTTAGGAGTCCAGTTGAGGACGATTTTGTTTTGAATGTTGATGATATTGAAACTGGTTCTCCTGTTCAAGCAAAGAAAAAGAAGAAACAGGAGAAACCTAGTTTGAAGAGAAAGAAAGAACTAGAAATGTTGATGGCTGGAAAGAATTTACCACCAGCTACTAGTTCAAAGTCACCGGTTGCTGAACAGGCACAGAAGAAACAGAAAACCACAACAACTTCAAGCACACCACAAACAAAAGGCATTCCAATGGATGATGTGAATGAAGCATTGGATAATGTGTTGAAGAAAATGAGAAAAGGGAAGATGCAAGAAGTTATTGAACAACCTGTTAAGAAAAAGGTTTCTGTTGATAGTGATGTTATGGATGCTGTTAATCAACGACTGACTAAAATGATGAATATCATTAACAAACAGCAGAGTGAGATTGAACAGTTAAAAACGACTGACAAAAAGATGTTAGAGGTTGTAGTCACATCAGCGGATGATAATGCTTTGATGAAGAAAACCATTAAGAGGTTGAAGAGGGAAAACAAAAAGTTGCTAAAGCATGAGCAACGGAATACAAGAAGAATAATGGCTTTGAAGGAGGAGAACAAAGAACTGAAGAAGAATAACAGGAAGATGGATAGTCTGATTCAAGACTTGTACAGTCGAGCTCCTCAACTTCAAGCTGGTGAGGAAGACAAAGAGTTAGATGAACAACAGGTTGATTATGAACCATCAGATGAAGAGGAAGATGATGAATTAGATGAAGATGCTGGAAATGATACTAAGAAGAAGAAGAAAGACGATAATGATGGTGATGATGGTTCGAGTGATGGTTCAGGTGAAAGCGGCTCTGCTTCTGATGATAGTGATGATGATAATGATGACGCTGAACAGTTTTCATATGAAAAGCGTGAAACAGGTGAGGGTGGAGAATCAAGTTCGAAAGCTCCTGGAGAGAATGTAGATGATGATGATATTTTCTGGAACGAAAAACTAAAGTCATTGTCTGAAGAAGATAAAACTAAGTATCGTCAGATGTTAACTGATCGAGTCTGGACGATAGACATGACTAGCAGGTTTCCTGAAATATTTGAATCTGATAATAAACTCTTCGAATTGGAATATGATGACCCTGATCTTGAAGATGGGGAAGTGTCTGCGGCTATTTCAAAAGAAATTTTGGAAGGTTTAGCAAAGCAAGTGGGTAAAACATTAGAAGAATTACTTGCTGATAATTTTATTCCTCTGATTCCTGAGAAAGAAGCTGGAAATCACTCAGATGATCGTGATGTTCCTGCTTTCGAGGAAGTCGAGATGGAAGATATTACGAGTGATGAATATCCACAATATTTCAGAACAAATCAAGATTGTGGATTTTCATTTTCAGACGAATTGCTAAATCATGCTGAGAAAATAGCCAAAGAGAAGAGTAAGATGTTTGAAGATAAAATCTTTGAAGGACATGAGAAGCCTCGGTTCGAACAAACAGACAGTTTGAAGGAGTTGTTGAGGAAGCTAAAGGAGAAGGAGAATAACCGCCCTAAAGCTGATATTCAGGGAAGCTTCTACAAACTTCATAGCAGTATGTTCAAAGGTCGTGCTTTGGCCTGGAAGTTTGTCAAAGAGCTTAGATGTTTTGCAGTGAAATGGGAGAAGGGTATTCTATACTTTGAGAAGTTTCATCATTTAAAGACTCTTCCTTACTGGGCAATCAGGGATATTTGTCGTCACCGTCTAACGGGAGCGCCAAATAGCCAGATTGATTATTTTGCTGAGAAGATGACTCGTGAAAGTCGAACCGAGTGGAATTTGTTTAGACCTCAGTATCCAAAGAGGATTGAACACAAGAAGGAGATTAATGAGATAACTGGATTGCCCAAGGTCACTTTGAAGTATAAACCACCGCGAGTGCTGAAGAAAATTCCATTGTTGCATATTCCTCAGCATTTCGCTAAAGACTTTATCTGGTGGTACTATGATTGGAAGAGAGCAGAGGCCGTGATTGTGTTAAAGGATGGTGAGAAGGATTATAAGAAAGTGCTTATTTTTGATCCTATGTGGCTAATCAATTGCTCACATGAGGATATCATTATGTTATTCTATAATCCTATCTACTCAGACGCAAAAGATGCTGAACAAGCAGGAAAATACCAACGTGTGGTATTTCTATGCTTTGCGTATGACATCAACGCTGGATGTGACTTTGAGCAGAAATTGGGAAAGACTGTTGAGAAGGTTGTGCCTGTGAAGAAATCAAAGAAGAAGATAGTTCAGGAACCGGTACTGACTAGAGATCAAAAGATTATTCGACACATCAGATTAATGAACAAGATCATGGATGAACAGAGAAGATTACAATCCAAGCAATAGTCGAGGGGGAGTTTGTAGGTGCATATGTGCGACTAATGCTTTGGATTAGATAAACCATATGTTTTGTTTTCTGTCGAAGGTGCGAAGGTATGTTTTGGTTGGTGCGAAGGAGAGTTTTAGAAGGTGCGAAGGAAGAAGTTTTGGGCGAATGAAGACTGTTTATTATGTAGTTTGGTTCGACCGTTCACAATGGGCGAACCTGCACATTCGCATGAACAAAATGGGCGAATGTGCAGTCTATAAATAGGCAAACTCAGTTTTTGTAGTTAACTTTGAGTCATTTATTTCCCGCCACTTTCTGAATTCTCTCTGTAACTTTTTATAAACTTGTTTTGCGTCTAATCCTTGATTATAATCATTTTTCTACGTGTATTCAAGTTTGATTATTAATGAAAAGCTTTGAAAATGATGATTTGTGTGTGTTTATCTGATTAGTTATCATTTTGTGCTGGTTTTGGGGATTCCGCACCCAAAACTAAATTGTTTGATTGTCTTTGTAGCTTATCGATCCTTTCACGCGCATACATCAAGCTCAAGTTTTAGGAAATCATCATCTGTATAGTCTTTTGGGTCTTTTGGAATCTCTTCTTTAGTTTCAAGATTAATATTTACTGGTTTATGAGGACCATATATCACAGATTTCCAGCAACCTGTGTTGGTCTGTGATAAGGTATGTGCCATTCTCCTTTGCCAGATGTTATATTCATTTCTTACTAGCATAGCAGGTTTATGGGCAGAACCAGTATTATGAGGATCCATTTTAAAGAGTATTGAATTGTCAAATATCTCTAAAAGTGATGGATGTTGATAAAAGTGAGCTTATAATCCTTTATTGAATATCAATAAGAGCCTGTGTCTGATTCTCAATGTGTTAGATTGATATGTGATCAGATAAACCAGTGCTCTGATACCAATTGTTGGATCAGTATTGCTATTGTATGAGTGATAGCACAGCGGAATGATATGAGTTTAAAGCTACACTTATCAACAGGAGTTATTACTCCCCCTGGATGTTTGAGAAACTAATAAATGATAAGTATTTATTGAGAACCTAAGTATTGAATGAGAATGAAACACTTAGACAGATTCTCAATAAATATGAAATGGAAATAACAATAATATACGTTGAAGGATTTCTGTATTAAAATCAATGTCTAAAACAGAGGGATGAACCCTTCTATTTATAGACTTTACAAATACATGAACCTTGCCAAAAAGCAAGTTCAGAGACAAGTTGCAACAAGTTGCAATCTTAGAACTTGTACATAAAGTAAAAGTAATACTAAACTAATAAACTACTGATACAAAAGGTGGTGGAAAAGATCTTTACATAAGTACTGATGAATGACAAACTACTGATGAGTAGTTTGTCTTCAGTAGTTCTTCAGTAGAAATGTCTGGTTTGGTCTTCAGAACTTCTGATGACTTTTCTTCTTCAGTACTTGTGTAATCTCTTCTTCAGCAGTTTGATCTTTCTTCTTCAGCAGTTCTATACTTAGAATATTTTGACAGAAGTGAATTAGACTAAGGTTTGCAAAAGTGGTTTCACCAATCCTCTTTGTCCTAACAGTTTTTGGTGTAAGATGGCATCTCATTGTGATTTCCCTTTTGTCTTGGATCGGCCGAAGTATAGAGGTAGGAAAAAGGTGGTTTCCTTGTTAAAAGTGATGTATTGGAAGCTTCTATCTCAAGTCCCTATCACCTCATGTTGGCTGCTAGTTGTCAAGATGCAAAGAGTGAAAGGGTAGTTGTTTTGGGTGTTGCTAATTCTAGTGTTCCTTCCATTTGTGTGCAAGTTTTGACTCCTTGTGTGAAAGTGACTTGAGGTATTTATGGCTTGTGCATGCTTTGGCCAAAGAGAGTGTCACCAAGATCATCATGCTCATGTCCATTGCTAGGGTCTAGGATAGAGTGCAAGGTGTTATGTGAAATGAAAATCCCATGGTTGTTTTGTTGGGATAGTTTGTTAAGATACTAAATCCTTGGGTGCACATGTATACGTGCGTGTATATGCATAGGTATAGGTGTATAGATTGTGAGTTTAACATATGTGATCATGCCCATGTGTAGTAGTAACTGTGATACATGCATATACATATATATTTCAGTTGTGAGTGTTGTTGTCTTGAAGGTTTGTGAGTTAGCATAGGTCGTGCTAAGTTAAGACATAGGAATGTCTCTTGAGAGTTGGATGATGATGTGTTGTAAAACACATCTCTATTCCTATGTATTTTGTATATTATTTGGTCATGTATTTATTCGTTTGGGTCGTTTTTATAATGTATTTATGTATTGTTATAGGTGTTTGGAGAAAATGAGCTCAAAATGAAAGAATTTTAATCAAAACACCAACACTTGAGAGCAGGTGTTCATGGACGTTGGAGCTTAAACGAGGAATTTTGGTCGAGTCAAGAACACCCGAGATGCGAACTTGAAGTATACTACTACTACTACTACTACTACTACTACTACTACTACTAATAATAATAATAATAATAATAATAATAATAATAATAATAATAATAATAATAATAATAATAATAATGGCACTTAAAATTGTCTACGGCCCTACTCCCACTTAGTGGGAGGCCCAACAGCAAGATGAGAAAGAATTAGGTCTTCAATATTATAAGAGAGCATGACACATAATATTTAGGAGGCATATTACATCTAGAAAAACAATAGCCGCTAAGAAGACGATCTCGACAGGAGCAAAAAGGAAAAAAAAAAAGAAGCACCAACAGCTTCTAAATAACTTAGAGGAGGAAGGTTTGGTTCAAGATTGAAGGCTCGGGTTTAATCACTAAACGTTATAATTTTTATATTTATTTACTCTGTGTTTATGAATATTGAGACCATGACTATGCGTTATTTTAAACCTATGTTTATATATTTTTCCATGTTGATGAGTAGCTAAACATTTAGGCTACCTAGGTCGTGTTGATGAATACTTAGCATTTTAATGACTTTCGGATTCATTTAATTATATAATTGGCTTATGTTTTGGTAAAGATTTAATTGTGGTTAGTTATGATGCGTATGCGTATTTAAATCTAATTTATGATCTTTCATAATTCCACATGTGTCTTGTTGAATGTCTTTAAGTTATAGATGCATGTTAGGTTGCCTGCTTTGTGCTTGTAACTAGTTTATGGTTTTGACGTCTAAATCCATAGGAACTTGATTTGAGAGTTTAGAGGACTTAGGTATTCTGCCATTCCTTGAGACCGGGAGGTGATAGGGTGTCGGGTTGTCTAGATCTTTAGGTATCGGGTAGACGTGAGACCGGGAGGTGATCCTAGCCTAGTGTGTCTTTAGATTATTGTAATTCCGAATTATTTCCAAGCCAATTAGATTACTCCTTCACATTTTTGGGTGTGTTGTGACTAGCGAGACCGGGAGGTGAGCGAGTCTTTCGAGTACCTTAGCATTCTCTAGTGAGGTGAGACCGGGAGGTGATCCGAACTAGTAACCAGTGATTTACACGTCCCTTAGGATTTTCTGAGAGGTGTTAGTGAGACCGGGAGGTAATCTAGCATGCTTTAGGGGTTTCCTGGGTCGGGCGTATCTTTAGAAAACCTGGTAGCCAATCCATTATTCGATTCCGAGAGTTGTGAGTCTGCGGGTAGGATTCTAGACCTAGGTAGTTGCCTTCCATATTATCTGAGTTCGATCCAGTGTTCTTAGCTTCCTGTTTTCCTCTATGTGTTATTTATTTTAATTGTTTTTATTTTATTTACATTTAGCTTAAAATTAATTCACAAAAATCCAAATTAATAGGCTAGGAGTCGACAGAGGTTTAGTACCGAGAGTCGCCATATTGTGTCCACGGTTCGATATTCCGGACTTACTTGCTCTGCTACACTGCGACCGGTACACTTGCCGTTAGTGTGTGGTTTTGTAGGTTTTTCTATTTTTAAAACTTGACCAATTTATTTACTACACATTTTACACATTAGATGACGACATCAACATGTATTAGTTTTCACAGGCATCAGGTTTGTGAATCGTATGTTTATTAAATGATAACCCTTGGTGGTCCTTGTATTCATACACATGTGTTAAAGGTGAATTATCATGTGTTAGAGTGTAGTAAGCTCATGAAACGCTTGTTTGGTGACTTGTCCGGGTGTTGTATGACTAAACAAGTGTCCCATGTTTGAGTTTTCTGATTAACTCTTGCTTCACTAGACTGGGGGGTATAGAGTATGAAAAATATATAAGGATGCACATATAATGACAATAGTAATTGCAAAGTGTACGGATGTTTACCTGGTTCGTTGACTGTTGTCACATCAATTGGATATGAGTATGGCTTATCATCCGCAAACCGATGATCAGAGTGAGCGGACAATCCAAACGTTAGAGGATATGCTTCGGGCATGTGTTATCGATTTTAGCAAGAGTTGGGAGAGTCATCTACCGTTGCTGGAGTTTTCTTACAACAACAGCTACCATTCTAGCATTAAGGCGGCTCTGTTCGAGGCTCTTTAGGGACGGAAATGTCGGTGTCTTCTTTATTGGGCCGAAGTGAGTGAGAGTCATCTCACCGGTCCGGAACTTGTGTACGAAACTTCGGAGAAAATCGTGCAGATTCGTAACTGTATGGCAGCAGCTCGGGATCGTCAAAAAAGCTATGCCAATTGTCGTCGCAAACCTTTGGAGTTCCATGTTGCGGACAGGGTACTTCTGAAAGTTTCTCCATGGAAGGGCGTCATACGCTTTGGAAAGCGTGGCAAACTTAACCCTCGTTATGTCGAACCGTTCGTAGTTCTGGAATGAATTGGACCAGTGGCATACAAACTTGACTTGCCGGCGGAGCTCGGTTGTGTTCATAACATCTTCCATGTTTCTAACATGAATAAGTGTTTGGCTGATGAATCTCTTTTTGTTCCTTTCGAAGAGATCAAGGTTGATGATGGTCTGCGTATCGTGGAGGAACCGGTTGAAATTCTTGATTATAAGATTCGTAGCCTTCGTCGGAGTAAAATCTGCATTGTTAAAGTTTGTTGGAATTCTAATCATGGACCAGAGTTCACATGGGAACGGGAGGATCAGATGAAAGCTAAATATCCTCATCTTTTTTCCTAAGCACGCTTTTTAGTCAAATCATGTTATTGTTGTAGCTGAGTGAATCTCGGGGCAAGATTCCTTTCAACAGGGGGATGGTGTAGCAACCGGAAAATTTTTCTTTCTTTTCGGCTTCGAGCAATTTCCGGGACGAAAATTCTTTCAACAAGAGGATGATATGACACCCAGCATATTCAGGTTAATACTTTTACAAACATATAAGTCTACCTTAGCGAAAAACATTTATCAAACGTACTTAACAGGGTCAATTGAGTCGGGTTACATTACCTATTGTCCAGGGTTCAAGGATTCGGAGGATCATTGGGGGTAACATACGCACACACGAGTCTTGGGTCCCATTTATGGTGAATTACATGAATTGAATTAAGTGATAAACATAAATTATTCCATATATGATGTGTAATGTGCAAATATGTGTTTATATGACATTTATATGATTATATATGCTTAACATATGTTAGGATTGCATGTTCATGTGTTGGAATGTGTTAACATGTGTTAAAATTTGGAACCAGGAAGTTGGTTCAACCCTTAGGGGGTTCGAACCAACCTATGTGGTATTCATTCGACCCGTGAAATTTCTCATTCGACCGTAAGAGGGTGCGAACGAACTTTGACTATAAATACCACACTTTGCAACTTTTTCATCATTTCACAAACCCTCACCACCCCAAAGTGCTCTCTCTCAACCTCAAACTTGTAGGGAGGAGTTTTTGACCTTGTTTTTCATATCCTAACATAAAAAGACCTTCTACATCATAAACAAGAGAAGATTCAAGGTGTGTTCTTGATCTAAATCCTTTTTAAGCATTCTCATTCATTTTTCTCAAACCCCAAAGGTCCAGATCTGATTTAAGGAAGTTTTCATGGATAAAAACCTTTCTAACACCCTTCTAAACAAAACCTTTTTCATTATTAATGGGTTTTTATACAAAAATACATGTGTTAATAATGTTAAATGATGTGTTATGTGTTATTTGTTGTTTGAATGATGTGTAGATGATATAATAATGGATCTATAACTATTTTAGATGATGGTTTAGGATTATTATGGGGTGTAATTGATTATTGATGATGTTTTGCCCATTTTGGGGGTTTATATGTTAGATCTAGGGTTTGTTCTTCATGATATTGTTGATGAGATGATTAGGGCTTTTCATATACATGTTAATCTAAGCATAATAATCTGATTACAAAGTGATTTTTGATAAGTTTCCATTTTGGGTAAAGATTGCATGCATTGATGTGACATTTTCATAATTTGCCATTTTGGGTAAGTTATGAAACGGACTGATTTCGGGATAAAATTGGTAGGGTTTTGTGGGGATATGTTAGATATAGTTAACTGATGTGATTGGTGATGTTTCGTGATGTTTTCGGACTGTTATGATGCGTTTTGGTGCATTTTATGAGTTTTTGCAGCAGTTGGGTCGAACGAGAAACTGGTTCGAACCTTCGGGAGGTTGAACCAGACAACAAGAGGTCGAATGAACCACTTGATGGCCCATTCAACCCATCAGGAGGTCGAATGAATAGGATTTTCTACTAATTCGACCCTACGACTTCATAAATGCGATTTTTTATGCAAACTAAGTGTTTTATGCATGAACCTTATGTGCAAACCCTATATACTTGATTAATTTATGTAACGGGTCACCAACGAGATGTCGAGTCTGTCTGGTGTGTCGGGTCAACGTTCAAACACATTTTCAAACGTACTTAGTCATGATCTGGATAATCGGGGACTAGTTAACATAAGGGTTATTAGTCAAAACACTTATACAAACTTTTATGATAGATCATCGGTATTTGAGACTATCGGACTGTGTCGGTAATTCTTTTTATAGAAGAAGCAACCTAAGGTGAGTGTCACAGCCCCATTCTTTACTGTTTTCATATCTGGGGGAGAAACATGAGGTACAAACTTAAGAACTTTTAGACCAACATATTACATTATATCACATGGATACTTAGTGACATTTCTTCATCATTAAAGTCCTCTCAAATATATAGTGAACCATTAATATGTGGATACATAGCGGAGGAAGTGTGAATAAATCTATTAGGCCCGGCAAGCCCCACTCGGGCCGACTGGAGGTCGGTGGCGTGTGCATATTTGTCCTACCAAACTTTACGGCACCGGATGATGACCAATGACGGGTATTGAGGCATTCTAACATTCAGCAATGGTTCACGACACTATAGTATCATGTAACGATGTCTAGCTAGCTTCAAGTATAGATGTAAGGATTGTTGGGTCTGGTTTACAAACGTTACAAGCTTTTACAAATTTTATCTCTGTGACTCACCGGAACTGTATGTGTTAACTAACATTGCATGTTTTCTTATGTTGCTAAGGCAGCAGGGAAGTCTAGGCGCACTAGGGTCTCACTGCGTCTCATCTCATCTCATCTCATCTCATATGCATGTTTTGAACTATGTTTGGTTTAAACTACATACTTTTGGGTTTTGGTCTGTAAAACTTTAACTTGCTTCCGCTGATGTCTTTTGGGATTATGCAAACTTTTAAAACTGCGTGGTTTATGTTTATTACGTTGTTTTTCATATAATATAGTTATCGTTTATTATGACCGTTGACTTGAATCCTGTATGTCACGCGTCTCGCGATAAAACCCCACAAGTGAAATTTGAGGGTGTGACACATGGACTGCCAAGTGAACAGAAAACTAATTGAGTTTGGTCTAATGGATAAAATATAAGACAAGTTGGACTATTTAATTTTAGTTTCCCCTAATTTTATGATATTAATATTAAGACAGATCAACGCACCAGAGTTCATTCGTTTATCGGGAATAAACAAAGTCAACAAATTGAGATATGAGTAAAACAACCTCCGAATTCGTTAAATCCTTTCCGATCCCTCTTCATCACAAGGATCCTCTAGAAGATCAACTATGGGTTTTCTGGAGCCAAGATGACGGATCACAAAATAATTCACCTTCAGGTGAGATGCTCGCTTCGATATTCCATGTATTTGACTTTTTGTTTTCCTTTTCAATTGCTATTTTTTTGGATTACATATAAGCACCGCTTATTACGCAGCTGATCGTAGCACTCGGATGATCTACGAGAAGATAAAATCCGCATTTTCTAGTATGCTAGTAACAGACAGAATGCAGTTCAAATGTCAATTCTGGGCACCTGTGACAATCAGCGGCAGAAAACTACTTACAATCTCAGGTCAACCGTTCGCCGTCAGTGAACTTTCTGACCATTTCACCAACCATAGGCTAAATTCTGAGAAGTATCAATATATTATCGATGGGAATAACGTGGACATGGAGCGGGACCCCATGATCATAAATGGTGGACCCGCCATTGCATATCTGAATCGTATGCCATATATGGATTCCCTCGTTGGAAATTCAGTGGAAGCTCCCAAAAGAGTTTCTATAATGCTTCCTATTTGTAGTCCTTCTCAAATCTCTTGTATTGGTGTTGTCGAGTGTACTGTGCGAGAATATGAGCCTTATGCATTTTGTGTTCCATTATTAGCTACGAATAGGGCACTAAAGGTGTGTCTTTTGCTATTTTACACGTTTATAGATTTGAAAAAGTGAAGTAAATGATATGGTAATCTCATTGCCACACACATTTTATCTTGTTTGCTGCTTCTCTTTACAGGAAGCTGGTCTTGATGTTTTTGACCTACAAAGTTATATACCATACAAGGTAACCTTTGAACCAAAACTATTTGCAATATGCTCATTTGTGCTTTGTAGTTGCGTCGCATAAACTGTGTTATATAACAGTTAGAAGTGTAAAACAGGCAATAGATGGTCTCAAACCTGCTAGGGACGAGATAGCAAAAGCATTAGCGATTGTTTGTGGATCGCACAACATAACTCTAGCTCAAGTATGGATTCCTTATGAGGCTAAAAATAATGTACGCTTTTCATCTTCTTTGGTGGATACTCGAAAGAAACCGATGTTAGCACTCAAATTGACAGGTTATCTTAGCACTGTAAATTCCGAAAGCTCTTCTGGTGATCTTGGGCATTACTATAATTTGTGTGATATTGTTCCTCAAGAAACCGAGGAACTCGCACTGAGGACACTTCAAAATTATGAATCACGGTATATTTCTAAGATTCTCCCTCATAGGCTAATGTATGATAGCCCATGGGATTCGGGATCAGATTGTAGTGTAAATAGTGGTCTTGCAATATGCTTGAGGTGCATTGACACCGGTGATTTTGATTATGCATTTGAATTCATATGGCGCAATCATTCAAACACTACCATCGTGTTGGAAGCCCTAATCTTAACACTAAAAAGGTGTTTGCCAAGTTTCAAGTTTGCTTCGGGTGTGGAACTAGGTGACGAATTATATGTTATTGATGTTGAGGGTTCTACAATAAATGAAACTAGTAATTTCAAACTTTTTCAAGGAGTGGAAAACGGGAAGAAACATTCAGAAGTGAAATGCAAGACAAGTTCAATCCCATTACCTCGAAATCTCATCGAGAAACAATTTGGAAGAACCATTAAAGAAGCTGCAAGGAACCTTAATGGTAATGATATTCCTCTATTTCAAACTCACAACTTGTTTACAATTATACCACCAAATGCTTCTTTTACTACATTTTCATATATGAAAATCTAATAAATCTTCTTTCTTATAAATGTCTTATAGTTTCTGAATCTACACTGAAACGCAAGCTCAAAGATCATCGCATTTTAGAGTGGCCAGGACCAAAATTAGTGAATAGAAAGCCAAATGATTCATCCATTATTCAAATCGATACAAATGAAAAGGACAACGAACCAATTCAAGGTCCATCTACCGTGACCATAAAAGCACATGGTGCAGATGATATAATCAAATTTTGTCTCCCTATCTCGCACGCAACCTTTGAGAATGTTGATACAGAAATTCGTATGAAGTTCAAACTGACTATCAGGACTTATAAGATTAAGTATCGTGATGAAATTGGAGATTGGATACTATTAACATCCGATGAAGACATAAAGTGTTATATGGAGAGTTTGAGAAAATTGAATCGATCTACACTTGAACTGCATGTCATACCATCTACACAACCAATATCCGGACCTGGTGGTTCCTATTCTACTTGTTAAATGTTTTGTTTTCTTTATGTGTATAGTTGTCTATCCTTACTTAAAGTAACAGAAGAATAGTAATTTATGAACTGAAATCGATCGATATTCACTCATCTTGGCTTGAAAAAGATAAGCTATAATGGAAGCATGTTGATAATAAATGGCAGTTTAGGATCAGAACCTTTAAACATACAACCAAACAAACAAATAAATAGAGCATGTAGTGTTGCGAGCACACAGTACCTCAGTTCTGCAATGCGTAGACTGTTCTCCACATAATCCACGACCAAGGCTCTAGCCTCTAGGCCAATAGCGGGCATGACTAGGGAGGCAAACGAGCCGAGCAGCTCATGAGCTACTCGAGTTTGGCTTAGTAAAAAGCTCGATCCGAGCCTTATCGAGCCCGAGCCGAGCCGAGCTCGAGCTTAAAACAAAGCTCGTTTATTAATCGAGTCCGAGCTCAAGCCAAGCATGTGAAACTCGCCAGGCTGGTCGAGCCTTAGTGTAATATTAGTTTTTTTAAAGCTTGTTGGCTAAACGAGCTCGAGCCGAGCTTCATTTATCGAGCTCCGAGCCTATTATTCATATTATTTTTATTTTTAATATATTAACTAACAGATAGTAAAGGAGCCGAGCCCAAGCTTAAGAAATTTCTAATGAGCCGAGTTCGAGCTCACATAAGTTTTTTCAACCTTGAGCTCGAGCCTAGTCGAGCTCCTCGGCTCGACTCGACTTGTTTGCACTTTTCTAGACACATTTTTTACACGCAAACTATCGTTCAAGCACACAACATAAGATAACACAACAATCCAAAGTCCAAACCACGTACAAGTATAAATACCGGATGTGAAATGCAGTGAAATGCCAATAACCCAGATTTAAAGTGGGCCACTGATCACCTTCCCTCCGCTTGTAAAGTGTATTAATTATAAATAAAACAATTTTTTTCTCTTAAAAATATATATTGAGAGAGAGAGAGAGAGAGAGACATAATTCTAATTTTTTTTTTTTTTTTATCACCAGTAGGGGTGGATTGAAGGGGAAGGGAGGGTAATCACAGGCCCACTGTACAATTCACAAAGAAGACCATATAGCCATCAAATTTAAAGTGTTTCTTGCCCACACAGTGAAATGCCAATAACACAGATTTAAAGTGACTGGCCCAACTCCCAAGTCTTCAATAGCCCAATTCCCATAACCCCTAATCACGCTGTTTGTTTTTTTAGCCAGAAGCGAACAGCTCGGTAGTGGTTGGAAGATTGGGCCGAAGTCAAACCGGACTTAATTTACCTACAAAAATCGAAATTCCACTACTGCGCTAAAAATCGGTGGGGGCCGGGGCCCCGTCGGGCCCTAAAGAAGCGTCGCCTCTGCTAACAGTCATCCATTTTTTTAATCGACAAACAGAAGAAGCGAACATATATCATACCAAGACAACTAGACAAGCAAAAGCTTTTTTTCTATCAAATAATCTACATTTTTGATTGGGTAGTACTTGTTCTCATCTTTTTGAGTGTTGATCTTTTTATATTTGTGATCACGCTTTGTTTTCTAGGGTTTTTAAGATTTTTAATTTATGTTGGCTTAGAATTTTTAACATATGTTTTTAATTTTCGTAAAGTGAAGTTTGTGCAATGGTGTTCGTGTTAGTGATGATTTCTTGAATGTTTATGTAATTTGTGTTGTAAAATGGATAAACTTTTCAATGCTACTAATGACTATATAATCGAGTGCTTTTAAAATATGAAAACATGTTGCGGACAATTTGAAATCAAGGTATGTTGTTATGTATTTACTTACTAGATTATACCCCGGGAGCGTCTCGGTTGAGAAATTTAATATGATACATCAATTTTACATATGAAATAGACTGATGTATAACTTTAATATTAATATATAACCTAAAACAAAGAGTTAAATGCCAGGGACTAAAATGACAAAAAAAAAAATGAAACCACAGGGACTAAATTGACAAAAAAAAAGATTTGGATGAAAGTGACAATTTTTGACAAACCTCAGGGACTAAATTGACGATTAACTCTTAAAACAAATTAATAATGTACAACTCTATTGCTAACACCAAACCTAAAAGAATGTAGAACTTTAATGTAACTCTAATATTAACACCTATCCTAAAGAATAAACAAATGTACAACTCTAACATACTAATATTGATACCTAACTTAAAACAACGTATAACTCTATTAACGTATTCGGCTCTGGTTGAAAAAAAATCATATTTACTGATTTAAACATAATTAGTGACTTGTCTATACATGATTAATGATTTACCTGAACACTTTGTGTTTTTTTTTTTCCTGTATGAACAAAACCCCACAAAAAAATTTCTCCGTTTTTTATATAGCACTATGGTACTCGTTGGAAAGATAATAAAACGCCCGTTAATTTGGTGTAATTTTTTTCTTTAAAAAATCTCGTATATTAAAGATATTAACGTTTAAAAATTATGGGAGGAAACATCAGGGTGAAAAATCCAATTTTGTTTTTAAATTATTTTTTTCCTAAAATATCTCAATGCCACATGGGATGACACATGACACACTCAAGAAAGAGAATGCCTCTTTAAGTGTCATGTCATTAAAATGGCTTTGATTTATTATATGTATAGATTTGAGTTTAATGAAGTAAGTTATTTTATCAATTTTTATTATTAATTTGAGGATGCTCTTAAAATGTTTACTCACTTTTGCTTCCACTCGTATCATACATAGTCTCACATCAGAGTCGTCAATTGGAGAAATGCCCTCTCATTGTGATGAGGCTAAGATTGTTGGGTATCATGCATTTTTTCTAAATATTTTATGCAACGGAAGTCATACATGCACTCTTCTTGGTTCCAATTAACAACCTACACTAGGAGTCCATTCGCAAGAATCATGTCCCAAAAAACAAACCAAAGCAAAGTTTAGAAGTTTTACCTCAATCATGTTAGTGGATCATTGAGCATAGTCACATGGTTTGTGTTACGCTCTAGTACAGGAATGTGAAATGAGATTACAATTCGTAGATCTCTAAAATTGGTAAGAGGGGCTAGGCTCATTTCATATCGCTTAAGTACGATATACCACATAATGTGCTAAGAATACGACCAGTTAAAGTTGGGGCTATATTCCTACATCAAATTACATAATCAACTTAAATACTTCAAATTTCAAAATAGTTAGTTAGAAAGTCAAAATAGATTACATAACTTAAAACTACAAAGAGAGGTATCCGGTGTGGTGGTAAAGATTTTGGGGTTGTAAAGGAGAGGTTGAGAGTTTAAGCCTTATAAGTGGCAACAAGGGTGTAATAAAAAGGGTGTAAAAATGGGGGAGGAAATTAGCCATTCAAAAAAAAAAAAAAAAAAAAAAAAACTTAAAACTTTCAAAGACATAAATCATAAACTTAAGTACTCTGAAAAATAAAAGAGTAAATTACCAAAATCGTCCCAGTGGTTTAGCCAAATTTGTCACTCCAGCCCAATCTTTTAAAAATTGCATGATCAGTCCTTGACTTTTTAAAAAAATATGCCAAAACAGTCCAATGACTTAACCCAGTTAACTTTTCTTCGTTAAGTCAGGGACATTTTTGTCCAGTCACTTATAATTTAAAACTCAGTTAACCTAGGTAAGTCTTGTCCCCTTTATAAACGTTTTAACCTTAATTGTTCGTTTTTAACGTCATAATCCTCCCTCTGCATTTCATCTCCCTCCAAAATCCACGTTCCTCTACAATTCTTGCTCTCCCCTGTTGTCACGTTGATCATGGACGATGACGAAGAATGACGTTTGAGGAAAGACGGTGAGGAATTTGATCATCACTCCAAATATGGTCAATACAATAGTTTTCGTCTTTGTTATCTTAGTAACTCAAACTATTGATAATGTGCACTCTGATTAAGCTTTAGTAACCTTTGTTTCTATGATTATACAGGTTCAAGCAAAGAGAAGTTTTCGATTAAGCTTTATCATGCTGGTGAGTTTAGTGACCCTGAAGTAGCTATGATGTATCTAGAAGCCAAGGTTAACTACATTGATCATGTGCACTCTGATTGGTTTGTTGTGGTAACTTTATATGATTTTTTGTCTGAACTAGGGTACTTAGAAAATGATGAAGTTATGTTTTTTAATAGGTAGCCAGGAGAAAGCCTAGATAGTGGTTTAAGACCAATCCTATTTGATACACAAGTCTTAGAACTACTCAAACTAGTTAAGACTGAGAAGCTACTTGAGGTATATGTTGAACATATATTCCCAAACTATGAAACTTTAAAAAATAGAATGGTTTGTGAAGATGTTAATAAGTCTGATGTGGAAGAATTCTCATATCAGACAGATTTGGATTTGTGGGAATGTACTAATAGTGAAAATAGTGCTTATAAGCCTGATAGGGATGTGGATAATCAATCATCTGATAGTGAGGATAGTGCTGATGCAAACAGTAGGAAGAAAAAGAAAAACAGGGAGACTGTAGAGAATGATGATGATGAGGACTCTGACTTTATTGTAGATGAGGACAATTTAATAGCGGATTATGAGGTTGATATGGAAAACTATAAGGCTGCGGTAGACCCAGATGGTAGTGAAGGTAAGGAATCAGAGGATCAAATGGAAGATGAGGTTGAAGTAGATTTAGATGACTTTGACAGTTTGAGTGATGAGGATAAGCCTATGTTGCATAAGTCACTTAGGAGGAACAGGAAACAGAAGAGGAGAAGCAAATCAAAGAATGATGACTGTCCATTTTATCTTACTCAAACATTTACTTCTAGAGCTATTATGAAGAAGATGTTGAAGGACTATGCTGTGGAAACCAGGAGGCAGCTTGTAGGTCCTTGGAACGGATCGGTAATAAGCTAGATCAGATCTATCAAGGTGCGGAATCCCTTGATAGATGTTTATGCAAATCATTGAACACGAAGAATAGAGGATAATAATAAAAACAGGCTTGTCTATTGATAAACTTTCAGTGGGAATAATATCAATTACAAGCCTCAAAAGATCTAACCCTAGCCTACACCCCAATGCACGTATTTATAGTGCAAGGGCTGAGAAGATAGACTAAAGAAGATATTCGAGAAGATAACTATCTTCTCGGATATCTTCTCGAGATATCTTCTCATAATAACTTCTCTAATAAATTCTATGACTACTTATGTTTGCTAGGGTAAAATGTAAAAGAATATCATGCTTGACTTATAATTACGTCAAACATGTTACAATAAACTTATCAACCGAATATAAAATGATACTAATCTAGAGAAGCGTTTGTCACACAAACATGCATTAACAAACTCCCCCTTGACAAACGCTCTCTAGATCTTCAACCTCCCGCAGTCTTCAGTCTTTAAGATAATGCCAGCTGCTGCCAGCATAAAACTTCTTCTTCACACAAAGATCCACAACTCCCTGATAGCGATAACCCTAATGTCTCCAGTCGTCTCTGTAGTAGATTTGCTGTCTGTACAGCTTCTTCAAGTTAGCTCTGGAGAGGTTCACAAAATGCATAGGGTCATAAATTCTCAATAGGCACTTTTCTTTCTGGTCTTCCATCACTGCCTTTGCTGTAATGCTATCAGCGTACAGAATGTCTAGAGGTAGCTTCTAGGCCGCTTCCCAATTTCTGCTCCAGTACCCGACTCCCCCTGAGTTGTAGCTTGCCCACCAAGTGTTGTTAAAGCACTTGGAGGCTCACTCCCGTAGAGCGGTTAGGATCATTGTCGGGATCATCATTAACACCTCTTCGACCTCAATTCATCACCCTTACACGTCACATTCGCCCCATGAGCCTGCAATTGCTTCATCAACTCAGCATTCTATTGAATAAGCGTCTGTATCAAAGCTCTGTCTTTTTCCTGTAAGTGGTGGTGGTTGTGGTACTGTGACTGCTAACGTTGCTGATGGCATTTGTGAGCTTGGCTCGCGAAAAACTATTCCTCCTCTCTTCCTTTGAAGAGTCCAGAGAGGTGGAACATCATCATCATCATAAACCTCTGGCTGATAGTCTTTGTCAGTCCCATCATCATCTCTCTTCCGTTTCTCCCCCACATTGTCAGTAGGAGGTTCCAACCTCTGTGGTGAGTCTGCAACAATCTTAGTTTCCAAACATTAACAGAACAACTTAAACATTAATTAATTAGAATTGGGCCTTATGAATTGAAAACAATTTTTGAACAACTTAACCCAACATTTTTCAGAAGTGGGCCTTGAGCATAAATCCAAGGCCAAAAAGTTTCAGTTTTAAGAGATTTGTAAAGAAACCATGACTTGGCTTGTGAGAAAATTTGGTTGGTACGAAAACGAGACGTTTTCCCGAACAGTATAAGTACTCCCTTAAATGACCATTTCCCGTGCATTAAGACCTGAAGTGGAAAAATAGAAAATCTTTTTGTGATTTTTTTTTTGTTTTAAATAAATAAAAGAAATAAAAACACTAATAAAGTGAAAATAAAATGAAAAAGCAAACACTCTATTTTTGATGAGATATCACCGGTGAAAGGATCATATAAGCTAGAACAAGACTGGACACACATGTTAGTATTGTTCAATGTGAATTATTAAAAGCACAGTTGCAGTCCAAGGCGATTACCAGTATATTGATCCACTTAAACAAACTTACAGTAATGTCTTCAAAGCCTCACTTAAATTTTTATGATTATGAGCATTTGACTGTAGGTACTGCGTGTCCAACAACATGACATACCCCCGCGATTAAGGTATGCACAAAGCTTCATCGTAACAGGTGAGTATATTGCTGGTATCTGTATAATTTACAAGGTACGAGACACACGGGTGTACAGGTCAACATATTTCTGGATGCAACAAAGTGACCAGTGTGTTCTCAACCAGGGTTAGGGCAAATACCATTTTGGTACGAATTTTAGCTTTGGTCTTTTTGAGATAGCCTTTTAGCATATAGGGTTTTGGCATTTATCCTTTGGATTTGCTCTTTTAAGATATCCTGGGTGTGCCTAGGTCAGCATATATCTGGATGCAGCAGAAGGATAGCCAGGTTATCCCCGGATAGATCAACGATATAAAGACCCGAAACCTCTGATTTTGGCAAGCTATCAATGCAAGAATTAAGATCATAAAATCGTACGCCGATGTTATGTTCCCCACATGTACCACAATTTTGTTATATTATTATTATAATATGGGCCAAGTACGCGTTGTAAGTCTGCCTACTGGTAGATCACATGATGGAGCTGCGGTCGTACTTAGCAGTTTAGGTTCTCTGTTCTTTTTTAAGTGCGACAGTCAAGCAGCTGATGTACTATCATATCCTTTCTTTTACACAGTGATAGCTCGTTTTTTTTTTTGAAGGAAAAATATTTACAAAAACTTCAGAAACTTATGGGAGACGTAAAATCATTCAGGATTCCTCATCCCGTTCAGTTGCACCAACAGTTCAAAACGAGCCCTGTCAAATGCCTTGGTGTAAAGGTCTGCCAAATTATCTTTCGTGTCAACCTTTTCTAAATGAATTATTCTCTTTTCAAAACAATCCCTTATAAAGTGATGTCTGATATGAATATGAATATGTTTAGTTTTAGAAAAGTTGGTTGGGTTTTCAGTTACGGATATGGCAGATTTGTTATCAATCATAATGGGAGTATTTAGAAAATTCAAACCGTAATCCCGCATTTGTTGCTGTATCCACAAAACCTGTGAACAGCAGCTACCAGCTGCAACATATTCGACCTCGCATGAGGACACCGCTACAGAAGTATGCTTCTTGCATTGCCAGGATACAACTCTCCCCAAGTAGTTGACATCCGCCAGCCGTCGATTTTCTGTTCTGGTTGCATCCTCCGTAGTCTGAATCGGTGTAGGATACGAGATCTAATCCACCATCTGATGGATACCAAAGACCTAATTTGGGTTTCCCCTTAAGGTATCTCATTATCCGTTTGACTGCGATCATATGTGACTCCTTTGGATCCGCCTGAAACCTGGCACAAAGACAAACTGGAAACATAATGTCAGGTCCAGAAGCAGTTAAGTACATGAGTGAACCAATCATTGCCCGGTACTCTGTGGGGTCGACATTTTTGTCGCTTTCGGTATCTGGACCGAGACCATGGTTGACCGGTAGAGGAGTATGATAAGGGGTGCAATCATTCATCTTGAAACGAGTCAGGATGTTATGCACATACTTGGTTTGATGGATAAACATTCCATTTGCCTTCTGATCCACCTATAGACCAATGAATAACTTTAACTCCCCCATAGCACTCATCTCGAACTTCCTTTTCATGACCTGCTCGAATTCCTTGCATAAGTCGTAATTTGGTGACCCGAAGATGATCTCATCAATGTACACCTGTACGAGCAGAAAATCTTCTCCTTTTCTCCGAATGAAAAGTGTACTGTCAATCTTTCCTCTCTCAAAGCCATGGTTCAAGAGGTAAGAAGACAGATTCTCATACCATGCCCTAGGTGCCTGATGAAGTCCATAAAGGGCCTTGTCAAGTTTGTAGACCCGATCTGGATATTCTGGATCAGTGAACCCCGGAGGTTGAGAGACATACACCAGCTCTTGGACTTTTCTGTACAGAAAGGCGCTTTTAACGTCTAACTGATAAACCTTAAATCCTTCATGAGACGCAAAGGCCAGAAACAAGCGAATTGCCTCTAGCCTAGCAACTGGTGCAAATACTTCATTGAAGTCTATCCCTTCCTGTTGATTAAACCCCTTGACCACTAGTCGAGCCTTATTCCTGACCACAATACCATTATCATCTTTCTTGTTCGAAGAAACCCATTTGGTGCCAATTTCCTGTGCACCCCGAGGGAGATCGACCAACTCCCAGACTTTGAGCTTCCTAAACTGAGCCAACTCCTCCTGCATTGCGTCTACCCACGAGTTGTCATGAAGAGCCAGTTGATACGCCTTTGGTTCGATCTGTGAGATAAAGCATTTCATACATTTGTTACAATCCCTGAGTCTTTAATTCTTGCGTACATGCAGTTGGCAGTCGCAAAGCTTCTCCTTGTCTGAATTCCCGCAGTAGGATCTCCCAGTATATAGTCAACTGGATGATCTTTATTTGCACGTGTTGATGCCACTATGTCAACTGTTAATTCATCATCTAAGTTGGAGCCAATTGATCCAGCATCCACTTCTTCATTAGTAGAATCTGTCCCGAACGGGTTCGTGAAAGGTTTTTCTTCAGGTTCGGTGGCAGGTTCGGTAGATGTAGATTGGTTGTTTCCCGAAGAGCTTGCTTGAGCATCTGTCTTGTCCTTTTCTACAGAAATTGGGACTATTGAATGAGGTGAAACAAAGCCGTCGTCATCCTCAGCAACAATCACTGGTTCTTTCTGGTTCTGCATTAAAGGTGTGAGGAACATTAAAGGATTTAAAAACATAATCATAATCGAACATCCAACTGGGTTCCTATGCACTATCCTTTGGTGAGTAACTAGTTATTTCAATGTTGAAAGAAATTTCTACTACACCTTTAGATTTATAAAAAATGCGTTTATTTGGTGATTTAGGTACATAACCAAGGAAAAATCCCTCGTCAGAAACCTCACCAAATTTTGGTTGGTTTTTATTTTTAAGTATAGTGCAAGGCGTCCCAAATGGTTCAAAATCTTTGATATTTGGTATTCGACTGTTCAAGAGTTCATAACACGTTTTATTGTGTTTCTTCACGGTCAAAACCCTATTCAGAACATAGCAATCTGTATTCACAGCCTCCACCCAGAATTGAACAGGAAGCTTAGAGTCAACTAGCATTGTCCGAGCTAATTCAATCAAAGTCCTATTTTCCTCTCAGCGACTCCATTCTGCTGTGGCTCATAAGGAGCACTTAATTGATGTTCAATTCCCTTGTGAATGCAAGAGATTGAAAATGTCATGTTCTTGAACTCCGAGCCGTTGTCGCTTCTAATTCTCTTGAGAGTGGTGTTGAATAGATTCTTTGCTTGAAGAATGAAGTTTTTTAAGACTTCTCCTGTCTCAACCTTCGAACCTAAGAAAAACACCCATGAGAATCTTGAAAAATCATCAGTAATCACAAGGCAATAGAATTTACCACCAATGCTTCTAACGTTCACTAGACCGAATAGGTCCATGTGAAGTAGTTCGAAAGGAGCAGAGATGGTGTTGATAGCTTTAGGGTGATGGGGTTTCTTGTGTTGCTTTCCCTTTTTACAAGGGACACATTTATCCTCAACCCCAAAGCTTTTTGAAGGAACACCTGTCACCAAACTGTTTGTCACAATGTAGTTCAGTTTTCTGAAGTGAATGTGCCCCATTTTCCTATGCCATAATAGTGAATCTGATTCAGATGCCCTTGAAAGAAGGCATGTGGTCTCCTCTGAAGTTTCGTCAGGTATACTCATGTCCATGATGTACGTGTCGTTTCTTCTTGGAGCCCTCATGATTATCCACTCTTTAGGAATTACCACCCCTGGTTTCAACACTAAAGCTTCAGTCTTGGTAAAGTGAACCGAATGCCCCTTGTCGCAAATTTGTGAGACACTCATGAGATTGTGTTTGAGCTCATCAACATAGTTCACTCCTTCTAGGGTGATCTTGCCATTAGTGACCTTCCCCTTTCCTAAGATGCGCCCACCTTTGGCACCAGCAAAATTCACGTAACCTCCATCACATTTCATAAATTCAATCAACAATCTCAACTCCTCTGTCATATGCCTGGAGCAGCCGCTATCAACATACCACCAGTTGATAACCCTCCTCAGCAGATCCTGCATTTACAAAGAAGATTAGTTAGAGTAAGGGACCCAAGCTGTGAAAGTCTTGGGTCTTCCCATTTCACCGACAACAGTAAACTCCTTCCAGTATCCATCACTCCCCACTGGAGTCCTAGATCTAGGTGGATTGCTTCTGTTCATTTGGTTATAGTATCTGTAGGGCCTTTGATTATGAGGATTGTAATATCCTCCGTGATTCACTGGCCCATTACTGTTATTTTGAGGATAACTCCCTCTGTTGGAGTATCCCTGATTGTCGTTATTTTTGGCAAAAATTTGGTTATTTCAATAGTGTCTATCGCTATAACCATTTTGATTATTTTGATATTAACAAAATAAATTTTTTCACCTTGTGGACTTTGGTGACGTTGTTGCCTATGTGGTGGTTGGTATTTGTTGGCATTAGCATGAGGTTCCTGCTTTGGAGGAACAGCACTAGAAGTGGTTTCCTAGCCAACACTCACCTGTCTAGGGACAAACGCAAGCTTTTCAAAATTTTTGTTTACTGGTCGTTTGCCTGGATCCCTAGACCAACCATCAGATTCTTTTTCTAATTGTCTTTGCAAAGATTTCTTTGCAGAGTTACTTACCTCTTTCCTGCTTTCAGACTTAGCAGGAGTCTCACCTTTCTTTGCGTCAGTTGATGTAGTGTTGTCCTTCTTTTTGACAGTACACATGCTAGCTACATGACCTTTTTGATGACACTTAAAACAAGATCGCTTCTTAAGGGGCTTTTTGTACTGTCCCCTTGAGGTCGATTGATATACGTTAAATTACACATATGAAAGTCCCCGTTTAACTCCCATTTTCATACGTTTTTGACCTTATACATAGGAATTGGTACTTATTTGGGTATCTTTACGATTTCAGGTCTTAAACGATGTCCCGGAAGCACAAAGGAAGGAAAAACGAAGTTTCGGCGCGCGAATAGGCCATCAGGACCTTCGAGCGGCTGCTCCAAGGCTCCGAGCGGCCGCGCGCCCCTCCCAGATATTTCTAGGGACCTTCCAGAACGCCTACGTCAGCAACGAGCAACTGGTCCACTTGTTTTGATAAAGCGAGCGGCCGCTCCAAGAGGCCGAGCGGCCGCGCGAAACCTCTGTTCTTCTATAAAACCCCCATTTCAGCTCACTGATCAATGTTGGATCTTGGGGGTAGCTTTTCTGGCGATTTTTGGAGCTCTTGAAGTGCTGCACAGGCTTGGAACGGGCTCGGGAATCCATCCAATCCATCCTTCAATCATCCAATCCATCTCTTAGCATTTTATATGGTTTGATCCTTTAAACATTTGAGTTTCAAATCTGATTTTGGATTGCTATTTTGATGTTGTATTAGTTATTCGTACGCCTACGGGCAAGAACAATAGTATTTAGTATGTTAAACAATCGTTCGTGTAGTTAATCATGTTTTGTATAAATTTGGCGTTTTTCACGTTTAGATCTTGATGATCATAGCGCAACCTTGTTTAATTGTTGTTGGATTTGTAGTTGTATTCGAATGACTTTGGCGAATGTCGAATGTGTTAGGCATATAAATGTTGAAAAACCGTCCGTTTAATCGTCCGGTAGTTGACTAGTTAACTTGTTAAATAGTTTATGCCATGAAACTGTAACCGGGTATTGGTTTGGTTAAAGTCAGTCGAATAACGGTTAAAAATGCTTACCGACACGTAAAAGGGTTTAAAAAGCCTAATGGTGTCGTTACTAGTCTTTGACACAGTTAATGATCTTTGGTAGTTATTTTGGTAAAAATAGCGATCTTAGTAGATCTGGGCTCAAAGTTGGTAAAATGGAATAGGTTGTGAAATGCTCTACTTTATGCTAGTTTAGGTGGCTGTGTTGTGTATTCGGTATTGCTTCCCTGAATTAGTGAGGTTAGAAAACTCTTAACAGATGACTAACTTATCTTTAGAAGATCTGCATGAGATCATATCAGCTGCTCGCTAATAAACGACTTGAAGTGGTTAACGTGTGTACTCGTGTTAGCTTTCTGTATAGTTGTCATGTTAGGATGCCCGAAAGGGACACTAACTATCGGAAAATGGGAATGTTGATCACACGCCCTTATTTCATATGATTTATAGATGACATGCTAGGTTTGATATATTATAGTTTATATAGTTATATTTTGTATTTGGAGTCTTACATATGTTAAATATATGTTTTAGAATTAATCTAGTTATAAACAAACTCAACTATCTTTTCTTACTGGTAAATCGGGGACAGAGTTTTAGTACCATTGCTCCGCGCGCGTCCATGGATCGATATCTGGTTCTTATCTGTACGTTACTACATATATGACAGGGTACACTTGCCCTATTGTGTGTGTTTTAATATTAAGGTCTAAACCATTTTTATAAATATTAAAGCAAAACGTGTGTTATTTCATCGCTAAATTATGCGTACTAGCAGACACGTCAAGTTTTTGGCGCCGTTGCCGGGGACGCGACGAGCTTTAGGAATGAACCGAGTCAACTTTTTACCATTGTACATGCTTGTGAATACTTGTTTATACTTCTTTGATTCGTTATTTCATTCATTTATTTGCATATATGATTATTTGAATTTTTATTAAATTTATCTGTCTGTAGATATTTTGGATTAATTTTAGATTGGTTTATAGGTCGCATATAAATTCGTTCATTTATCTGCTTATAGGATTGTTTGATTTGATTTTTCGTTCATTAGGATGTTGATAGATTTAATTTATTGAATATTGGATTAATTGGTTTGTCTATGAATTTAATTTGTTCGTTATTTGATTAATTAGATTTATTTGTTCGTATTCGGACTAATTATTAATTTCATTCTTTGTATAGTTTTAGGCTTAGTCTGTTTATTTCTGTTCATTTTATTGATTCTATTAGTTTATATTTGATTTTCTTGAATATATTTGCTTTCCGTTATTTTCGCATGAATTTATTGATTCTTTATTTCATTTATTTATTTTTCTGTCTTTTATCGTCTTTTTGGGTTTGTCATATATTCGCCTGTTGCAACTGTATCATTCTTACATGCAGGTTGATGTCCACAAACCCTGGGTCTTCTGGTGATCTGTCTGACGAGGAGCGAACGCGCCTGAGGAGAAGCGAGAGGATTAGACTTCATAAGGTGCGTCTTGTTTTTGATATTCTTATTGCTGCTCCTATAGTTGAGGTCCCAATTGACGAGGCGAGGCACGATCTGGCTGACGACGAGGGGTCGGAAGCCCACAGTGACATTATCATGGCGGACGACGACATTCCGCTGAATGATAGTGGTCGTCCAGGAGGA
Source organism: Ambrosia x helenae (assembly GCA_030844895.1). Taxonomy (NCBI): domain Eukaryota; kingdom Viridiplantae; phylum Streptophyta; class Magnoliopsida; order Asterales; family Asteraceae; genus Ambrosia; species Ambrosia x helenae. The sequence continues at coordinate 15,667,715 of CM061227.1, read as the reverse complement.
GATGGACTCGCACCGAGTATTGTCCGGCCGGCTATTTTGGCTGACCATTTCGAGATTAAATCAAGTATCGTGAACATGATACAAAACTCGGTGCAATTCAGTGGACTGGAGCACGAGGATCCAGGCCGACATATTGCTGCATTCTTAGAGGTTTTAGCCACCTTTAAGATGACGGGCATCTTCGATGATGCTATCCGTCTCAGACTCTTCCCATTCTCACTGCGGAACAAAGCCCGGACTTGGCTTCTGTCACAACCCGCAGGGTCGATCACGACCTGGGCTGAGTTATCCCAACAATTCATGCAGCAATATTTTCCTCCTGAAAAGACACAGAAATTGAGGAATCGCATCATGACGTTTCGTCAAGATGACGAGGAATCATTACACACCGCGTAGGAGAGATTTAAAGACCTACTCTTGAGCGTCCCGCACCATGATATCTCAAAAAGACATCTGGTGCAAATGTTCTATCAGGGACTCGAGTTTGACTCACAGGAACGCCTAGATGTATATGCTGGCGGGGACATAGGAACAAAGTCCCCCAATGAAGCATGGGCCATTATCGAAAAGGCGTCCCAAAAGTCAAAGTCTCGAAAGAGTGACCGATCAAGGTCTTCTTCTGCCCGATCGGGTGTACATGCCGTGGATAACTACACGGCCATTTCTGCACAGATAAAGGCGCTGGGCACGAGATTTGACAGATCTCAACAAAGTATAGCCCAGGCCAAAGTCTGTGTGATCAGTGCGGGGTGTCTCACGAGCCTGGCTCGTGTGCTCAGGGGGTTATGTATACTGGCCACGAGGATGTAGCTTACATGGGGAATCAGTCGAGACCCCAAAATAACCCCTACAGTAATACTTACAATCCGGGATGGAGGAACCACCCAAACTTCGGGTGGAGAATTGGTACTTCGAACCAGAACCCTCTCGGATTTCAGCAGAGAGCCTCCGCACCACACCAATCTCACCAATCCCAGCAGTCCCAACAACAACAGCCTTACCAATCTCATGGCAAATCCTACCAACCCAGACCGAACCAGTACCAGAACCAGGGCGCCGGGGGCAGTTCCCAGCAGCACGCCCAGGGCGGTACGTCTAGGTTGTAGGAAATGATGTCTCAACTCCTCACCAACAAAACAAATTCCAATCAAATTGCTGAGCAGCGCTACCAGCAACACGAAGAGCGCTTCTCCAATTACGAAGGAGAGACGAGGGGACAAAAGGCGTCCATGCAGGCCATAGAAAACCAGGTAGGCCAGATGGCGAAGATGATGTCCGAGAGACAGCAGGGCAATCTCCCGGGCAACACTGAGCCTAATCCGAGGGGGCATGTGAATGCCATCATGACGAGGAGTGGTAAAACCACGGGACCTGACACATCGGGCTCACCACCGATCACTGAGACGGTCCAGACTGAGTCTTCGGACGAGGTGCACGCTAGGCGAGTCCCAGCAAGTACAACACAGTTGCCAAAGCCAGTCACTGACTACACTCCTCCTGTTCCATACCCTGGCAGACTTAGGAAACAGAAAGACGAGGCTCAATACGGGAAATTTCTCGAGCTGTTCAAACAGCTACATATAAACATCCCGTTTGTGGAGGCCTTGGCACAGATGCCTAAGTATGCCAAATTCCTGAAGGACATCCTCACCAATAAGCAAAAACTTGAGGACCTGTCCTGTGTGCTTTTAAACGAGAACTGCTCTTCGATTCTGCAGAATAGACTGCCGATGAAGATGGGAGATCCGGGTAGTTTCACCATCCCTTGTCTGATAGGGAACATGTCTGTCAGTAATGCACTGGCAGACTTGGGTGCGAGCATTAACCTTATGCCTTATAAGGTTTTTGAGAAGCTGGATCTGGGTGAGCCTTCACCCACCAGGATGTGTATTCGTCTTGCTGATCGTTCGATCAAATATCCTCGGGGATTTGTTGAGAATATGCTTGTCAAAATTGACAAATTTGTATTCCCGGTGGATTTTGTCATCCTTGATATGGATGAGGACTCTAAAGTGCCTCTGATCCTCGGACGTCCTTTCCTTAACACGGCTAGGACGATTGTTGACGTGGCTGCGGGCCAAATCACACTCCGGGTGATTGATGAGCATGTGACTTTTGATGTTCAGAGGTCGATGCGTCATCCCGAGAGTCAGGATGACACACTATACTATCTTGATATAGTAGACCAGTGTGTCAGTTCTCACTTCCGAGGCACGATAGAGGGGAATGTTTCGGGCACACATCTGTTGTGTGGGGACTTAGATGACATTATGAAGGAGGGCCATATAGATGAGCAGCTGGTCTATCAGATCGGTGATGATAGTTCTCAGAGCCCGGAGCGTTTCGTGGAGATTGAGCGAGAGGAGAGTGATAAGTCGAAGCCGTCCGTTGAAGATCCGCCGTCTTTGGAGCTGAAGGAGATCCCACCGCAGCTGGAGTATGCATTTCTTGACGAGGAGGGTCGTCTGCCTGTTATCATTTCATCTTCTCTATCTGCAGTAGAAAAGAGCGAGTTGCTTCGTGTGCTTAAACTTCATAAAAAGGCAATTGCCTGGAAGATCATGGAAATCAAGGGGATTAATCCCTCATTCTGTACTCATAAAATCTTGATGGAAGATGTCTATAAGCCTTGTGCGCAGCACCAGAGGCGTCTGAACCCGAACATGCAAGAAGTTGTTAAGTCCGAGGTCATTAAGTTGCTTGATGCTGGATTGATATATCCGATCTCGGATTCTGTTTGGGTTAGTCCTGTGCACGTCGTGCCCAAGAAGGGTGGCATGACGGTGGTCATGAATGATAGGAATGAGTTGATTCCTACGAGGACGGTCACTGGGTGAAGAGTTTGCATTGACTATCGCAAGCTCAATGACGCCACCCGCAAGGATCACTTCCCGCTTCCATTCATCGATCAGATGTTGGAACGACTGTCGGGGAAGTTGTACTACTGTTTCCTTGATGGTTTCTCTGGATACTTTCAAATCCCTATCGATCCTGTGGACCAGGATAAGACGACTTTCACATGCCCTTTTGGCACATTCGCCTACAGGCGTATGCCGTTCGGGTTGTGCAATGCGCCGGCAACCTTCCAGCGTTGCATGGTTGCCATTTTTCATGACATGATCGAGGACTCCATGGAGGTGTTCATGGATGATTTTTCCGTTTTTGGGAGTTCATTCGATCAATGTCTAGGGAATCTGGAGCGGATGCTTCAGAGGTGTGAGGAGACCAGTCTTGTGCTAAACTGGGAAAAATGCCACTTCATGGTGAAGGAAGGAATAGTCCTGGGGCATAAGGTCTCCCAAAGTGGGTTGGAGGTTGACCCGGCCAAAATAGATATCATTTCTAGGCTCCCTCCACCATCCTCTGTTAAAGCGATCCGCAGTTTTTTGGGTCATGCGGGATTTTACAGGCGATTCATCAAAGACTTTTCCAAAATCGCCCGTCCAATGACCCGATTGTTGGAAAAGGTTGCACCGTTTGTGTTTGGTGCAGAATGTGTGAAAGCCTTCGGGCTTTTAAAGTGTTTGCTTGTGGAAGCCCCTATATTGGTAGCACCCGACTGGGAGCTGCCATTCGAGATTATGTGCGACGCGAGTGACTTCGCGATAGGGGCGGTCTTAGGACAGCGGAAGGACAAGCACTTCCACCCGATCTACTACGCTAGCAAGACTCTTCATGATGCTCAGGAGCATTACACCACCACGGAGAAAGAGCTTCTAGCTGTAGTATTTGCATTCGACAAGTTTAGATCTTATTTGGTGCTGTCGAAGACCATTGTCTTGTAACAGCCCACTCCCGTACCGCGATATTGTCCGGGCATGTCCCGATTTTGCATTGGTCATAGGTAATTCCCACGCCAAAACGCGTCACGATAGGGAAGGTATCCCACCTCTTATAAAGAAGTGTTAGTTCTCCTTCCCAACCGATGTGGGATCGTTACAATCCACCCCCTTAAGGAGCCCAGCGTCCTCGCTGGCACAACGGCCCGGGCCTGTCTCTGATACCATTTGTAAAAGCCCACTCCCGTACCGCGATATTGTCCGGGCATGTCCCGATTTTGCATTGGTCGTAGGCAATTCCAACGCCAAAACGCGTCACGATAGGGAAGGTATCCCACCTCTTATAAAGAACTGTTAGTTCTCCTTCCCAACCGATGTGGGATCGTTACAGGGATGGAGCGTTTTGGTTTTTGAGGGGTGGGGGGTTAGCTGCACATGTACATTTCACAAGGGGGGGGGGGTTAGGTTTTTAGGGAGTGGGGTGGGCGGGTTTAGGTTTTTAGGGGGTGGAGGTGGGGTTTTTAGGTTTTTTTTTGTTTGTGTTGACAATGGTTCTCTGGTTCTCCCCCTAAAGTTGGTTCTCGTATGATCCCTACCCTATATATATATATATATATATATATATAGTATAAGGTTATATTGGAAACCCTTGTTATAGTGAAAACCTTGGAAACTCTATCAAACTCTAACTCCCCGACTTTTTTTCTCTATGAAAATTTTAGGGTATGTAACATACATGATTTTAAGCATTTTGGGCCAAAAAAATCGAAAAAGCGCCGAGTTGTTTTTTTTTTTTTTTAAATAAAAACCGTATTCGGGTAAAAAAAAAATAGGTAACACGTGTTAGTTTGGCTTAACATGTGTTAGTCGAAAATTTATTTATTTATTTTTTTAAAAAAAGTGCTCGACGCTTTTTTTTATTTTTTTTTTGCCCCAAAATGCTTAAAATCATGTATATTACATGCCCTAATTTTTTTCAAAAATAAAAAAAAATTGGGAAGTCAGAGTTTCCAGAGTTTTCACTATAAGAGTGGGTTTCCACATTATCCTTACCATATATATATATATATATATATATATATATATATATATATATATATATATATATAGGGGAGGGTTATCTTGAGAACGCTAAATATTGTGAGAACCGTGAGAACAAGTAAAAAAATCTATCAAAATAAAATTTTTTTAATACAAACCTCATTATAATCAAAATACAACATTAATAAATGAATGTTCTTTCCAAATAATTCATCTTTTCTTGCAAAAACACTTTCAAATTAACTTTTTACACATGTGTAAATGAAACAGTTTACAAATGTATAAACAGTAAATTTACACATGTGTAAAAACACATTATTTTCGTATACGTTTGAATTTTTACGCGTAAATTGTGTTTTTGAGATTGTATTTTAGTAATAAGGACAAGTGTAAAAAGAAATTTTGAATTTGAATGGTTTTAGATGTCGTTCTCACGGTTCGCACGAAATATAGGTGTTCTCAAATTAACTTTCCCCTATATATATATATGGAAATTATAAACTGAAAACCCACTTGAGTTAAGAAAACTAAGAAAACCCTTGTAAAACCATCTAAAAGTTTTCAATTTTTTTTGAAAAAAATACACAAGGTAACATACATGTATTAAAGCGCTGTTACATATGTAACAACTGATGTATATTACCTTGTGTATTTTTTTCAAAAAAAAATAAATATTTTTAGATGGTTTTTTCAAGGGTTTTTTTTAGTTTTCTTAACTCGAGTGCGTTTCAATTTATCCTTCCCATATATATATATATATATATATATATATATATATATGAAATCAGATTTTTTTATAAACTAAGTGCTTATAGATTAAATATGTTAATATTCATGTTTGTATCAGTGAAGTTTGATAAACATATATTTTTTTTGAACGGCAAAAACACTTTATATATGGATATAAAGAGCCAGCAAGCGGCTGGGGGTAAAAAAGAAAAACGGAAAGACGACAAAAGAAAAAGAAGGCCAGCCAAACAAGGCACCCCCGATTACAGACTAGAAACGAAATCGAAATTTAGCCAGCTCTCCCAAGTAGGCTTCAAGACGTTAGACCGATTGCAAATCCAAAGACATTAAACATATATTAAACTTCAAATTTAAATGAATATTATATAGGTCGATTATTAGTCTGAGAATTTTAAATAGCGTTAAAAAAAACATTCTTGATGTGATAACTATGAATTCCAAATTGACTTTTATTTTGGTTTAGATTGTTTTTCAAAGTTTGAAATAAATATGGTCATTTTTCTTCCGCTGGTTTGAGAATAAAATGAGTCAATCATCATCTTTTTTCAGTTTATTGGTTTATTTATTTATTTATTTATTTTTTCTTACAAAACCAGCTATAACATCTATAACAATAATTAATTAATTAATATTATATTATGTTACTAGCGGATTACTCCGGGAGTGTCTTGGGGTTAAAAAATCTAATATTACTTAATAAAAAAAGATAAAATGAAGTAAACAGTCTCAACCACTTTTAATGTTAAAAAAGTTGTTCTAATGTTTATACTATCAAAAGGGTTCTCATGCTACGTTCCCAGTAGATTAAAAAATCTCAACCTCTTTTAATGCTAAGCATATCGTTATAGCACATGAACGTGGGCAATTCATATAAGTTCAAAAACATGTATACTATCATAACATGATTAGTGGGCAATTCATATAGCACATGAATGCCACCTCATACAAACTCAATTCTTTTATTATAAGTTATAGATTCTAGGAATGAAACCTGTCTATAATTTGAAAAAGTAAAGCACAAGTTTATGGCAATAAAATATTAAAATTTATAGAGTAAATTCAGATACAAATAGGTTTAACCTACTAAACATTAGAAGTGAAGGAGAAATTTTTTTTATATGCTTAAACATGCTTTTTAGATGAATAATAAAAAAATTAAAAATAAAAATTAGCGTAATTACTCTACATTAATTTGTTTTTTAAATTTTAGCACTAAAATATATGTTTAACAAGATTAAAAAAAAATTCAAATAATAAAAAAATTCCCTCTACTTATCACGTTAAGGATTATTTGTATGATAAGACCCAATTATGCAAGAACTTCCTCATATTGTATAAATCTGTTAAATAAATATGGCAGGATGTTTATAAAAAAAGTATAGGATTTTATTTAATTTATTTATTTACTTAATTTTTCTAATCAATTTAGAACCCTAATTTTTACTCTACGAATAGGAAATTCCTATTCATTTATTCTTTGAACCTTCTCATTGAAAAACAATCTTATATCCCTTCTTAAATACTAAAATTTCTAGCTATCGTCCTCTTTCCTCTCCCGAATACTAAAATTTCTAGCCATCATCCTCTTTCTTAGCTAGTTTCGTGTTTTACAAGTAAGTAATTTAAGTTGTGCAATGTCTTTTTTTCTTCACGTTTTTATTCCATTACTATTTTCTATTTAAAACTAGTTTGATTGTTTTTAAAATCAATAATAACATGTTATTAAACTCGCTTTATCTTATTTTGACCAAGGATTAATTTCAAAAAATAAGAAACCTATTGTAAAAATTCATAAAATGTATAAACTAATCACATCAGAATTTTTTCAGCAAAAAATCCAATTTTGTTTTGTTTGTCATTTGATCATCAAATAACGTGATTTTCAAGTCTAAATTGTATTACTCTAAGTCTAGACAAAAATTGAAAAGCTTCATAATCTATCTATACTTTCCATAATAGAAAAAGCGTGAGTGACGTCATGTGACACTCGGCATATTTGACTTAAACATTCCAGTAACACCTAAGTCTACCTTAGCGGGAAACATTTATAAACGGACTTAACCAGGTTAGTTGAATCGGGTCAGGATAGGATTGTCCAGGGTTCAATGATCTGGAGGATCATTGGGAGTTGTTTTGGGAATACACTAGTATCGGGTCCCGTTGTTGGTGAAATTACATAAACTAATTAAGTGTTATGTGTAGATTAATTGTTATATGGTGGATTATATGCAAAGACGTGTTTAAACGATGTGTAGATAATCATTCATGCTTAAATATGTTAAACATAGACTAAGGTTGCATGTTCATGTGTTAAGATGCGTTAAACACGACAAACTGGAAAACTAGAAAAAACATAGGTCCAGGTTCGACCACAGCGTGGGGGCGAACCTGAAAAATAATCTTGGTTCGACCCTTAATAAAGGGGCGAACCTGGAATGTGGAAATGATAGAATTCCATTTGACCATACAAGGCACATTCGACCCTGTGAAAGGGGCGAATGTGGGTACATTCGCCCAGGTGAAAACGGCGAATGTGGACTAGTATAAATACCAAACTTTGTCATTTTTCACTATTTCACAAACCCTAACCGTCTCTAAACACTCTCAAACGATTTTAATCACTAAGGAATGAGTTTTTGCTCTTATTTTTCATAATCTAACCTAACAACAACATCTAATCAAGAATCCAAGGCGTGTTCTTAATTCTAAACCTTTTTCAAGTATTTTAATTCGTTTTTTTTTATCTAACCCTAAATGTCCAGATCTGTTCTAAGGATGTTTTTGTTAATAAAAACCTTTTACACATCTTTCTAAACCTAAACCTTATCATTAAACATAGGTTTTCATATCAATAAACATATGTAAATTATGTGTTATGTGATATTATGTGTTGTTTAATGATTTGCTGCTGTGCTAAGGCTAGAAACATGATCTAGGGCTGCTATTGATGATAATTTAGGATTATTGAAGGTTATAATTAGATAGATGATAATATCAAGTCTAATTTGGGGATTTTATTGAATCTAGGGCTTGTTGCATGTTGGTATTATCAATAGAACTATTGGGGGTTTTCAATTACATGATAAACTAAGCATTTTAAGATGATTATGGATTGATTTTGAAAAGTTTCCTAATTGGGTAAAGATTACATGCATGATGTGACATTTCCATAATCTTTGCCATTTTTGGAAAGGGCTAAAACGAATAGGTTTTGGGGAAAAATTGGTGGGGTTTTGTAGGGATAAGTTATTCATGCTTAACTGCAGTGTTTGTTGATGTTTCGGGATGTTTTCGGATGTTTTTGAAGCGTTTTTGGGAAAAGTATTATGCCAGGGTCGAACCAGGGCACATTTGACCGATCGGGTGGTCGAATGTGGAATCCCAGGGTCGAACCTGGACAGTTTGGTCGAATCTGTTTAAAAAGGGTCGAAGGTGGCTTTCAAACGGTCGAAGGTGTCTTAAAAAGGGGCGAAGGTGGATTTATTTTCCTGGTTTGACCCTATTGATTCAAAAATGAGATTTTTGATACAAACAAAGTCTTTTATGCTTGAACCTTGTGTGTAATCTATGTGTACTTGATTAGTTAGGGTAATGAGTCACCAACGGGATGTCGGGTCGGTCTAGTGTGTCGGTTGAACAATTAAACACGTTTTAAAACATACTTGGTCACGATCTGGACAATCGGGGACTAGATAACCTTATGGTTATTAGTCGGAACACTTATGTGAACATTTTGATAGATCTTTGGTAGTGGGATTATCAAGGGCTTGGTTCTCTTATATTACTGAAGAACGCAACTTAAGGTGAGTTCACGGCCCCACTTTTGCTGCTTTAACTTTTGGGGCAGAAAAAATGCGCTAAACTATTTTGGTAACATATGTCATACTATGGTTTTAACTTTTCATTGCTATACGATCTTTTAAAGTCCCGGGGAAAACCATGAATGTGCGGGGATGCACAACGGAGGAAATGTGGATAGATCTATTGGGCGTGACCTGCCCCACTCGACGGCTTGGAGGGCCGGGCGGGTGCATATTGTCTCGAACTGGTAACATTGGTAACATGCTAAACATTCGGGCTAAACATTGCTAAACGTGTCTGTAATGGTTTTCCAATCGTAGTAGTAATAAAACATACGCCTAGCTAGCGTACTTGGTAACATTGGTATATTATGAACATGGTAACGCTTTGGTGACTCTTGGTAACATATTGAAAAAACCTGTGAACTCACCAGTATTATATATGTTGACGTCTTTTTGGCATGTTTTTCTCAGGTCGCTAAGGTAGCATCGGTTGGACTAGGCGCACGGGTCTGCATTGGCGTCTAGGCTTAGTAGCATATTTTAAATAAGTGTCTTGAATATTTTGGAACACAGTTTTGTAGTTGATTAAATCTTTAAATGCTTCCGCTATGGTTTAATGGTTTGATAACCAAGTTTTGAGTTTACGTATTTCATATAGTGTTGTTTATTGTGATCGTTGACTTGGATCCTGGTTTGTCATGCGCCTCGTGGTAAAATTCCGCAAGTGGAAATTTGAGGGTGTGACAGATTGGTATCAGAGCCAGGTTATAGTGAACTAGGACTGCATGTAGAGTCTGGTCTATAGCCGAGTCACACACAATAGACGGTCACATACTTTGAGTCTCTTACTGGGATACGTACTAATTTTGTTGGGGTGTCCTTACATCATCATCATACTTCTGTGTTACATCATCCGCTTTTACTTGGGTTCTTACCTACTCTTGTCTTCTTCTTCGGGATTGAAGAGGAAGAAGCTGATTTATTGACTCTAGCACACACATGCTTTCTTACACTTACACCTATCGTAACACGTTACTAGGCGACGATACTCGGTGGCCAGAGTTTGGACTAGGAGTACATTTGGAGGACCATGTAGAGCAGTTTATCATTTCGGGTGCACACGAAATAATAAACTGAAATGCATGAGAATCTCGGTGGACTTTGAGTTTAGATGTACAGTCCTGAATTTGCCCCTAAGTTAACTCTTGTAAATTTCTAGTGGTTGACACTAGAAGTGAATCTGAATCCCTCGATTTCTTGCTTTGTTAGATCATGTCTGGTGCTCGTGGTGGTGGACGTCGTGCTGGCGGCGGAGGCGGCGGTGGTGGCGGCGGTGGCCGTGGTGGCGGCGGTGGTCGTGGTAACATCAACATGACCCAAGCTGAACTGAATAACTTGTTACAGCAGCAAGTGAACATGGCTATGGCTAATTTCCAGGCTTGGATTAATGCCATGGGTGGTGAGTTGATTTCTGTCGACTTTGACTCATTCTTGGGTGTCATGTTCTTTCGTTTGTATTTTATCCGTGTATCATGTTTCAGGTATCGCTGTCAATCCACCTCCACCTCAGTGCTCTTATAAGAAGTTTCGGGACTGTCAGCCCCATAACTTTCGCTGGAACTGAGGGAGCGGTGGGACTGCTCCGATGGCTGGAGAAGGTAGAATCTGTGTTCGTTATGTGTAACTGTCCCGCTGGGGACCGGGTTAAGTATGCTACTGCAACATTTGAGGGGCCTGCATTGTCATGGTGGAATGCTACTGCCCAGAACATGGGATTGGGGGAGGCTATTGCTATGCCTTGGTCGGATTTTGTGCACCTTTTGAGGAGTGATACTGTCCAAGGGAGGAAGTACAGAAGTTGGAACATGAGGTCCGGAGTTACAAGATGGTTGGGTCGAGATTGAGGAGTACACTATGAGGAGGAACGAGCTAGCGGTGTTGTGCCCTGATTTGCACACACCCGAGTATAAGAGGATTGAGCACTACATATCTGGGTTAGTGCCGGAGATTGCAGGGTTAGTGGCTGTTGGGAATCGTCCCACTCTTGCTGAAGTTGTCCGATCGGCTCATCGGATGACTAACCTGAAGGTGGCAGAAGGTGTTTTGCCTCCTAAGGGTACTACTGTGAAGGGTCCGGAGGGGAACAAGAGGAAGTGGGATAATGTGGGGAAGAGTGTCGTGCCAGCACCATCTCAGCCGGTGAAGAAGTTTGATTCGTCTGGGTCTTCTTCGGGGCAGAAGTCGGGAGGGTATGTTGGAAAGCATCCCAAGTGCAACAAGTGTGGTTATCACCACTCTGGGAATTGTGATCGGGCTCGCTGTCATCGGTGCCATCAGTTGGGGCATCTTACTAAGGATTGCAGGGTGTCACTTACCTCAACTCAGACTCCTACTGCTACTCCTGCTCCTGCTGCTCAGGGGACTACAGGAAAGCAGGGGTGCTACAACTGTGGTGTAACACCCCAACCGATGGCGAAAACATCGGGATGTCACGTATTGATGATTGTTCAGTAGCTCATGGTGAATAATAAATTTCATTAAATGATTTAAATAGATTACATACAATTGTTCTAAGAATTTGTACATCACAAGATGAAAAATACTAGCTACACATCTTCAAGCAATAACTCAAATCTTCATGCAAGTATAACCTAAAACATGTTAAGTTTGAAAATATTTTGGGTCAATAAAAGTTGGTGAGAATACATAGGTTTTTTAAATATCATTGATAACAATAGTTTGTACAACAATCATAGTTGTATAATGATAGAGTATGAGTTCGACATGTAACAATGCGTCTTTGTACAATCAAACCTTGTGTCGACTGATGACTAACTCGCAAGTTAGTTAAATGTTGTTACTGTTATCGATCATCCCTGAATTTATGCGGGGGGATGGGTTTGTCAGACCTATAGCGCTATAATCTAAACAGGCGGCTTGATCATTGTTAATGATTGTACTGTGTCTTTTTGTTACAGTCAGATGATAGAATGAGTAAATGATAGTGTAATTGAATCATAAGTTTCAACAATGTAAGAATGAGTAAATGATAGTGTATAAAATGTTTAAATATGTTTCACCCCAAAATGTAAAACAGAAAAAGGGGCTATGTAAACTCACCTTAGCAAAATGTTATGTCTCGTGAAAATAGAATATGTGTTGCCCCAAAGTTGCCAATTACAAGAGCTTATAATCAAAGCTTCAATTGTAGAAGTAATAGACTATAGAAGAAAGGTATGAGGGAAAGTTTAATCGGATTGAAACAATCGATTTAGAGGTGCAAAGTATAATGGGTCATAGGTGGGTTTTTATACTAGTTTTGGATTTAATTAGCCATTAAAATTGGTCAACACCATAAAGTAAGGTTTTATGATGAATTGACTATTTGACTAAGACTTTGACTAGGACTTTGACTATTTGACTCAAGGCTTTATTTAAATAAAAAAATCTTGTATGTGAAAAAAAAAAGAATTTGGAATCATATTATTATTATTATTATTTATATACATTTATGTATGTATATAAGTTGTGAGTTAGGATAAATAAAGACTTAGGCACATTTGTATAATATTAATGATAAAGGTGTAATAAAATATATATATATATATATATATATATATATAAGGGCTTTTTATGTATTAAAATTTTTGGGAAAATTTTGCAATGTTACAGTCTCCCCTACTTTTGGAAACTTCGTCCCGAAGTTTATTGAAAACACAGGGTTGAAGGTGATTGGGTAGAAATTAGGACAAGGGTGGTTTGGGAAGTTTCGAGTTAAGGCATGACATAAATTTATAGGTAACAGAATAATCTGTTTCGAATAATTTGGGTAAGAGTTTTGATATGTGTGAGTTTTAAGGGTTGGATTAGGTTCATCTGAAATAGCAAGGAGAATAAGAATCTTAAGTTTTAGGAGTCCTAAAAGGAATGAGTTGATGGACTATTGAAAGACTAAATGAACTACCAGATAACTAAGGTTTATAATTGGTCAACTACCGAAAACCTTGATAGAATTTCACACTACCTTAACGTACCTGTAAATTCATGATTACGTTCCGAACCGCAATCACCAATTTACTTTACATTAGGGTTTTGTGTCCCTCTATAACTCTAGATACACATGTAAAATAATATGATTAACCATGTATCCAAAAATGAGTCCAACTGTTGAGCAGGAAAAAGACTTCTACCAGTCAGTGAGTAGGAACCTCTACCGATTGTTGAGCAGGTATGATAGCCTCTACCAGTTGTTGAGCAGGTTGTAGGGCCTCTACCGACTGTTGAGCAGGCATGATGACCTCTACCAATCGTTGAGTAGGTTATTTTGTACTCTACTAACTGTTGAGCAAGTACTTAATCCTCTATCAGTTGTTTGATTAAGTGTACCAATTATTACACACATGAATTGCAAATTGATAATATGTACATGTAAGCAATCAAGTATCAAGTATAGCATACGAGTTGTAATAGAGTTGCCCTAGATAAGGTTAATGACTCTAGGTGTGTCTATAGTAAATAGTTTATATTCCATGAATTCTAGTTTCAAATGTTCAAATAAGGCAAATAGTCGAATCCTCATGTATAACTAAGGATTAAGTTTGATGCAACACACAATCAAGTTTCAATAGTTTGGTTATCATGGGTAACTAGCTCATGTGTGAGAAGGTGAAGGATATGAATTTAGTTCTTGAGAGGATGATGAAAAATTCTTGAAGCAGAATCAAAGTTGTGAGAGATAGTGAATGTGAAGATAGTTGATAAAGAGTTTATTTTATAGTATAGAGATTATATGATTTGGGTAGGGTGTTGAATATTTAAAAAGTGGCTAAGATGGTAAGGTGAAGTGTGATTGTGAAATCCATGGATGGTTATGAAATGAGATTGATTTAAGCTGTAAAATTTTGAGATTTTTGAGCTTAGTTTAAGGAAGGTGAGTGTAATCATTTATTCATTAATTAAAACGAATAAACGAAAAACGTTGACTTATCAAAACTTCTAGATTCTAATAACATAGTGAAGACATGCTTTAGCCTATAAGTGAACACTCATCCTGAGAATTCCCAGGTAGGCATCCGGGTCCCTCGTCTGATTGGGATATATGCGCAATGTCAGTCCTAGACAGAAAACTCAGAATACAGGCGTTCACCCTTCCAGATTGCACGTGTTCGTTATTAAAATCTAGAACTTCGACGAGATCTCAAGGTGGTTTAGGCTAAACCTGAGGATTGTCCTATTAGTCTAAGAGTAGATCTTGTGATGGAGAGCAATCTTTGTGTAGGGGTTGAAGTAGGGATAAGAAGTAGAAGTGAGATAGAGAATAGCAAGTAAAAGGAGAAAATACTGGTTATATTCCTATGGTTATAGATTAGATTATTTTTTTTTCTAATAACCTAATTCCCTATAACCAAGGCTCTGATACCAATCTGTAACACCCCAACCGATGGCGGAAACATCGGGATGTCACGTATTGATGATTGTTCAGCAGCTCATGGTGAATAATAAATTTCATTAAATGATTTAAATAGATTACATACAATTGTTCTAAGAATTTGTACATCACAAGATGAAAAATACTAGCTACACATCTTCAAGCAATAAATCAAATCTTCATGCAAGTATAACCTAAAACATGTTAAGTTTGAAAATATTTTGGGTCAACAAAAGTTGGTGAGAATACATAGGTTTTTTAAATATCATTGATAACAATAGTTTGTACAACAATCATAGTTGTATAATGATAGAGTATGAGTCCGACATGTAACAATGCGTCTTTGTACAATCAAACCTTGTGTCGACTGATGACTAACTCGCAAGTTAGTTAAATGTTGTTACTGTTATCGATCATCCCTGAATTTATGCGGGGGGATGGGTTTGTCAGACCTATAGCGCTATAATCTAAACAGGCGGCTTGATCATTGTTAATGATTGTACTGTGTCTTTTTGTTCCAGTCAGATGATAGAATGAGTAAATGATAGTGTAATTGAATCATAAGTTTCAACAATGTAAGAATGAGTAAATGATAGTGTATAAAATGTTTAAACATGTTTCACCCCAAAATGTAAAACAGAAAAAGGGGCTATGTAAACTCACCTTAGCAAAATGTTATGTCTTGTGAAAATAGAATATGTGTTGCCCCAAAGTTGCCAATTACAAGAGCTTATAATCAAAGCTTCAATTGTAGAAGTAATAGACTATAGAAGAAAGGTATGAGGGAAAGTTTAATCGGATTGAAACAATCGATTTAGAGGTGCAAAGTATAATGGGTCATAGGTGGGTTTTTATACTAGTTTTGGATTTAATTAGCCATTAAAATTGGTCAACACCATAAAGTAAAGTTTTATGATGAATTGACTATTTGACTAAGACTTTGACTAGGACTTTGACTATTTGACTCAAGGCTTTATTTAAAAAAAATCTTGTATGTGAAAAAAAAAAGAATTTGGAATCATATTATTATTATTATTATTTATATACATTTATGTATGTATATAAGTTGTGAGTTAGGATAAATAAAGACTTAGGCACATTTGTATAATATTAATGATAAAGGTGTAATAAAATATATATATATATATATATATATATATAAGGGCTTTTTATGTATTAAAATTTTGGGGAAAATTTTGCGATGTTACATGTGGTGACACGGGACACTTCAAGCGTGAATGTCCTAAGCTGAAGCAGGGCGATAATGGGAGGGGCGGGAATGGTAACAGGAACAACGGAGGCGGCGGAAGGACTGCACGTGCTTTCGTCATTGGGTCTGCAGAGGCTAGGCAGGATCCATACACAGTTACCGGTACGTTCCTTCTTAATGATCGCTATGTTTCTGTCTTGTTTGATTCTGGTGCCGATAAGAGTTTCATATCTGTGGACATTAGTCGATTGCTAGATATAGTACCCACACCTTTAGAGGCTAAGTACTTAATAGAATTGGCTGATGGTAAGAAAATCGAAGCGACACACACCCTTAGGGAATGTCGCTTGGAACTGTCAGGTTTGTCTTTCCCCATTGACCTTATGCCGATACCCCTGGGTAGTTTTGATGTCGTTGTCGGCATGGATTGGTTATCGTTGTATCGTGCGGAGATTGTTTGTTTTGATAACATTATTCGGATCCCTCTCCCTGATGGAGAGACTCTTTCGGTTCATGGCGAGAAGCGTGGTGCTCCACTGAGTATCATTTCTAGCATGAAAGCCCGTAAGTATCTTCGGAAGGTTTGTTTGGCCATTCTGGCACTTGTTAATGTTTCAATAACGATGAGAAGAAGATCGAGGATATTCCGGTGGTTCGTGATTTTCCCGATGTGTTTCCTGATGATTTACCTGGTCTCCCTCCCCATCGTCAGGTTGAGTTTGGCATTGATCTTATTCCGGGTGCAGCTCCTATTGCCCGGGCTCCGTATCGTCTTGCACCTCCCGAGATGCAAGAGTTGTTCAGCCAGTTGCAAGAACTCTTGGAAAAGGGTTTCATCCGACCGAGTTCATCCCCGTGGGGAGCTCCTATTTTTTTGTGAAGAAGAAGGACGGAAGTCTTCGCATGTGTATTGATTACCGTGAGCTGAACAAGGTAACCATCAAAAATCGTTACCCTCTCCCACGCATTGATGATCTCTTTGACCAACTCCAGGGCTCTAGTTACTACTCGAAGATTGATTTGCGGTCCGGTTATCACCAGTTGCGCGTCCAAAAAGCCGACATCCAGAAGACTGCTTTTCGCACTCGTTATGGCCATTTTGAATTCTTGGTCATGCCTTTTGATCTCACTAACGCACCGACGGTGTTCATGGACTTGATGAACCGCGTTTGCAAGCCTTACCTTGATAAATTCGTCATCGTGTTTATTGACGATATTCTGGTTTATTCTAAGAACAAGACAGATCATGAGGAACACTTACGGTTAGTCTTGGAACTTTTGAGACGGGAGCAGTTGTATGCTAAGTTCTCAAAGTGTGATTTCTGGTTATGTGAAGTTCAATTCCTAGGGCATGTGGTTAATGAACTGGGAATTCATGTCGATCCGGCTAAGATCGAAGCTATTAAAGACTGGGAAGCACCAAAGACGCCATCTGAGGTGCGGAAATTCCTAGGCCTTGCGGGTTACTATCGTCGTTTCATTGAGGGATTTTCGAAGATCGCTCAACCCATCACCACTCTTACCTAGAAAGACCGAAAGTTTGACTGGGGTGAACCACAGGAATCAGCATTTCAGATGCTGAAGCTTAAACTTTGTTCTGCACCTATCTTATCTTTACCTGAGGGTACGGATGATTTCGTTGATTACTGTGACACTTCTATTCTTGGTCTCGGTTGTGTGTTAATGCAACGCGGGAAGATTATTTCCTACACTTCTCTTCAACTCAAAATTCATGAGAAGAACTACACTATTCATGACTTGGAATTGGGTGCGGTGATCTTTGCGTTGAAAATTTGGAGACATTACTTGTACGGTACCAAATGCGAAGTATACACCGATCACAAGAGTCTCCAGCATATTTTCGACCATAAGGTGTTAAACATGCGGCAACGTCGCTGGGTTGAACTTCTGAACGATTATGACTGTGCTATCAAGTACCATCCTGGAAAGGCGAAAGTTGTGGCGGACCCCTTGAGCAGGAAGGAGTCTATAAAACCTCTTCGTGTTCGAGCCTTACAGCTCACCATTAATTCCTTATTGCCTGACCGAATCCGTTCTGCACAGTTGGAAGCTTTGAAGTAGGAAAACCTTAAACCTGAAACTATGCACAATGCTGATAAGCATCTTGAACTCAGGTTCGATGGCTTACACTACTTCGCGGGATGTGTTTGGGTTCCCTTGTTCAGGGGATTATGCGAGCTTGTCTTGGATGAAGCTCACAAATCTCGGTATTCTATTCACCCTGGCTCCGAGAAGATGTATCAGGACTTGAAGATACTTTATTGGTGGCCAAACATGAAGGCTGATATAGCTTCTTATGTCAGCAAATGCTTGACTTATGCTAAAGTCAAGGTGGAGTGTCAGAGGCCGTCTGGTCTCCTACAACAACCAGAGGTTCCAGAATGGAAGTGGGAGCGAATCACGATGGATTTTGTCACCAAGCTACCAAGGTCACCAAGTGGTTATGATATGATCTAGGTGATTGTTGACAGGTTGACAAAATCGGCACGTTTCATACCTATTAAGGAAACCGATGGACTTGAGCGGTTAGCTCGACTTTACCTTAAGGGATAAGTTATTGGTGGGGTTTTGTGGGGATAAGTTATTCATGCTTAACTGCAGTGTTTGTTGATGTTTCGGGATGTTTTCGGATGTTTTTGAAGCGTTTTTGGGAAAAGTATTCTGCCAGGGTCGAACCAGGGCACATTCGACCGATCGGGTGGTCGAATGTGGAATCCCAAGGTCGAACCTGGACAGTTTGGTCGAATCTGTTTAAAAAGGGTCGAAAGTGGCTTTCAAACGGTCGAAGGTGTCTTAAAAAGGGGCGATGGTGGATTTATTTTCCTGGTTTGACCCTATTGATTCAAAAATGAGATTTTTGATACAAACTAAGTCTTTTATGCTTGAACCTTGTGTGTAATCTCTGTGTACTTGATTAGTTAGGGTAATGAGTCACCAACGGGATGTCGGGTCGGTCTAGTGTGTCGGTTGAACACTTAAACATGTTTTTAAAACATACTTGGTCACGATCTGGACAATCAGGGACTAGATAACCTTATGGTTATTAGTCGGAACACTTATGTGAACATTTTGATAGATCTCTGGTAGTGGGATTATCAAGGGCTTGGTTCTCTTATATTACTGAAGAACGCAACTTAAGGTGAGTTCACGGCCCAACTTTTGCTGTTTTAACTTTTGGGGCAGAAAAAATGCGCTAAACTATTTTGGTAACATATGTCATACTATGGTTTTAACTTTGCATTGCTATACGATCTTTTAAAGTCCCGGGGAAAACCATGAATATGCGGGGATGCACAACGGAGGTAATGTGGATAGATCTATTGGGCGTGACCTGCCCCACTCGACGGCTTGGAGGGCCGGGCGGGTGCATATTGTCTCGAACTGGTAACATTGGTAACATGCTGAACATTCGGGCTGAGCATTGCTAAACATTGCTAAATGTGTCTAGTAATGGTTTTCCAATTGTAGTAGTAATAAAACATACGCCTAGCTAGCGTACTTGGTAACATTGGTATATTATGGACATGGTAACGCTTTGGTGACTCTTGGTAACATATTGAACAAACCTGTGAACTCACCAGTATTATATATGTTGACGTCTTTTTGGCATGTTTTTCTCAGGTCGCTAAGGTAGCATCGGTTGGACTAGGCGCACGGGTCTGCATTGGCGTCTAGGCTTAGTAGCATATTTTAAATAAGTGTCTTGAATATTTTGGAACACAGTTTTGTAGTTGATTAAATCTTTAAATTCTTCCGCTACGGTTTAATGGTTTGATAACCAAGTTTTGAGTTTACGTATTTCATATAGTGTTGTTTATTGTGATCGTTGACTTGGATCCTGGTTTGTCATGCGCCTCGCGGTAAAATTCCACAAGTGGAAATTTGAGGGTGTAACAGATTGGTATCAGAGCCAGGTTATAGTGAACTAGGACTGCATGTAGAGTCTGGTCTATAGCCGAGTCACACACACTAGACGGTCACTTACTTTGAGTCTCTTAGTGGGATACGTACTAATTTTGTCGGGGTGTCCTTACATCATCATCATACTTCTGTGTTACATCATCCGCTTTTACTTGGCTTCTTACCTACTATTGTCTTCTTCTTCGGGATTGAAGAGGAAGAAGCTGATTTATTGACTCTAGCACACAGATGCTTTCTCACACTTACACCTATCATAACACGTTACTAGGCGACGATACTCGGTGGCCGGAGTTTGGACTAGGAGTACATTTGGAGGACCATGTAGAGCAGTTTATCATTTCGGGTGCACACGAAATAATAAACTGAAATGCATGAGAATCTCGGTGGACTTTGAGTTTAGATGTACAGTCCTGAATTTGCCCCTAAGTTAACTCTTGTAAATTTCTAGTGGTTGACACTAGAAGTGAATCTGAATCCCTCGATTTCTTGCTTTGTTAGATCATGTCTGGTGCTCGTGGTGGTGGACGTCGTGGTGGCGGCGGAGGCGGCGGTGGTGGCGGCGGTGGCCGTGGTGGCGGCGGTGGTCGTGGTAACATCAACATGACCCAAGCTGAACTGAACAACTTGTTACAGCAGCAAGTGAACATGGCTATGGCTAATTTCCAGGCTTGGATTAATGCCATGGGTGGTGAGTTGATTTCTGTCGACTTTGCCTCATTCTTGGGTGTCATGTTCTTTCGTTTGTATTTTATCCGTGTATCGTGTTTCAGGTATCGCTGTCAATCCACCTCCACCTCAGTGCTCTTATAAGAAGTTTCGGGACTGTCAGCCCCATAACTTCGCTGGAACTGAGGGAGCGGTGGTACTGCTCCGATGGCTGGAGAAGGTAGAATCTGTGTACGTTATGTGTAACTGTCCCGCTGGGGACCGGGTTAAGTATGCTACTGCGACATTTGAGGGGCCTGCATTGTCATAGTGGAATGCTACTGCCCAGAACATGGGATTGGGGGAGGCTATTGCTATGCCTTGGGCGGATTTTGTGCACCTTTTGAGGAGTGAGTACTGTCCAAGGGAGGAAGTACAGAAGTTGGAACATGAGATTTGGAGTTACAAGATGGTTGGGTCCGAGATTGAGGAGTACACTATTAGGAGGAACGAGCTAGCAGTGTTGTGCCCTGATTTGCACACACCCGAGTATAAGAGGATTGAGCACTACGTATCTGGGTTAGTGCCGGAGATTGCAGGGTTAGTGGCTGTTGGGAATCTTCCCACTCTTGCTGAAGTTGTCCGATCGGCTCATCGGATGACTAACCTGAAGGTGGTAGAAGGTGTTTTGCCTCCTAAGGGTACTACTGTGAAGGGTCCGAAGGGGAACAAGAGGAAGTGGGATAATGTGGGGAAGAGTGTCGTGCCAGCGCCATCTCAGCCGGTGAAGAAGTTTGATTCGTCTGGGTCTTCTTCGGGGCAGAAGTCGGGAGGGTATGTTGGAAAGCATCCCAAGTGCCACAAGTGTGGTTATCACCACTCTGGGAATAGTGATCGGGCTCGCTGTCATCGGTGCCATCAGTTGGGGCATCTTACTAAGGATTGCAGGGTGTCACTTACCTCAACTCAGACTCCTGCTGCTACTCCTGCTCCTGTTGCTCAGGGGACTACAGGAAAGCAGGGGTGCTACAACTGTGGTGACACGGGACACTTCAAGCGTGAATGTCCTAAGCTGAAGCAGGGCGATAATGGGAGGGGCGGGAATGGTAACAGGAACAACGGAGGGGCGGGAAAAGGGTTTCATCCGACCGAGTTCATCCCCGTGGGGAGCTCCTATTTTGTTTGTGAAGAAGAATGACGGAAGTCTTCGCATGTGTATTGATTACCGTGAGCTGAACAAGGTAACCATCAAAAATCGTTACCCTCTCCCACGCATTGATGATCTCTTTGACTAACTCCAGGGCTCTAGTTACTACTCGAAGATTGATTTGCGGTCCGGTTATCACCAGTTGCGCGTCCAAAAATCCGACATCCAGAAGACTGCTTTTCGCACTCGTTATGGCCATTTTGAATTCTTGGTCATGCCTTTTGGTCTCACTAACGCACCGACGGTGTTCATGGACTTGATGTACCGCGTTTGCAAGCCTTACCTTGATAAATTCGTAATCGTGTTTATTGACGATATTCTGGTTTATTCTAAGAACAAGACGGATCATGAGGAACCCTTAGGGTTAGTCTTGGAACTTTTGAGACGGGAGCAGTGGTATGCTAAGTTCTCAAAGTGTGATTTCTGGTTATGTGAAGTTCAATTCCTAGGGCATGTGGTTAATGAACTGGGAATTCATGTCGATCCGGCTAAGATCGAAGCTATTAAAGACTGGGAAGCACCAAAGACGCCATCTAAGGTGCGGAAATTCCTAGGCCTTGCGGGTTACTATCATCGTTTCATTGAGGGATTTTCGAAGATCGCTCAACCCGTCACCACTCTTACCTAGAAAGACCGAAAGTTTGTCTGGGGTGAACCACAGGAATCAGCATTTCAGATGCTGAAGCTTAAACTTTGTTCTGCACCTATCTTATCTTTACCTGAGGGTACGGATGATTTCGTTGTGTACTGTGACACTTCTATTCATGGTCTCGGTTGTGTGTTAATGCAACGCAGGAAGGTTATTTCCTACACTTCTCGTCAACTCAAAATTCATGAGAAGAACTACACTACTCATGACTTGGAATTGGGTGCGGTGAACTTTGCATTGAAAATCTGGAGACATTACTTGTACGGTACCAAATGCGAAGTATACACCGATCACAAGAGTCTCCAGCATATTTTCGACCATAAGGTGTTAAACATGCGGCAGCGTCGCTGGGTTGAACTTCTGAACGATTATGACTGTGCTATCAAGTACCATCCTGGAAAGGCGAACGTTGTGGCGGACGCCTTGAGCAGGAAGGAGTCTGTAAAACCTCATCGTGTTCGAGCCTTACAGCTCACCATTCATTCGTCATTGCCTGACCGAATCCGTTCTGCACAGTTGGAAGCTTTGAAGTAGGAAAACCTTAAAGCTGAAACTATGCACAATGCTGATAAGCATCTTGAACTCAGGTTCGATGGCTTACACTACTTCGCGGGACGTGTTTGGGTTCCCTTGTTCGGGGGATTACGCGAGCTTGTCTTGGATGAAGCTCACAAATCTCGGTATTCTATTCACCCTGGCTCCGATAAGATGTATCAGGACTTGAAGATACTTTATTGGTGGCCAAACATGAAGGCTGATATAGCTTCTTATGTCAGCAAATGCTTGACTTATGCTAAAGTCAAGGTGGAGTGTCAGAGGCCGTCTGGTCTCCTACAACAACCAAAGGTTCCAAAATGGAAGTGGGAGCGAATCACGATGGATTTTGTCACAAAGCTACCAAGGTCACCAAGTGGTTATGATATGATCTAGGTGATTGTTGACAGGTTGACAAAATCGGCACGTTTCATACCTATTAAGGAAACCGATGGACTTGAGCGGTTAGCTCGACTTTACCTTAAGGAGGTGGTTGGTCGGCACGGGGTGCCTGTTTCTATTATCTCTGATCGTGATTCTCGTTTTGCTTCGCGTTTCTGGAAGGCTTTGCACAATGCTTTGGGTACTCATTTGGATATGAGTAAGGCTTATCATCTGGAAACTGATGGACAGAGTGAGCGGACGATTCAAACCTTGAAAGACATGCTCCGGGCATGTGTTATCTGTTATCGATTTTGGCAAAAGCTGGGAGATTCACCTACCGTTGGTGGAGTTCTCATACAACAACAGCTATCACACTAGTATCAAGGCAGCTCCGTTCGAAGCTCTCTACAGACGAAAATGTCGATCACCTCTTTGTTGGGCCGAGGTGGGTGAGAGCCAGCTCACTGGTTCGGAACTGGTGTACGAAACTTCAGAGAAAATCGTACAAATTCGTAACCGTTTGGCAGTTGCGCGGGATCGTTAGAAGAACTATGCCGATCGCCGTCGCAAACCTTTAGAGTTCCAGGTTGGGGACAGGGTACTTCTGAAAGTTTCACCATGGAAGGGCGTCATACTCTTTGGAAAGTGTGGCAAGCTTAACCCTCGTTATGTCGGACCGTTCGCAATCCTGGAACGGATTGGACCGGTGGCATACAGACTTGACTTACCGGCGGAGCTCGGTAGTGTTTACAACGTCTTCCATGTGTCTAACTTGAAGAAGTGTTTGGCAGATGAATCTCTCATTGTACCACTGGAAGAAATCAAGGTTGATGATCGTCTTCGCATTGTGGAGGAACCTGTCGAGATTCTCGACTACAAGATTCGTAGCCTTCGTCGGAGTAAAATCCACATCGTCAAAGTTCGTTGGAACTCGAATCGTGGACCGGAGTTCACGTGGGAACGGGAGGATCATATGAAAGCTAAACATCCTCATCTTTTTTCGAAACGCGCATTCGAATCGAGGCATGTTACTACTGAAGCTGAATGGATCTCGGGTCGAGATTCCTTTCAACGTGTGGATGATGTGACATCCGGTAAATTTTCTTTTCGTTTCATTCTTTCCGTCTCTTTCATTTTTGGGCTTTGTGCAATTTTCGCGACGAAAATTCTTTCAACGTGAGGATGATGTGACACCCGACATATTTGGCTTAAACATTCTAGTAACACCTAAGTCTACCTTAGCGAGAAACATTTATAAACGTACTTAACTAGGTTAGTTGAGTCGGGTCAAGTTAGGATTGTCCAGGGTTCAATGATCTGGAGGATCATTGGGAGTCGTTTTGGGAATACACTAGTACCGGGTCCCGTTGTTGGTGAAATTAAATAAACTAATTAAGTGTATGTGTAGATTAATTATTGTATGGTGGATTATATGCAAAGATGTGTTCAAACGATGTGCAGATATCATCCATGCTTAAATATGTTAAACATAGACTAAGGTTGCATGTTCATGTGTTAAGGTGCGTTAAAATGTGTTAAACACGACAAACTGGAAAACTAGAAAAACATAGGTCCAGGTTCGACCACATCGTGGGGGCGAACCTGGAAAATACTCTTGGTTCGACCCTTACTAAAGGGGCGAACCTGGAATATGGAAATGAAAGAATTTCATTCGACCAGAACAAGGCACATTCGACCCTATGGAAGGGTCGAATGTGGATACATTCGCCCAGGTGAAAGGGGCAAATGTGGACTAGTATAAATACCAAACTTTGTCATTTTTCACCATTTCACAATCCCTATCCGTCTCAAAACACTCTCAAACGATTTTAATCACTAAGGAAGGAGTTTTTGCTCTTATTTTTCATAATCTAACCTATGAACAACATTTAATCAAGAATCCAATGTGTGTTCTTAATTCTAAACCTTGTTCTAGTATTTTAATTCGTTTTTATCTAACCCTAAATGTCCAGATATGTTCTAAGGATGTTTTTGTTAATAAAAACCTTTTAAACATCTTTCTAAACCTAAACCCTATCATTAAACATAGGTTTTCATATCAATAAACATATGTTAATTATGTGTTATGTGATATCATGTGTTGTTTAATTATTTGCTACTATGCTAATGCTAGAAACATGACCTAGGGCTGCTATTGATGATAGTTTAGGATTATTGAAGGTTATAATTAGATAGATGATGATATCAAGTCTAATTTGGGGATTTTATTGAATCTAGGGCTTATTGCATGTTAGTATTATCAATAGAACTATTGGGGGTTTTCGATTACATGATAAACTGAGCATTTTAAGATGATTATGGATTGATTTCGAAAAGTTTCCAAATTGGGTAAAGATTACATACTTGATGTGACATTTCCATAATCTTTTCCATTTTGGGAAAGGGCTAAAACGAATAGGTTTTGGGGCAAAATTGGTGGATTTTTGTAGGGATAAGTTATTCATGCTAAACTGCAGTGTTTGATAATGTTTCGGGATGTTTTCGGATGTTTTTGAAGCGTTTTTGGAAAAATTAATCTGTCAGGGTCGAACCTGGGTACATTCGACCGGTCGAGTGGTCGAATGTGGAATCCCAGGGTCGAACTTGGACAATTTGGTTGAAACTGGTTTAAAACGATCGAAGGTGGCTTTCAAACGTTCGAAGGTGGCTTAAAAAGGGGCGAAGGTGGAGTTATCTTTCTGGTTCGACCCTATTGATTCAAAAATGAGATTTTTGATACAAACTAAGTGTTTTATGCTTGAACCTTGCATGTAATCTACGTGTACTTGATTAGTTAGGGTAATGAGTCACCAACGGGATGTCGGGTCGGTCTAGTGTGTCGGTTGAACACTTAAACACGTTTTAAAACATACTTGGTCACGATTTGGACAATCGGGGACTAGATAACCTTATGGTTATTAGTTGGAACACTTATGTGAACATTTTGATACATCTCCGGTAGTGGGATTATCAAGGGCTTGGCTTTCTATTATTTACTGAAGAACGCAACCTAAGGTGAGTTCACGGCCCCACTTTTACTGCTTTAACTTTTGGGGGAGAAAACATGCGCTAAACTATTTTGGTAACATATGTCATACTATGGTTTTAACTTTGCATTGCTATACGATCTTTTGAAGTCCCGGGGAAAACCATGAATGTGCGGGGATGCACAACGGGGGAAATGTGGATAGATCAATTGGGCGTGACCTGCCCCACTCGTCGGCTTGGAGGGCCGGGCGGGTGCATATTGTATCGAACTGGTAACATTGGTAACATGCTGAACATTCCGGCTGAACATTGCTAAACATTGCTAAACGTGTCTAGTAATGGTTTTCCAATTGTAGTAGTAATAAAACATACGCCTACCTAGCGTACTTGGTAACATCGGTATAGTATGGACATGGTAACGTTTTGGTAACTCTTGGTAACATATTGAACAAACCTGTGAACTCACCAGCATTATATATGTTGACGTCGTTTTGGCATGTTTTTCTCAGGTCGCTAAGGTAGCATCGGTTGGACTAGGCGCACGGGTCTGCATTGGCGTCTAGGCTTAGTGGCATATTTTAAATAAGTGTCTTGAATATTTTGGAACTCAGTTTTGTAGTTAATTAAATCTTTAAATGCTTCCGCTATGTTTTAATAGTTTGATAACCAAGTTTTGAGTTTACGTATTTCATATAGTGTTATTTATTGTGACCGTTGACATGGATCCTGGTTTGTCATGCGCCTCGCGGTAAAACTCTGCAAGTGGAAATTTGAGGGTCTGACAGATGATGAAAGCTAAACATCCTCATCTTTTTCCGAATCACGCATTCGAATCGAGGCATGTTACTACTGAAGCTGAATGAATCTCGGGTCGAGATTCCTTTCAACGTGTGGATGATGTGACATCCGGTAAATTTTCTTTTCGTTTCATTCTTTCCGACTCTTTCATTTTTGGGCTTTGTGCAATTTTCGGGATGAAAATTCTTTAAACGTGGGGATGATGTGACACCCGACATATTTGGCTTAATCATTTTAGTAACACCTAAGTCTACCTTAGCGAGAAACATTTATAAACGGACTTAACTAGGTTAGTTGAGTCGGGTCATGTTAGGATTGTCCAGGGTTCAATGATCTGGAGGATCATTGGGAGTCGTTTTGGGAATACACTAGTACCGGGTCCCATTGTTGGTGAAATTACATAAACTAATTAAGTGTATGTGTAGATTAATTGATGTATGGTGGATTATATGCAAAGATGTGTTCAAACGATGTGCAGATAATCATCCATGCTTAAATATGTTAAACATGGACTAAGGTTGCATGTTCATGTGTTAAGGTGCGTTAAAATGCGTTAAACACGACAAACTGGAAAACTAGAAAAACATAGGTCCAGGTTCGACCACATCGTGGGGGCGAACCTGGAAAATACTCTTGGTTCGACCCTTACTAAAGGGGCGAACCTGGAATGTGGAAATGAAAGAATTTCATTCGACCAGAACAAGGCACATTCGACCCTGTGGAAGGGGCGAATGTGGATATATTCGCCCAGGTGAAAGGGGCGAATGTGGACTAGTATAAATACCAAACTTTGTCATTTTTCACCATTTCACAAACCCTAACCGTCTCAAAACACTCTCAAACGATTTTAATCACTAAGGAAGGAGTTTTTGCTCTTATTTTTCATAATCTAACCTATCAACAACATTTAATCAAGAATCCAAGGTATGTTCTTAATTGTAAACCTTGTTCAAGTATTTTAATTCGTTTTTATCTAACCCTAAATGTCTAGATATGTTCTAAGGATGTTTTTGTTTATAAAAACCTTTTAAACATCTTTCTAAACCTAAACCCTATCATTAAACATAGGTTTTCATATCAATAAACATATGTTAATTATGTGTTATGTGATATCATGTGTTGTTTAATTATTTGCTACTGTGCTAATGCTAGAAACATGACCTAGGGCTGCTATTGATGATAGTTTAGGATTATTGAAGGTTATAATTAGATAGATGATGATATCAAGTCTAATTTGGGGATTTTATTGAATCTAGGGCTTGTTGCATGTTAGTATTATCAATAAAACTATTGGGGGTTTTCGATTACATGATAAACTGAGCATTTTAAGATGATTATGGATTGATTTCGAAAAGTTTCCAAATTGGGTAAAGATTACATACATGATGTGACATTTCCATAATCTTTTCCATTTTGGGAAAGGGCTAAAACGAATAGGTTTTGGGGCAACATTGGTGGATTTTTGTAGGGATAAGTTATTCATGCTAAACTGCAGTGTTTGATAATGTTTCGGGATGTTTTCGGATGTTTTTGAAGCGTTTTTGGAAAAAGTAATCTGTCAGGGTCGAACCTGGGTACATTCGACCGGTCGAGTGGTCGAATGTGGAATCCCAGGGTCGAACTTGGACAGTTTGGTTGAATCTGGTTTAAAACGATCGAAGGTGGCTTTCAAACGGTCGAAGGTGGCTTAAAAAGGGGCGAAGGTGGAGTCATCTTCCTGGTTCGGCCCTATTGATTCAAAAATGAGATTTTTGATACAAACTAAGTGTTTTATGCTTGAACCTTGCATGTAATCTACGTGTACTTGATTAGTTAGGGTAATGAGTCACCAACGGGATGTCGGGTCGGTCTAGTGTGTCGGTTGAACACTTAAACACGTTTTAAAACATACTTGGTCACGATCTGGACAATCGGGGACTAGATAACCTTATGGTTATTAGTCGGAACACTTATGTGAACATTTTGATAGATCTCCGGTAGTGGGATTATCAAGGGCTTGGCTTTCTATTATTTACTGAATAACGCAACCTAAGGTGAGTTCACGGCCCCACTTTTACTGCTTTAACTTTCGGGGGATAAAACATACGCTAAACTATTTTGGTAACATATGTCATACTATGGTTTTAACTTTGCATTGCTATACGATCTTTTGAAGTCCCGGGGAAAACCATGAATGTGCGGGGATGCACAACGGGGGAAATGTGGATAGATCTATTGGGCGTGACCTGCCCCACTCGTCGGCTTGGAGGGCCGGGCGGGTGCATATTGTATCGAACTGGTAACATTGGTAACATGCTGAACATTCGGGCTGAACATTGCTAAACATTTCTAAACGTGTCTAGTAATGGTTTTCCAATTGTAGTAGTAATAAAACATACGCCTACCTAGCGTACTTGGTAACATCGGTATAGTATGGACATGGTAACGTTTTGGTAACTCTTGGTAACATATTGAACAAACCTGTGAACTCACCAGCATTTTATATGTTGACGTCATTTTGGTATGTTTTTCTCAGGTCTCTAAGGTAGCATCGGTTGGACTAGGCGCACGGGTCTGCATTGGCGTCTAGGCTTAGTGGCATATTTTAAATAAGTGTCTTGAATATTTTGGAACTCAGTTTTGTAGTTAATTAAATCTTTAAATGCTTCCGCTATGTTTTAATAGTTTGATAACCAAGTTTTGAGTTTACGTATTTCATATAGTGTTGTTTATTGTGACCGTTGACTTGGATCCTGGTTTGTCATGCGCCTCGTGGTAAAACTCTGCAAGTGGAAATTTGAGGGTCTGACAGATGATGAAAGCTAAACATCCTCATCTTTTTCCGAAACGCGCATTCGAATCTAGGCATGTTACTGTTGAAGCCGAATGAATCTCGGGTCGAGATTCCTTTCAACGTGGGGATGATGTGACATCCGGTAAATTTTCTTTTCGTTTCATTCTTTCCGTCTCTTTCATTTTTGGGCTTTGTACAATTTTCGGGACGAAAATTCTTTAAACGTGGGGATGATGTGACACCCGACATATTTGGCTTAAACATTTTAGTAACACCTAAGTCTACCTTAGCGAGAAACATTTATAAACGGACTTAACTAGGTTAGTTGAGTCGGGTCAAGTTAGGATTGTCCAGGGTTCAATGATCGGGAGGATCATTGGGAGTCGTTTTCGGAATACACTAGTACCGGGTCCCGTTGTTGGTGAAATTACATAAACTAATTAAGTGTATGTGTAGATTAATTGTTGTATGGTGGATTATATGCAAAGATG
Source organism: Ambrosia x helenae (assembly GCA_030844895.1). Taxonomy (NCBI): domain Eukaryota; kingdom Viridiplantae; phylum Streptophyta; class Magnoliopsida; order Asterales; family Asteraceae; genus Ambrosia; species Ambrosia x helenae. The sequence continues at coordinate 15,637,293 of CM061227.1, read as the reverse complement.
TGTTCAAACGATGTGCAGATAATCATCCATGCTTAAATATGTTAAACATGGACTAAGGTTGCATGTTCATGTGTTAAGGTGCGTTAAAATGCGTTAAACACGACAAACTGGAAAACTAGAAAAACATAGGTCTAGGTTCGACCACATCGTGGGGGCGAACCTGGAAAATACTCTTGGTTCGACCCTTACTAAAGGGGCGAACCTGGAATGTGGAAATGAAAGAATTTCATTCGACCAGAACAAGGCACATTCGACCCTGTGGAAGGGGCGAATGTGGATACATTCGCCCAGGTGAAAGGGGCGAATGTGGACTAGTATAAATACCAAACTTTGTCATTTTTCACCATTTCTCAAACCCTAACCGTCTCAAAACACTCTCAAACGATTTTAATCACTAAGGAAGGAGTTTTTGCTCTTATTTTTCATAATCTAACCTATCAACAACATTTAATCAAGAATCCAAGGTGTGTTCTTAATTCTAAACCTTGTTCAAGTATTTTAATTCGTTTTTATCTAACCCTAAATGTCTAGATATGTTCTGAGGATGTTTTTGTTTATAAAAACCATTTAAACATCTTTCTAAACCTAAACCCTATCATTAAACATAGGTTTCATATCAATAAACATATGTTAATTATGTGTTATGTGATATCATGTGTTGTTTAATTATTTGCTACTGTGCTAATGCTAGAAACATGACCTAGGGCTGCTATTGATGATAGTTTAGGATTATTGAAGGTTATAATTAGATAGATGATGATATCAAGTCTAATTTGGGGATTTTATTGAATCTAGGGCTTGTTGCATGTTAGTATTATCAATAGAACTATTGGGGGTTTTCGATTACATGATAAACTGAGCATTTTAAGATGATTATGGATTGATTTCGAAAAGTTTCCAAATTGGGTAAAGATTACATGCATCATGTGACATTTCCATAATCTTTTCCATTTTGGGAAAGGGCTAAAACGATTAGGTTTTGGGGCAAAATTGGTGGAGTTTTGTAGGGATAAGTTATTCATGCTAAACTGCAGTGTTTGATAATGTTTCGGGATGTTTTCGGATGTTTTTGAAGCGTTTTTGGAAAAAGTAATCCGTCAGGGTCGAACCTGGGTACATTCGACCGGTCGAGTGGTCGAATGTGGAATCCCAGGGTCGAACCTGGACAGTTTGGTTGAATCTGGTTTAAAACGATCGAAGGTGGCTTTCAAACGGTCGAAGGTGGCTTAAAAAGGGGCGAAGGTGGAGTTATCTTCCTGGTTCGACCCTATTGATTCAAAAATGAGATTTTTGATACAAACTAAGTGTTTTATGCTTGAACCTTGCATGTAATCTACGTGTACTTGATTAGTTACGGTAATGAGTCACCAACGGGATGTCGGGCCGGTCTAGTGTGTCGGTTGAACACTTAAACACGTTTTAAAACATACTTGGTCACGATCTGGACAATCGGGGACTAGATAACCTTATGGTTATTAGTTGGAACACTTATGTGAACATTTTGATACATCTCGGTAGTGGGATTATCAAGGGCTTGGCTTTCTATTATTTACTGAAGAACGCAACCTAAGGTGAGTTCACGGCCCCACTTTTACTGCTTTAACTTTCGGGGGAGAAAACATGCGCTAAACTATTTTGGTAACATATGTCATACTATGGTTTTAACTTTGCATTGCTATACGATCTTTTGAAGTCCCGGGGAAAACCATGAATGTGCGGGGATGCACAACGGGGGAAATGTGGATAGATCTATTGGGCGTGACCTGCCCCACTCGTCGGCTTGGAGGGCCGGGCGGGTGCATATTGTCTCGAACTGGTAACATTGGTAACATGCTGAACATTCGGGCTGAACATTGCTAAACGTGTCTAGTAATGGATTTCCAATCGTAGTAATAATAAAACATACTCCTAGCTAGCGTACTTGGTAACATCGGTATAGTATGGACATGGTAACGTTTTGGTAACTCTTGGTAACATATTGAACAAACCTGTGAACTCACCAGCATTATATATGTTGACGTCTTTTTGGCATGTTTTTTCTCAGGTCGCTAAGGTAGCATCAGTTGGACTAGGCGCACGGGTCTGCATTGGCATCTAGGCTTAGTGGCATATTTTAAATAAGTGTCTTGAATACTTTGGAACTCAGTTTTGTAGTTAATTAAATCTTTAAATGCTTAATGGTTTGATAACCAAGTTTTGAGTTTACGTATTTCATATAGTGTTGTTTATTGTGACCGTTGACTTGGATCCTGGTTTGTCATGCGCCTCGCAGTAAAACTCTGCAAGTGGAAATTTGAGGGTGTGACGCTTAATCCTTGGGTCTACCAACCAACAACAGACGTTATGCACATATCCTCTCAGCTGTTTAGGCCCTAAGTTTGAATTTTAAGGGGGGAAATTTAAATCCACGTAGGGAAACGTGCCTCATCAGCTCCCTATATATAAGCACATAACCAATGCACCCATCTTATATCAGCTTTGAATTTTCTAAAAAGATTTTTAAATTTCCCTCTTAAAACTTAAAACAATGTCCACCTCAATGTACGGTGAAGAAAGCCATTGTGATCTGTATCCAGCGAAAGACATGTGGTACACGAAGGCTCGAGTTATAAGAAAGTGGAAGAGTGCTTATCAATTGCGGAGTTTGTGTTGAAACAAGAAGAAGAGTGTGGTTGACTTCTTAAACCGTTGGAACACAGAAGAAGCCTGTTGATGAACTCATTGTTTTAGGAATTCAAGAGGTTTCAATATTTTATACGTAACTTTTATATGTCTTCACTTTACTATATTTTTGTATTGTTTAAAAGTGTATGTTTAATCTACATTGTGTTTGCAGCCGTTATCTTTTGTTGTGGTTGCCACCATAAAAAGTGTTGAAGAAAGCTATGGTTGGTTTTATGCTGCCTGCCGCAATTGTAACAAGAAAGTTTTAAGTAAATCTAAGTTTTTGCAAAATGCTGAAGAAGTGTGTGAAGCAATTCTCAAATTGCCTGGTACTGCGTTGGGTTGTGGAAAATGCGAGTGGGAATGTACTTCCATTACCACAAAGTATGTAAATCAGTAGATGTATACACTGTTCTTTTTCCCGATTTTTCAGTTCATTTCATTCAGGTTTTTTAGATAAAGTATGTTTTATTTGTTTTAGGTTAAAGTTGCAGATAAGGTTAAATCAGTAGATGTATACACTGTTTTTTTCCAGATTTTTCATTTCATTTCATTCATGTTTTTTATATAAAGTATGTTTTATTTGTTTTAGGTTCAAGTTGCAGATAAGGGTACAAGATGAATCAGGCGGTGTATCATTTGTGATGTTTGATAAAGATGTGATGATGATCATTGGAGCTGCTGCATGGTATATTAGGGAAAGGGTGTTGAAGCAAAGCAACACAAATAGTTTGTCGCTTGCGTTGTCTCCAGTTGTTGAAAATAAACTGACTTTCAATATTGATGTTTGTGATTACAGTCTTGTAAATGAGTACCATGTGTACACTGTCGTTAAGATTAATTGTCATCGTATTATAATTCAAGAGTTGGTTGATGGATATGAGAATGTACAGGGTACTTCTGGCGAGGTATTTATTCTATTTTTTTGTAAGAAGCATTTATTTTTAGTAGACGTTTAAATCTGTTATGCTTCTTTATATTAGAGCACTTTTTAGGTCATTCAGGAAGTTTGTCGAAAAGTGTCTGTTAAGCCTTCAGAATCATCGCAACTTGGGTTTTAACATACTTCTAAGGTATTTATACCTTTGTGCAAGTATGTCTAGGTTGTTTCTACATCTTGTATTGTTATGTAACGTTCTATTAGTTGTTTCGTGTTTTGTTTGAAGGATCTTGTGTGTGTTGATGCGTTTGTTGATACTGCCACAAGTCCCAATGGAAAAAGAAGTCTTGAAGATTGTTGTAATGTAAATTTTGGTGATCAAACTTCTAGGGGCAAAATATTGAAGAATAAGGCAGCTAGATTTGAAAGTTAAGAACTTATTATTAACGTATTCAGATGTTTGTTAAGTTTTTCGAGTTGTAAGTTTTTGTTAACATCTTTGAAGTTCAAAGATATGTATGTTAATTTTGTACACAATGCTTTAACAACTTGGTATGAATATATTTTAGTTAACAGCTGTTGTTTAACATCTGTTGTTGGCGTGGATGTTATGTTATTTTGTCATCCTCATCTGTTTTAACTTCTGTTATCCAATATTTGTTCTAACAATAATTTTGAAAGTCTGTTTTAAAACTCTGGTGATATCATTGTTTAGTTGAAAATTGTAATTGATCACAATTGTTTGATAATATCCGTTGACAACTCATGAAATATTGTATGACTTGAAGTTAGAATAGGTTTCTATACCAATGTTATTATTAGGACATTGAACATAATGATAATATTCATCTTAATAATTTAAACCGATAGTTATTATAACTTAATTGAGTTATATGTAAATATTCAGTTTACATATATTAAAATATTAGTTATAGTGAGTATATTTCATGTCATTTCTTAAAAAAGTTTGTCATGGAAATATTATTATTTTTTTAAAACATAATAAGTCGTCAATAAAAACTATAATTACACGTTTTATAGTTGGTGATATTTTTGTAGAATTTTTAGTTTCATAAAATATATATTTAAAGTTATAAGAACAATAAAAAACTTCAAATCATTTGTAAGAACAATAGTTTTAATTCTTTAATTAATATAAAAAATAATAATTTTTAAATTTATGGTATTTTTCCATCTAGATCCTTCATTTGTACAGTGGTCATCAAAGACATTTAGGGCTGTGGCCACAGTTTGTAATTATGAATTTTAAAAGACTGATCTAATTTAAATTTATAGTTGTTTTGTTAGATATTGATTACAAGTTAACTTTGGCAAAGTCTGTTTTAAAACTCTGGTGACATCATTCTTTAGTTGAAAATTGTAATTGATCATAGTTGTTTGTTAACATCCGTTTGACTACTCATGAAATATTGTATAACTTGAACTTAGAATAGGTTTCCATACCAAAGTTATTATTAGGACATTGAACATAATGATAATATTCATATTAATAATTTAAACTGATGGTTATAATAACTTAAGTGAGTTATATGTAAGTATTTAGTTTACATATGTTAAAATATTACTTACAATGACTATATTTCTGTCATTTCTTAAAAAAGTTTGTCATGGAAATATTATTTATTTAAATCATAATAAGTCGTCAATAAAAACTATAATTTCACGTTTTATAGATGGTGATATTTTAGTAGAATTTTTATTGATATAAAGTATATGTTCATTTTTTAAATATATAGGAACAATAAAAGACTTCAAATCATATGTGGGAACAATAGTTTTAATTGTTTAATTAATATAAAATAATAATCTTTAAATTTAAGGTATATTTCAATCTAGATCCTTTGTTTGTACAGTGCTCAACAAAGACTTTTAGGGCTGTGCCGACTGTTTGTAATTATGAATTTGAAAAGACTGATCTAATTTAAATTTATAGGTATTTTGTTAGATATTGATTACAAGTTAACTTTGAAAAGTCTGTTTTTAAACTCTGTTTAAATCATCCTTTAGTTGAAAATTGTAATGTATCATAGTTGTTTGCAACATCCGTTGACAACTCATGAAATACTGTATAACTTGAACGTAGAGTAGATTTATATACCAAATTTATTATTAGGACATTGAACATAATAATAATTTTTATATTAATAATTTAAACAGATGGTTATAATAACATAACTGAGTTATATATAAATATTGAGTTTACATATATTAAAATATTAGTTACAGTCAGTATATTTGTCACAGCCTGACTTTTCCCTCGTCGGTTTTGACGTTTGGTAGCATCGCCACGCAGCGGAAAGTTGCATCTTGTACGCGCGTAGGATCGTCTAAACAACAAAGATAATGATCAAACAAGTTCAATTCAGGTGCGGAATCCCTGAATTGATCACAAAATGATAATAAAACTAGCAAAACACAGAAATCATCATAAACATCTTTAATTCATTCACTTTGATAAAGGATTACACTTGAAATCACAGTTTATAATGATTAAAAGACTTTTACAGACTCAATAATAAACCTAGGGAGAACACACACAGGGAGGGAAAACAAAATGTCAAAAGTTACAATTCAAAAATCAACTTGACCTTATATAGGCCTGCACATTCGCCCATTTGTGTTGGTCGAATGTGCAGGTTCGACCATTCGTTATGGTTGAACCAAGACATTACATAATCTAAGTTCTACCTTCGACCTCCCTGTGTACCTTCGACCCTGCAATTCCACCTTTGACCGTTCTAAAAGCCACCTTCAACCATACGATCAGAAACAAAACTTTGGTAATCCGCAATCCAATAGATTTAGTCGCAAATATGCATATACAAACTCCCCCTCGACTATTGCTTGGATTGCTTGAGTGTATGTTCTTGATCCATCGTCTTATTTATGAGCTTGATGCGTAGTAACGTCTCCTGTTCCTTGGTCATCACTGGTTCAAAAGTTTGTTTCAGCTTTTTCTTTTTAACTTCCTGAACTTTCACAAACTTTCCCAGTTTCTTATCAAAATCACATCCAGCATTCACATCCCATGCAAAGCATAAGAATACCACAGGTTGGTATTTGCTTGCCTGTTCACTATCCTTAGCTTCGCAGTAAATCGGATTATAATAAAGCATTATAATATCTTCATGCGAACAGTTGATCAACCACATAGGATCAAAGATGTGAATCTTCTTGAAGTCTTTTGCACCATCCTTCAACACTATAATAGCCTCTGCAGTCTTCCAATCGTAGTACCACCACATGAAGTCTTTTGAAAAGTGTTGTGGGATCTGCATCAATGGAATATGTTTCAACACTTTAGGTGATTTATACTTTAACGCCACCTTAGGCATCCCAGTAATATCATCAATCTCTTTCTTATAAACAATTCTTTTCGGGTACTGGGGAGTAAACAGGTTCCATTTAGTTATGCTTTCTCTTGACATACGATCTGCAAAGTAAGCAACATGATCATTTACAGAACCTGTTAACTCATGTCTGCAAATGTCACGAATAGCCCAGTATGGTAATGTCTTCAAGTCATGGAATCTGTCAAAGTTCCTTTTTCCCATTTAACAGCTACACACTTCAACTGTTTCACGAACTTCCAACCAAGAGCTTTTCCTTTAAACAAGTCATTGTGAAACTTGTAAAAGCTACCTTGAACTTCTCTCTTTAGACGGTTCGCTTCTTTCTCTTTAAGCTTTCTCAACAGATCTTTCAAAGCGTCAGATTGTTCAATGTTTGGCTTATTACAATCTGAAAATACTTCTTCAACAAATCTTTTACTCTTTTCATGAGCAAGTTTCTCAGCCTGGCGAAACAGCTCATCAGTGAACTCAGGAAATCCAGAATCTTTGTTCTTCTTGTAGTATTCTGGATATTCCTCACTCGTGATGTCTTCAATCTCTACCTCCTCGAATACTGGTACGTCTCTATCTTCGGAGTGATTACCTGCTTCTTTCTCAGGTATGTTCGGTATCTGATTATCAATCATCAACTCCTCCAGAGTTTAACCAACCTGTTTCGCCAGTCCTTCCAAAATCTCCTTTGAGATGGCTGCAGAAACTTCTCCATCTTCTAAGTCAGGATCATTGTATTCTAACTCGAATCTCATATCATCAGACTCAAATATCTCAGGAAATCTGCCAGTCATCTCGATCGTCCAGACTCTGTCAGTAAACATCTGGCGATACATATTCTTGTCATCATCAGATAAAGATCTGATCTTTTCATTCCAAAAGATACTATCATCGTCAACTGTACCACCAGGAGCTTTCGAACTAGAACCTCCTGTATCTTTTCCTGATCCTCTCTTCTCACACTTGTATTTATCAGTGTCATCATCATCATCACTGTCAGAACTTGCAATGCTATTATCTTCTCCTGAATCATCTCCCGAACCATCATCATCACCATCTTTCTTCTTCTTAGGATCTTTACCAGCATCCTCATCTAACTCATCATCATCTTCTTCTTCTTCTTCTTCTTCTTCTTCTTCTTCTTCTTGATCAGATGGTTCATAATCAACTTCTTCTTCATCACGCTCCTTATCTTCTTCACCAGCTTGTAACTGAGGAGATTTAGAGTATAAGTCTTTTATCAAATTATCCATACTCTTGTTACTTGCTTTCAGCTTCTTGTTCTCCTCTTTTATAGCAATAAATCTCCTGGTGTTTCTTTGTTCATGCTTTAACAACTTCTTATTTTCTTTTTGAAGCTGTTTAATCTTAGCTTCTAGAGCCTCATGATTCTCATGTGATGTTTCAACAACGTCTAACATCTTCTTGTCGTTGTTTCTCAACTGTTCTATTTCTGCTTGTTGCTGATTAATAATTTTCATCATATCAGCAAGCTTTGATTCACTGCAGTCATAACATCACTTTCTACAGTAACCTTCGGTGGTGTTGAAGCTTCAGCAGCAGAAAAATTTCCTTTCTTCAATTTCTTTAACACTCTGTCCAATGCATCGTTGAACTCATCTGTTGGTAACTCAGTCTGTTCAGCAGCAGATGATGTCTTTTGCTTCTTCGCTGCTAGAGATGTGATAGGTGATTTGGAGCTAGATGCTGGAGGCAGTTTCTTTCCAGCAACCAAAAACTCAATATCTCTAGCCCTTTTCTCCATTGGCTTCAATACTTTTTCTTTCTTCTTGTACTGTGGCTTCTTCTGTTTCTCACCTGTCCTTGGCGATCCCATAAAGTCTTCGGATCCCAAACCTAAACCTTCATCTGTTTCATCCAACGCAACAGGACTTTTTGTCCTTTGCTCCTCCACAGATTTATTTAGACTCTCAGACTCACCAGCCACAGTGGCCTTGGGTGTGGTGCTCTTAACAGTCTCACTATCAGAATCCCATCTCTCGTCTTCCTGTGTCTCTTCAGAATCGACAGACACTTGGTAAACCAGATGTAATCCTTTCTTGGCAACACTTTTCCTTCTCCTTGAAACCTTCTTCTGAGCAGGTTCAATATCATCTTCATTCTCTTTACCCTTTCCTGTCTTTACCCCAACGTTTACGACTTGATGCTTTCTCTTTGTATCAGGATCAACTGGACAAAGAGGATTATCTGGATCGGAATCACTGTTATCATGTCTGACCTTATCCTTGCATGGATCTACATACCCTGGGTTAATCAAATGACCAAACAGGTTCTTGTTAGGTGGTCTTTCATTCAATGGCACACCCTTATAACCCTTCATTCTGACAAGAGTATTCAGGTTCATGTGATCCTGAACAACAATCTGGGTAGGATCTTTTATCTCTTATGCTTTTTATCAAGTATCATCTGTATAAACCTTGGATAAAGCAAAAACTTCTTGTTCTTCAAGCCTCTAAGTGGTTCTAACATGTGTTCCAATATCATACCATATACATTGAACGGTTTGTTCAATATAAGAGCCACCATCAGAGAACTAATGCTCTTCCTCATCACATCATACCCTCCACTCACCGACCCAAATACGTGCAACATCATGTGAGCGAGATACTTAAACTGAGGGCATAACTTCCCTTTATGTAACGAACCATCAGTTATCGGTCCGTTGTATTTCATTCGTAAGAAGCACTTCCTTTGTTCTATCCACGAAAGTTCTCTAGGATCTTTCTTCTTCTCATCATGCAACTTCAATGCCTCACGGATTGTATCTTCAGAGATAATCACAAGCTCCCCCTGAATCGTGCTAAGCACTGCAGATTCGTTGTTCCAGAAGTCCATTTTAGCATTCTTCCAGAACTCCTGTTGGTGATCCTTATAAATGATAGCTAGGGTAGCAAGTGCAACAATCACACGGCTTCTTTTCAGGAAATCTACGATGCCGGTGAACTCTTGATGTTTCTTCAGATCACCCATGAACGCACAACAGTTGTGCGCCGGTTCAAATGGTAAATCTTCCATTTGTTCCTTTCCAATAGCCTTCCCAGAAGATCCAATAGGAATATCAGCACTACCCTGTTCAGACATTATAAAACTGCAAAAACAAATCAAGCAAACATGTTAAAAACGGACAAAAATAACAAAACTTGAAAAATTTGATTATCAGTTTCTACATTCGACCGTTCGTTGGTTCGAATGTAAAATCATAAAGGATTGAAAGTGGGAATAAAGGTTCGAATGTGGAAAACATTTTGTAAAATTGTACATTCGACCATTTGTTTCCAGGTTCGACCGTTTGACAATCTACATTTGCCCAATCAGTCACATTCGACCGTTTGAATTGGGCGAAGGAGACTATTCATCTTCTTCAACATCAAATTTTGATTTGGTCTGTTTTAACATGCCATTTTGATTCGAATACATTCTAACATGACCGATTAAGTATTTCCAATAACCAATTTCAATTATCAACCATTGATTATGTGTTTTCTAATAAAAACTAGGGTTCGAAAGTTTTTAATCATCAATTAAACAATCTGATTGATTTTAAACCCAAGTTTTTGTTTATTCCCCCCCCCTAAAACACATAAGCAATGAATCATGTCCAAAAAATATTACAATTATCAGTTTAAAGTAAAGGTTTGAAGGTAGTTAGGGTTCAAACACAAAATCAGTGATTAAGGACTATTCAGTTGATGTTAACCTGCAAATGATATGGCAAAATGATCAGTGATTCAAGACGAACACAATGGTATGAAATTTAATACACGGGCAACAAGATCACTTAATCTCAGAATTTTGAAAACTTTTGAAAGTGAGGTTCGAATGTGCAGATATGGTATATATAGGCTCCACATTCGACCGTTTGACTAGGGCGAATGTGAAACTTTTTCCACCTTCGACCCTACTGAAAGGTTCGAATGTAGAAAAAGGGTTCGAATGTGAAAATGTCACATGAACACTCACATTCGACTGTTTAAAAGGTACGAATGAGCAGACAAAATTCCACCCTCGACCCAACGAAGGGGCGAATGAAAATTGGAATTTTTGAAAATTTTACCAAATCTCAAAATCGAGTCCCGTTCAAAATATTTTTCAACTTTTAAGCATCCGTTATTCATTATTTCTCATTTAAAGATGACAAAACTCAAATGGTCCATCAAGTTTTAGAAAATCATCATCAACCACCATCAGCTATCAAAAATAAGATAGAAATGTAAAATCTTTTTGGATTTTCTAAACTTTTTGTTAAAACACCCCTAAAATCTTTTTGAGTTTTGTATTTTTGACGAGAATTGTAGATTTGCAAAAGTGTAAAGATAAAGCAGTAAATGTTTTGTGATTTTCGGTAAAGGGATCATATCAGTTAATGAGAAATCTAATCACACCGTTGATCTTTTTGATTTATTATCATTAAAGACAATGTGTGATCTGGCAACTGCTGATATTGTGATCCACATAAGCTCACATGCAGACTGTTATGCAATGCTTTAGACTGATACTATTAGTTTATAGTATAAACTCAATTGTCTGTGGTTCCCACACACACGACATACTCCCGTATCAAGAAGTAATGCACAAAGACTCATTGTAACGTGTGATTATGCTTTCGTTATCTGTAATTTACAAGGTATGAGGCACAGAGGTATACAGGTCAACAAATCAATGCAACAGAGTAACATGTGCACCCTACCAGGTTGAGGGCTAATATCAATCATGATTTGCATCATTGATTGGATACGATGTAATAGATAATCTTTGATTATCGTCATACATGGAAAGTTCCTCAATTCGGTAACTTTAGGATTTGGCTTTAAAGCTCTTTTATAAAGACACCCTGTCTGATCTAGGTCCGTAATGACTTACAGCAGAAGATCAGAGAGGCTATCCCCAGACAACTAATAACGTAACGACCCGAAACCTCCGAGTTTTGTACAAATACCCTATCAAACGAAATTACGGTACTAAGACCATATGCCCATGAGGAGTTCATCCACACAACAATTTGTTTGATATGTATATATCAGGCACGCAGTAATAAGTCTACGAATCCTATCAACACATCACACAGACTCAGACATACGCCTTATATTGCATTACATTTCTTTAGAATGTGTCAGATCCCCACTGATGTACTATCATTTCCCCTTTTTCTCCTAGAAATCATTTTGGGTTTTTCTAATTAATTTTTTATGGGTTTTTGAACTTTTCAATGTTTTTGGGTTTTCTGAAAATAAATTCTATCTAAGAAATGTAAAACATATTTTTGGATTTTTTGTATTTTTCTGAAAAGCAATAAAAACTGTACTAAAAAGTGATAAACTGAGGTGGTGATCAGTCATGTTTTTCTTTAATACCGTTAGCTTTTAAAAGATATTCAAATCTTGATTTATCAAAAGCTTTGGTAAAAAGATCTGCACGTTGATAGTCAGTGTGGATTTTGACCATATCGATCAACTCTTTTGCGTAACAATCACGGATAAAATGGTATTTGATCCGGATATGTTTAGCTTTCGAATGATTTACTAAGTCCTTTGTTAATGCAATTGCGGCTTCATTATCACAGTAGATAGGGGTTTTAAGAAATTGCAAACCGTAGTCCACCATCTGTTGTTGTATCCAAAGAACCTGTGAGCAGCAGCTTGATGCTGAAATGTATTCTGCTTCACATGTGGATAATGCAACTGCGGTCTGTTTCTTGCATTGCCAGGTCACGAGCCTGCTCCACATAAACTGGCATCCAGCCGTTGTGGATTTGCTGTCTTTGTCACAACCACCCCAATCTGCATCACTAAAAGCGATAAGGTCAAAATTATCATCATTAGGGTACCATAGTCCTCTCGACGGAAAACCCTTCAGATATCTAAGGATACGTTTGACAGCTGTAAGATGACTCTGTTTCGGCTTCGACTGATAACGTGCACAGAGACATGTGGCAAACATTATATCTAGTCTGGAGGCGGTGAGGTACATCAGAGATCCGACAATTGCTTTGTATGTAAAAGGATCAGTTAGCTCCCCCTTAGCATCAACACCAATCCCGTGATTAGGTTGTATCGGGGTATCCATCGGCTTTGAATCATCCATCTGAAATCGGCTCAAGACTTCAGAAACATATTTCGTCTCGTGAATAAAGATCCCCGTTGGTCTTTGGTCCACCTGCAAGCCTAGGAAAAACTGCATCTCTCCCATCGCACTCATTTCGAACTTTTCCTACATAACACGTTCAAATTCTCCGCACAGAAGTTCGTTAGTAGAACCAAAAATAATGTCATCTACATAAATCTGCACTAGAAGTAAGTCATCCCCTGTTCGTTTTGTGAACAGTGTGCAATGTACCAAACCTCGTTTAAATCCTTTGGACATAAGATACGTGCTCAGCTCCTCATACCATTGCCTCGGAGCCTGGTGCAACCCGTAAAGAGCTTTGTTTAGAATGTAGACCTTAACTCGGTGAATAGGATCCTCAAATCCTGGTGGTTGACCTACGTAAACTTCCTCCTTGACCACACCATAGAGAAACGCGCTTTTGACGTCCATTTGATACACCTTGAATTTCTTATATGATGCAAACGCCAGAAACATTCGGATAGCTTCTAAGCGTGCAACCGGTGCATAAATCTCGTTGTAATCAATTCCTTCAACTTGATGAAAGCCTTGTACGACCAATCGAGCTTTGTTCCTGACAATCACTCCTCTGTCATCTTTATTACACTTGAACACCCATTTCGTTCCTATCTTTTTCCGTCCTGGGGGTAAATCTGTCAGTGTCCACACTCCGAGTTTCTGAAAGTGTAATAACTCCTCCTGCATAGCCTCTACCCAAGCATCATCCAAAAGAGCGTCCTTGTATGTCCGCGGCTCAACCTACGAAACATAACAAGCAAAAGACCAGTCATTTTGAAAACCTGATTTTTGAATTTTGGCATATAAAGCAAGAGCGCCAAGGTTTTCTGGTGAGTTTGCATTCCTCAGTTGACCTCTCGTCATCACGCTGCTACCAGGATCACCAATAACCTGCTCGATCGGGTGAATCCGATGTATCCGAGATTCCGGATAATCAGGTACTTGAACTCCCGTCTGAGTAGTTAAGTTCTCTGTGGAATCCAGATCATTACCCACATTCGATGATGAAGCACCATGTGGATTTGGGTTCACTGGTAGTGTCTCTGTAGCAATATCTGGAACAGCTTCACTTGTAACATTATCGTCATTTTCAGATTCCGATGAATTAAGAGTTGTGGAAGCTTCCTGAAATACCTCTTCTTCAGCTACAGGAGCATTGGAATCATTAGAAGCTGTTTGGGGGGTTTACAGTGATCGGACGCACCAACGGTGATGTTACTGCGTTTTCGACCTCGTAATATAATCGTAATACAGCTTCTTCAACCAAGCTATCTAGATTGAATGATTCAAAGAAATCCTTGTAATCAAACATCCAGTCTGGACCGCTACCCTGTACATTCTGAGTATATCTTTGTACTTCAACATTAGCCCACTCCTCGACCTGACGAGTTCGTTTGTTGAAAACCGTTTGATCGGGGTTGCATATCCAACAAAGAATCCTTCTTCATCCTTCGGTGCGAACTTCTCAGATGGATTAAGCATAGTACATGGAGCTCCAAACGGTTCTAGATACTCTAAGTTCGGCTTTCGTCGATTCAACAGCTCATAAGAAGTTTTGCCAAACTTCTTCACCGTTAAAACACGATTAAGAGTATAACAAGCTGCGTAAATTGCTTCATTCCAGAACATTACTAGAAGATTTGAGTCCGCGAGCATCGTTCTTGCCGTTTCAATTAGAGTCCTGTTTTTACGTTTTGTGACACCGTTCTGTTGTGGGGTATACGGAGCACTGTATTCATGATGAATACCTTTGTTTTCACAAAGATCGTCCATCTATGCATTCTTAAACTCTGTCCCATTATCACTCCTAATTCTCTTGATCTTGAGACCATAGATATTTTCCAATCGAGTGAACAGAACTTTCAGATTATCAAACGTGTCGCTCTTATGATGCAAGCACATAACCCATGAAAATCTGGAATAGTCATCGGTAACCACAAGATAGTACAATTCACCAGCATGACTATTACGTTTGACCGGTCCGAACATATCCATGTGCAAACGCTCAAGTGGCAGTTCAACGGAATTGACTTTCTTTGGCTTATGGGATTGTTTGTGTAACACCCCAACCGATAGTGGAAACATCGAGGTGTCACGTATGAATGATTGTTCAGTAGCTCATGGTAGTACATAAGTTTAAATAATCCTTTATTTCATTACAATATTGAATTACATTAAAAGTCTTGAATGAAATCTAATACATCCAATAATCAAACAAAGCTTAAAACTTCAAATATCTTCTCATGCTAGCTCTAGACTTCAAGCATCATTATTTCCTGTTGAGTTTGGAAAAATCGGGGGGGGGGGGGGGGTCAACTAGAAGTTGGTGAGAATACATAAGCCAAGCCAAGCAATAAGTTTTAAAAGAATAAAAGTTTAGCAATTCATATGTTTAATGTAAGTTTAAGTCTACATGAATAAACAATACGTTTAGTATGCACATAATCAATCCTCTGACAAAGTTTAGGTCCATCCCGCATCCACGGTTCACCTTAATATAACGTTGGAACGATAACAATCACCCGCGCTCCCCATAAAAGATGGTCAACGAATCTAAGTAGGGTTGTCAATCCAATAGATCTATCATTGTATACCGCCGGCTTGATCAAGGTTAATGATTATGTAAGTTGAAGTTTAAGTCTAATAGTCTTTTTCTAAGTCATGAGGCATTAAAGTTTACAAGTAGACATGTACGAGATCAGTATTAATGGCTTGGGACAGTTGAGAAAACGCCTTCTTCTCAATAGCAAATTTCTTTTTCTCATCCTCAGCAAGGTTTTCCAACGGAATTGGCTCTCCCGTGTTCTCCAAAAATGAGTCCAACTGTTGAGTAGGAAAAAGACTTCTACCAGTTAGTGAGTAAGAACCTCTACCGATTGTTGAGCAGGTGCGATAGCCTTTACCAGTCGTTGAGCAGGTTGTAGGGCCTCTACCGACTGTTGAGCAGGCATGATGACCTCTACCAATCGTTGAGTAGGTTATTTGGTACTCTACTAACTGTTGAGCAAGTACTTCATCCTCTACCAGTTGTTTGATTAAGTGTACCAAATTATTTCACACATAAATTGCAAATTGATAATATGTACATGTAAGCAATCAAGTATCAAGTATAGCATGCGAGTTGAAATAGAGTTGCCATAGACAAGGTTAATGACTCTAGGTGTGTCTCTAGCAATTAGTTTATGTTCCATGCTTTTAGTATTATGAATAATTAGATGTTCAAGTAGACAATCAAATCCTCATGTATAACTAAGGATTAAGTTTGATGCAACTCTTGATCAAGTTTCAATAGTTTGGTTATTATGAGTATCTAGTGCATGTTCAAGAAGGTAAATATTATGAATTTAGTTCTTGAGAGGATGATGAAGAACTCAAAGTATCATCAAAGTTATGAAAGATAGTGAAAGTGAAAGTAGTAAATAAAGGGTTTATTTTTATAGGTTTTCAAAAAGGCACAAAATAGTACGGAGATTTTCTAGCAGCATGGATCGTGGGGTGTAAATATTAAAATCGAGTATAGGAGAAAACACGATCGTGGTGACACTAAAAATCGTAAAAGTTTGAACATGATGAAAATAAGTAGGTGTCAAATGGGGAATTTGGAGACTAAGTTTTGTCTCTGTAGAAGGAAAGATTATATTTTCAAAATGGGTTTGTGTATAATGCAAAAGTCGTTAAATAGTACATATTAAGTGAGCTTAGATCAGATTATCCCAGTTAGTCAAAGATTTTAAACACGACATTAGGTTTTATAGATCAAGGTGACATTATATCGAAAGTCCTTTGTTATGTTAATGAATAAACATTTGAATTTAGAAATTAAGTTTTGAGGACATCTATTGATAAAATATGTATTTTCCATAGTTTATAGGTGATGAACATTTGACAATATTATGAAATCTTTTGTGTTGTACTAGGGTATGAAATTATAGTTTTTAAAAAAATGTAACATAATATGGTTTGGGTAGGTTGTTGAAAATATTTATACAAGTGGCTAAGATGATAAGGTGAAGTGTGGTTGTGAAATCCATAGATGGTTATGAAATGGGATTGATTTAAGCTGTAAAAATTTTGAGATTTTAGAGCTTAGTTATATGGGAAGTGGGTGTAATCATTTATTCGTTAATTAAAACGAATAAACGAAAACATTGACTTATCAAAACTTCTAGGTTCTAATAACATAGTGAAGACATGCTTTAGCCTATAAGTGAACATTCATCCCGAGAATTCCCAGGTAGGCATCCGGGTCCCTCGTCTGATTGGGATTTATGCGCAATGCCAGTCCTAGACAGAAAACTCAGAATACAGGCGTTCACCCTTCCAGATTGCACGTGTTCGTTATTAAAATCTAGAACTTCGACGGGATCTACAAGGCAGTTCAGGTTAAGATTTGAGAATCTTGTCCTATTAGTCTAAGGGTAGATCCAGTGATGGAGAACAATCTTCTTGTAGGGACTAAAGTAGGGATAAAAAGTAGGAGGGGGATAGAGAATAGAAACAAGTAGGGTTGCAAGTAAAAGAAGCAGGTACTGGTTAAAATCCTATGGTTATAGACTAGATTTTTTTTTCTAATAACCTAATTCCGTATAACCATGGTTCAGATACCAATCTGTAACACCCCAACCGATGGCGGAAATATCGAGGTGTCACGTATGAATGATTGTTCAGTAGCTCATGGTAGTACATAAGTTTAAATAATCCTTTATTTCATTACAATATTGAATTACATTAAATGTCTTGAATGAAATCTAATACATCCAATAATCAAACAAAGCTTAAAACTTCAAATATCTTCTCATGCTAGCTCTAGACTTCAAGCATCATTATTTCCTGTTGAGTTTGGAAAAATGGGGGGGGGGGTCAACTAGAAGTTGGTGAGAATACATAAGCCAAGCCAAGAAATAAGTTTTAAAAGAATAAAAGTTTAGCAATTCATATGTCTAATATAAGTTTAAGTCTACATGAATAAACAATACGTATAGTATGCACATAATCAATCCTCTGACAAAGTTTAGGTCCATCCCGCATCCACGGTTCACCTTAATATAACGTTGGAACAATAACAATCACCCACGCTCCCCATAAAAGATGGTCAACGAATCTAGGTGGGGTTGTCAATCCAATAGATCTATCATTGTATACCGCCGGCTTGATCAAGGTTAATGATTATGTAAGTTGAAGTTTAAGTCTAATAGTCTTTTTCTAAGTCATGAGGCATTAAAGTTTACAACTAGACATGTACGTAGAATTGCTTAAGTATAAAGTTTCAAGTATAAAGAATTGCATAAACAAGGTTACGTAAACTCACCTTAGCAAAGTGTTAAGTCTTGTGAAGTATAATAAGTGTGGTCCAACGTTGCCAAGTATTACCCTATGCTTAAGGCAATAATAAGTCTAAGTCTTTCTAGTCTACAAGTATATCTAGGGTACCTAATTTGGGGAAAGTGTAGTTTTTAGGAAAAAAAAGTGTTTTCAAAATAATTTAATTAAATAAATGGTTCCAATATACTGTGATTGTAGACGTGTGATCAAAACATGTTAAACATCATGTAATAATATGTTAACTTAATTAAGTGTGAAAACATTTACTATTTAAAGACATATAATTATTTTCGATGATGATAAAATAAAAAATAATAATAAAATAAAATAAAAATCAGAATTGACTTTGTATTTTATAAAGTTAATACAAATTCCTTTTGTATCTTTAATGATTCGTTTGTTATTAAAAAATGAAAATGTTGATGTTATATAATTAATCTATTTTTGAAAATGAAAATTTCTTTAATAACCAATTGATCTGTGAATTGGTTTGTGCAGGAAGTTAAATGAATTTTTTTGTTATCATAACTTATATAAATCCAAAAGAAAAAAAAAGCGTACAAAAAAAAGGCCGTTGGACACGAACTCAAGTTTTTTAGAAGGCCCATCTCTTAATTAATCACACACCAACCACCAAGCCAAGAGTCTGGTTTGGTATTTATTCTGAATTCGAAAATATTTAACTTGTGTTCATAACGAGTCATCTTCCCCAATATATCCTTAGAACCCTAGATCTTTCAATCCGCTTAAACACGAATCAAAACAGCAGAATGTTTAAGGGCTAATATTTAGATCAAAACAATGAATAAATATATGGGTTTGATTGAGACTTACGAATTGCAAAGCCTCCAAGAATGTTTGGTCAACCAAAAAGTCAAAATTCCTTGATTTTGAGTTGCTGGATGTTTGTGCGTGTGATTAGGGAGAGGGGAATTAATATGCGGACAGATCTGAGTTTGAGGATGGTTCGATTTATACAGATTTTGACGAATTGGAAAGTATTGATATACAAGGTAAAAACGCTTTAAGATTGAAGCAAAATTGGAAAGGTTTCAAGCTGTAAATATGAAATTAATCGTGATATGATCCATGGTAATCAATGTCGGTCAAGAACTCATAAAAATCTGCAGCAAAATTAGCTCATGGCGCGTGAAATCATTGATTCTAAATGTGCATTTACTGGGTTTTGACTTTGGTTTGACCAATGATATAAGTGGTTATATTTAAGTTTAGTTTGTTTCCATTTATAAGACCAAACCACCAAGTGGGGTAGTGGTGTTGGAAGTTTGAGTTAAAGTTTGAGGTTTCTTTGGTCATGGATTCAAATCCGTAAGGGAAAGTTTTTTTTTTTTTTTTTAAACAAAACTTTTTTTTTTAAACTTCGTTTATTTTAACTTCTAACTAATTGTTTAACTAAATGTAATTAGAAAGGTCACATAATATCACAATGTCAAAATAAACAGGGAATCTTATTAGTTAGAAATTTAGCGAAAATACGTTATGTTACAGGATGGACAATCTGAGATGGTGAAACAGGTTCGTTAGTGATTATGTGATTTTCATCAGGAATATCACACACCTTCTCAGATACCTTCTCAGATTGATCATCCTCAGAATCGAAATCATCAGTTACAGCAACTACACCTTCACTATTTAGTCCCAAAACTGATCGAACATCAGAATTTGGGTCTCCCACACTGGAAGTGTTCGACTCATTATCCGATGTCGATTCAGACTTGACTAAGCTCTCCGGTGTTATTGAATGTAGAGTATGATTTTCAAATAACACTGGAGATGGGACGGCCTTGTTGTGACACCCGGCAAATTCTGGTTAACAACGTTGTCTAGATGAAAGTCTACCTTAGCGAGTCACGCGTATATTGTACTTAACTGGGTTAGTTAAGTCGGGTTATGGTTCGGGAACTATTGGTTAGTCTAGAAGATCATTGGATGTTGGTCTAGAGGTTCGTTAGATGTCAGTCCTTAACCAAGTGTACAAACGGTGACGATTTGTAGGATCGTCAGGACATACGGAACGTACGAGTCTTGAGTCCCGGGAATTGGTGAACGAGTGTAAATATGTGTATTTACTTGTGTTATGTGTTTACAATCATTATGTGACTTGTCGGTACGTGAATATGCATTAACATATGTTAAAACGGGGTTTAACGCGCAAAACGCACAAAACCAACCCCTATAGGCGAGTAGGAGGCCTAATCACCTATAGGGGAGGCGAGTAGGGAACCCTAAGGGCGAGTAGGGCCCTACTCGTGTATAGGTAAGGGCGAATAGGCCCCAATTGCCTGAACAATCAGGCGATTAGGATTCCTAATCGCCTGAAACTGCTGCATACTCGCTAGTAACGGGCTGGACGACTAAAAACGACTATAAATACCATACTTAACCTCCTAAACTTCATTATACCAACCCTAGTCGTCCCATAACCCGCCCCAACACCTAAACAACCTCTGGAAGGCGATTTTTGATCAAAACTCAAGGTTTCAAGCTTGAATCATCATATTTTCATAATCCTAAGGTTTGATTTTCATCCATAACTCTTTATAAACGTTTTTAATCAATCCCTAATGGTCCAGACCTGTTCTTAAACGAAAAAGCTTTCCGAAAATCGTCAATAAGGATTGTTAATCGGATTATAACTAATATGCATGCATTATGAGTGTGTATGATTAGAAAGCTAGGGTTTTTATGATTCATGATGATGATTTGATATGTTATTATGATAGATCAGTATTGATATTGATATTATGATAATAGGAATCTCAGTAATTGGATATTAGGGTTATGATTACGCGTGTTAGTATGATGTTGCATGCTATGTGAATGGTGTTTGGATTACTTGGTTGCATGCAGGACTGATTATACGATGTTAAACGAAGGATTTTGGGTTAAACATGTTTAGGATAGTGTTTGGGATGATATTGGGTGGTTACACACGTTCTGGATCTGATTTGGAGCGTTAAACGCGCGGAAAACCAGAACAGCAAGGTTACAGGCGAGTAGCATTCCTAATCGCCTATGTTATAGGCGAGTAGGGTGCTAATCGCCCATAATATAGGCGAGTAGAGGCCTACTCTTGTGTAAGATCAGGTGATTAGCCCTAATTGCCTATAAGTTCATGTGAATAGCCCTAATTACCTATAAGTTCATGAATAGCCCTAATTGCTAGTAAGTTCATGTGAGTAGCTCCTAATCGCCTATAATAGAGGCGAGTAGGGTTTCTAATTGCTAGTTGACCAACCTAATTGCTAGTTGACTTTTCCTAATCGCATGTACTGCTGCTGTAAGTGTAAATTAGCATTCCGAGACCCGATTTAACATGTAGTAACATGCTAGGAACCCCGTAACATGTCTAATAACTTGGTAACATATATTTGGATGTATTCCGGTGATACGTGAACTATGTGCTATAACTTGTTGTGCGTTAACGTATGTTAAGTGTACTTGCGTTATTGTATGTTTTGGAGCGTAAACATAACACGGGGAGTCTCGGGTCACCAATGGGATGTCGAGTCTTGTACTTTGGGTCAGTTAAACAGTCACGGTGTTTTCAAACGAACTTGGTTATGGTCTGGACATCTAGGGACTAATTAACCTGCGGGTTATTAGTCTAAGTACTTGTAACTGTCGTATGTTAGGTCGCCGCATTACGGGACTAGCATAGCAGCTGAGTTTACTCGGGTTAAGGAGTAACGCAACTTAAGGTGAGTTTACGGCCCCTCTTTTTAAACTGGTTTTATACTCTCGGGGGAGAAAACATGTGTTAAAACGATTATTTGGTAACTACTGTCATACTATGGGTTTCTATCGTGTACTACACGATCTTTGGAAGTCCCGGGGGAACCATGAATGTGCGGGTTTGCACAACGGGGAAATGTGAATAGCGCTATTGGGAGTGACCAACCCCGCTCGTCGACTTGAGGGTCGGCGGGTGCATATTGTCTCAAACAGGAACAACAGGAACAATAGGAACTACATCGGGCATACTTTTGGTATTCGCGTTAGTAATGGTTTTTCCAATCGTGGTAGTAACAAAACGTACGCCTAGCTAGCGTATACTGGTTTTCGATTTATTATAGTATGGACAGGTGGACTTGGTTCTTGGATACAAAACCTGTAAACTCACCAGCATTTTTGTGCTGACGTAAACTTTTACATGTTTTCTCAGGTCGCTAAGGTAGCACGAATGGAACTAGGGCGCACGCGTCTGCACGGCGTCTAGCTAGAGTTGCATGATTTTACAAACATTGGACATTGGTTTATTATCGAATAATTGTTTTGAATAAGCTTCCGCTGTAAACGGGATTTTAAACTATGTTTAAAATTGCATTTATGTTCATTTAGACTTGTTTATTGTGATCGTTGGTTTGGATCCTGGTTTGTCATGCGCCTCGCGGTAAAACTCCGCAAGTGGATTTTGAGGGTGTGACAGATTGGTATCAGAGCCAATGGTTATAGTGAACTAGGACTGCATGTAGAGTCTAGTCTATAGCCGAGTCGCACACACTAGACGATCACATGGTACTAAACGTTATAGTGGTTTACGTATGGTCTTGTCGGGGTGTCTCTAAACCGTTGGTCTTTCTACGTTACATCATCCGTTCTATCTGAGACTGGGTTACTTGTTTTCTAGGCAGTGTGGTCTATTGGGGTAACTCGTGTGCTCTTGAGATTTGTCCAAGGCTCGGACATCTCCCTTTCGTACTCCAATAGAAACACTTGTCATAAACTACCGTAGTATTATGGTGTGTAGCTAAGAGTCTATGTTCGGTGATTTGAACTTTGAACTAGGAGAACACTGGGAGGACCATGTAGAGCGTTTTATCATTTTGGGTGCACACAAAATCATAAAACGAAATGCATGGAAGCCCTAGTGAGCTCTGGGTTTGAGGGGATAGTCCTGGATTGGATCTAGCTTGATCTTGTGAACATTAGTGGTTATCTTTAACTGCGAAACTAAATTTTCTCGTTCTTTCTGCCAGAATCATGTCTGGAGTGCGTGGAGGACGTGGAGGTGGTCGCAATGGTGGACGTGGTGGTGGTCGCGGTGGTGCTGGTGGTCGTGGTGGAGGTATTAATCTATCGCAGGCTGATCTGAACAACTTGCTCCAAGCTGCCTTTCAGTTAGGGCACAACGGTGGTGGTAAGTTGATTTATCCATTTTCCTTTTGCCCTCATTGGTGAACCTTGTGTACGTATTTCATGGTTTCTCATACGTTTCGTTTCAGGTGGTCCTGTTGACCCACCCCCACCCATGTGCACCTACAAGATGTTCCGGGACTGTAAGCCCCAGGAATTCTCTGGCACTGAGGGTGTGGTTAACTTGCTTAGGTGGTTGGAGAAAGTGGAGTCGGTATTTCTGATGTGTAACTGTCTCCCAGAAGATCGGGTAAAGTATTCGGCTGCGTTATTTCAGGACGTGGCATTGACTTGGTGGAATGGCATCACCCAGAATATGGGTATTGGGGAGGCATATGCTATGCCATGGGAGAATTTTGTGCAGTTGCTGAAGCGTGAGTATTGCCCGAGGGAGAGGTACAGAAGCTGGAGCATGAGGTGTGGAACCTCAAGATGACTGGGTCGGAAATCGAGAATATACTGTGAGACGGAATGAGTTGGCAGTGGTGTGTCCCGATCTGCACGTGCCAGAATATCGTAGGATTGAACACTATGTCTCAGGGTTAGTGCCGGAAATTGCAGGGTTAGTGGCTGCGGGAAATCATCCTACGTATGCAGAGGTAGTTCGATCGGCCCATAGGATGACCAACTTAAAGGTGAATGAGGGGATTTTGCCTGCGAAAGGTTCGACTGTTAAGGCTCCAGAGAACAACAAGCGCAAGTGGGAAAATGACGGAAAAGGATCTGGGTCTGCACAGCAGGGTAAAAGGTTTGATAATGGGGGTTCATCTTCTTCGGGTAACAAGCAGGGTGGTTATGCGGGAAAACTGCCCAAATGCAACAAGTGTGGACGCCATCACCAAGGAACTGCGACAGTAACCGTTGTCACCGCTGCCAGCGAACAGGGCATTATGCTAAGGATTGTCGGCTACACTTCCATCGACTCAGGCTCCGACTAACAGTTCAGCTCCGACTACTCAGGGGACTACAGGGAAACAAGGATGCTACAACTGTGGTGACACTGGGCATTACAAGAAGGATTGCCCAAAACTGAAGCAGGTGGGAACAACGGGAATGGGAACAACGGGGCGGCGGCAGAAATGCACGTGCCTTCGTCATTGGAGCTGCTGAGGCTAGACAGGACCCTGACACAGTCACCGGTACGTTTCTTCTCAATAATCGTTCTGTTAGCGTGTTATTTTGATTCTGTGCCGACAAGAGTTTTGTATCCATGGATGTTAGTCGACTGCTAGATGTAGTACCCGTACCCTTAGAGACCAAGTATATTATTGAGTTGGCTGACGGTAAACGATTGAAGCTACTAGTGTCCTTCGGGAGTGTCAATTAGAGTTGTCGGGTTTATCGTTCCCCATCGACCTTATGCCGGTACCTTTGGGTAGTTTTGACGTTGTGGTAGGAATGGATTGGTTATCTTTGTATCGCGCGGAGATTGTCTGTTACGATAAGGTTATTCGGATTCCTCTCCCCGATGGAGAATTCCTTTCTGTGTACGGTATCAAGGGTGGTGTTCCGCTAAAACATCATCTCTAGCATGAAAGCCCTTAAGTGTCTTCGAAAGGGTTATCCAGCCGTTTTGGCACTCTTATCTGTTTCCTCTGTTGATGAGAAGAAGATCGACAACATTCCGGTGGTAACGCGAGTTTCCTGATGTTTTTTCCGATGATTTATCTGGCCTTCCTCCTCATCGTCAAGTCGAGTTCGGTATTGATCTTGTACCAGGGGCTGCTCCTATTGCTCGGGCCCCCTACCGTCTTGCACCTCCCGAGATGCAGGAATTGTCTAGCCAGTTACAGGAACTCTTGGACAAGGGTTTCATCCGGCCAAGTTCTTCCCCTTGGGGAGCCCCGATTCTATTTGTTAAGAAGAAGGATGGAAGTTTCCGATTGTGTGTAGACTACAGAGAGCTGAACAAATTGACCGTCAAGAACCGTTACCCTCTTCCACGTATTGATGATCTATTCGACCAGCTTCAGGGTTCTAGTTATTATTCCAAGATTGATTTAAGGTCTGGTTATCACCAGCTGCGCGTCAGGGAGGCTGACGTTGCAAAGACTGCTTTTCGAACACGTTATGGCCATTTCGAATTCTTGGTCATGCCTTTCGGTCTCACGAACGCACCGGCGGTTTTCATGGACTTGATGAACCGCGTCTGTAAACCATATCTGGACAAATTCGTCATTGTATTATTGATGACATTTTGATTTACTCCAAGAACGAGACCGAACATGGGAACATCTGCGCTTAGTTTTGGAACTCTTGCGACGGGAACAACTTTACGCCAAGTTCTCAAAGTGTGACTTTTGGTTACGCGAAGTTCAATTCCTAGGACATGTGGTTAATGAATAGGGATTCATGTCGATCCAGCAAAAATCGAAGCGATCAAGGACTGGGGGAGCACCAAAGACGCCAACTGAGGTGCGGCAATTCCTAGGCCTTGCGGGCTACTATCGTCGTTTCATTCAGGGGTTCTCGAAGATTGCTCAACCCTCACCATTCTCACTCAGAAGGATAGGAAGTTCGACTGGGGAGAACCACAAGAGTCAGCGTTTGAAGAACTGAAGTCTAAACTGTGTTCTGCTCCTATTTTGTCTTTACCTGAGGGCCCTGATGATTTTGTTGTTTACTGTGATGCTTCCATTCATGGACTCGGTTGCGTGTTGATGCAACGCGAGAAAGTGATTGCGTATGCTTCTCGTCAACTCAAGGTGCACGAGAAGAACTACACAACTCATGACTTGGAGTTGGGGTCGTGGTGTTCGCGTTGAAATTTGGAGACATTACTTGTACGGTACCAAATGCACCATCTACACCGATCACAAGAGTCTCCAACACAATTTCGACCAACAACACTTGAACATACGGCAGCGTCGTTTGGATTGAACTTTTGAACGACTATGATTGTGCTATTAAGTACCATCCTGGCAAGGCGAATGTTGTAGCAGACGCCTTGATCAGGAAGAATCAACTAAACCCTCGTCGTGTTCGGGCGTTGCAGCTCACCATCCATTCGTCGTTACCTGATCAACTCCGTTCTGCCCAATTGGAAGCTTTGAAGGAGAAAACCTTAAGCTGAAACTATGCACGGTGCCGACAAGCACCTAGAGCGAAGGTCTGATGGCCTGCACTATTTCGCAGAACGTATATGGTTTCCTTTATTCGGGGGACCTACGGGAGCTTGTCCTTGATGAGGCTCATAAGTCCCGATATTCTATTCTCCTGGTTCGGATAGATGTACCAAGATCTGAAGGTGCTTTACTGGTGGCCAACATGAGGTCGGACATAGCCTCATACGTGAGCAAATGCTTGACCTGTGCTAAGGTCAAGGTGGAATACCAGAAACCGTCGGGTCTCTTGCAACAACCTGAAATTCCGAATGGAAATGGAACGATTACTATGGATTTTGTCACACAACTTCCTAAATCACCAGCGGGAATGACAAGATATGGGTGATTGTCGATCGGTTGACGAAATCAGCTCATTTTCTTGCCATTAAGGAGACCGACACCATGGATCGTTTGGCTCGTCTTTACTTGAAAAAGTTGTTTCTAAAGCACGGGTACCAGTTTTCTATTATCTCGGATCGTGACTCCCATTTTAACTTCTCACTTCTGGAAGTCTTTGCACAAGGCTTTGGGTACCCAACTAGACATGATAACGGCTTATCATCCACAGACTGACGGTCAGAGTGCGCACGATTCAAACTTTAGAAGACAGCTGCGGCATGTGTGATCGATTTTGGCAAAGGTTGAAGCTCATCTACCGTTAGTAAATTCTCGTACAATAACAGTTATCACACGAGCATCAAGGCTGCTCCGTTCGAAGCACTGTACGACGAAATGCCGTCTCCTCTTTGTTGGGCTGAAGTGGGTGAGAGTCAACTCACTGGGCCTGAACTAGTGTACGAAACTTCGGAAAAGATCGTACAGATTCGTAATCGGTTGGCGGCGGCACGGGACCGGCAAAAGAGTTATGCTGATCACGTCGCAAACCACTGGAATTCCAAGTCAATGACAAGTACTTCTAAAAGTCTCACCGTGGAAGGGCGTCATACGCTTGGGAAGCGTGGCAAACTCAATATCCGCGGTATGTCGGCCATTTACGATCCTGGAACGGATTGGGCCGGTGGCATATCGACTTGATCTACCGACGGAGCTCGGTAACGTACATAACGTCTTTAACGTGTCCAAACTAAAAGTGTCTGGCTGACGAGTCTCTCATCGTTCCACTAGAAGAGATCAAGGTTGATGATCGTCTTCGGATTGTGGAAGAACCTGTTGAGATCCTTGATTACAAGATTCGTAGCCTGCGTCACAGCAAGATTCGTATCGTTAAGGTTCGTGGAACTCGGACCGGGACCGGAATATACATGGAACGGGAGGATCAGATGAAGTCTAAGTATCCTCAT